>JAANYP010008512.1:0-25000 GCA_020465985.1 Centrapalus pauciflorus
AAGGTGCCACAGAGGCACCAGCCACAAAGGCTTCAGGTTCAACAGATGAACCAGGGTGAGAAGTCTGCTCCCCCTCAGCCATAGAGGCTGATGGGGTAGACTTTGACTTAGCTATTTTTGCCTTCTTGCGGACAGGCTCAGCGTGTGTCGATTCCAGGACCCTTTTTACAACGTTGGGCCTGGATTTGGATTTTCCTCTGGGAGTAGTCACTAGATCCACCCTCACAGTAGAGGGTCCTTCCACCATACCAAGCAACCTCCTCATAGGTGTAGAGAGAGAAGGCTCATTTGGGAGTACAAGGGTATAGAAAACTCTATTCCCAATCACTGGGAAGGCAGCAGTACGTAACATTGGCTGAGATTTATAGAGATGCTCACCACAAACATGCTTGAATATGAGGCTCGGAAACCTTGGGTATCTAACAGCAGCTAGACGTGTTTCCTGCTGCACCAGGTTCCTCAAATTCATGAAAATCATCCGAGCCATGTTCAGAGTAGTCCCATCTACAAGCTGTAGGACTATTAGGATTTCATCACGGCTAAGCTGGTCAAAAGAACCAACTTTGCTGCTGAAGCACATTACCACAGAGGCAAATAAGAAGCTGTAAGTAGGTGAGAGATCCTTTCTGAACAGTGTGGCTCCAACTTTGGGTTCTGCTACACCACAGAAGCGTAGCAAGTTTCCCATCTGATCATTTTCCGGCTGTGGCTGGTCATACGTTTCAGCCACAGGGAGATGAAGAACTTCCCTGATAAGACCAGTAGTGATCTCAATGGTCTGAGTCCTATTGAGAATGGTTCCCCTGATGATTTTAGTTGTTGGGTCATAGGCACAGGTGTACCAAAATTCATACACCATCTCCTGGTACAGGACACCAGGAGATGCAGTCATGGCGTAGTGTAGAGGGTAAACCTTCAGAAACTCCACCATATTCTCATAACCTTTCCCCACATAGTTTTTGGGGATGGTTAGGTTGGCAATGTAGTTCGTGGGTTTCAAGGTCAGCATCGTGGTAACAGATGGATGTTTCTTAACATCCTTACCAACGAACACTGGAAGCAAAGGGTTGTTTTGGTGAGCCATTTGTGGAGTGGTGGAAATATGAGTACTCGACACTTAGTCGCTTTTAGGGTTCTTTGGAAGTTATGGTATCAATAGACGAAGAAGAAGATGAAACAGTAGAGGAGGTATTTATAGGATTCGTATGTAAGTGGGTAGGAGAGAGAAAGGTTTGGGCGGTTGATTTAAAATATACCTTAATAGAAAACGGAACGGTTGTCCATGTCAGAACGGTAGTTAGACCACTTGAACCTTTATATTCACTAACACACGTTAACACACATTATCCATAGATAACTAAGTTAAATAAATACAGAAATTAAGTAACTTAATTATGAAGAAAGGTAATTAAAACTGATGTTCTAAGCTGTTGATCAAACCTGTGATGAGCAGGGTTCATCACAAACTGTCATTCCTCAAGCTGTTCAATCAACCTGTGCAGCTATGCAAGAACAGGTTATGTTCAATAGCTGACCAGGTTACAAGACAATGTCTTGTATGACAGATTGAGAGAGTGAGCAGCTTGGTGGTTTAATCAACAGACCAGGTTTGAAGTGAAAATGATGGTTTCAAACCTGTTATACGCTCAAGTTGTTCAAGTTTTCAGAAATTGGCTAAGCTATTCTGAGAAACTTGAGCAGTGTGAGACATATAATGCCTTAAAACATTAAGGACACTTACTCACTTTTATTTAACATGCCCAGCTTGCTTACAAGATAATTAAACCTGTTTTCATCAAGAAGCTTGGTGAAAATGTCTGCAAGTTGTTCATCTGTGGAAATAAAACTTACCTCCACATTACCTTTCTGGATGTGATCCCTGATGAAGTGATGTCTGACTTCTATATGTTTTGTTCTGGAATGAAATACTGGATTGTTGGAGATGGCTATAGCACTTGTATTATCACACAGAATAGGAGTCTTCTTATATACAAGTCCATAGTCTTCAAGCTGATGCTGCTCCACAGAATCTGCCCACAGCAGCTTCCAGCAGCAATATACTTAGCTTCGGCAGTAGAAGTAGAAACTGAGTTCTACTTCTTGCTACACTAACTTATCAACTTACCACCAAGGAGCTGACACCCACCTTTTGTGCTTTTTCTGTCTAGCCTGCAGCCTACAAAATCAGAATCTGAATATCCTGTTAGCTCAAGACTTGAGTCTTTGGGATACCATAGACCTAAACCTGGTGTACCCTTAAGGTATCTGAAGATTCTTTTTACAGCAACTAGATGTGATTCTTTAGGATCAACTTGAAACCTAGCACATAAACAAGTAGCAAACATAATATCTAGTCTACTAGCAGTTAAATATAACAAGCTCCCAATCATGCCTCTGTAAGCTGTTACTGAAACAGCTTTGCCACTGGCATCAGCATCCAACTTTACATTGGTTGCCATTGGGGTTTTGATAGAAGAACTTTGATCAAATTTAAACTTTTTCAAAAGATCTAAAGTGTACTTTCTTTGATTTATAAAAATCCATTTGAGGTTTGTTTAACCTGTAATCCTAAAAAGAAAGTAAGTTCTCCCATCAAACTCATTTTATATTTTGATTTCATGAGTAATGGATTCTTGCATAACTGCTCGTTAGTAGACCCAAATATTATGTCATCCACATATATTTGAACAAGCATAATATCATACTTCACCTTCTTTATGAACAATGTGGTATCCAATTTACCTCTGGAATAACCATTGCTCATAAAGAAATCAGTTAGATTGTCATACCAGGCTCTAGGGGCTTGTTTTAGACCATAGAGGGCTTTGTCCAACTTATAGACAAACCCTGGATGACGTTCATTTTCAAAACCTGAAGGCTGATTGACATACACTTCTTCTTGCAGCTTTCCATTCAAAAATGCACTATTTACATCCATTTGAAATACCTTCATACTCTTGTGGGCCGCGTAGGCTAGAAACAAACGAATTGCCTCTAACCTGGCCACTGGAGCAAATGTTTCATCATAGTCAATGCCTTCTTCCTGTCTGTAGTCTTGAGCAACCAGTCTTGTCTTATTTCTAATAACATGACCTTGCTCATCCATTTTGTTCCTGAAAACCCATTTGGTGTCAATTATTGTTTTTCCTTTAGGAGCAGGGACCAGCTTCCATACTTTGTTTCTCTCAAACTGATTGAGCTCTTCTTGCATGGCAGTGATCCAATTGGCATCTTTCAGTGCTTCATCCACTTTCTTAGGCTCCATCAGGGACACAAAACTAGAAAACATACAAAAGTTTCCTAAGCTGTCCCACTTTGTTTGCACCCCTTTGTTGATGTTACCAATTATTTGATCATTTGGGTGACACCTGATCCACTTAGGATCTTGCCTCAATGAAGATTCTCCTGAGTTATTTGCATCTTCAACAGGTCCTGTTGAGCAACTTTCAAGATTTTCAGACACACTGTTATCTTGAGCATGTTCACTTGTTGAACATGACTCTCGATTGTTGAACACATCAGCAGAGGATCCAGGAAAATCAGCATTGATTGGTTCAGGACATGATGTTGTAATTATGTCAGTACACTTATTCACACAGGGTGTATCAACATAGTCATCATCATGCCCATTGTGGTTAACTGGTTCCTCTCTGGATGTAGTGGAAGCTTTTGAGTCCTTTTCTTTATTGATGAAATGCATGAGATCATCAAAGCTGAACTCTCCTGAAACTGATTCAGGAACAGCTTTAGTGGAAGCACTCTTAGACTCCTCAAAGGTGACATTGATAGATTCGTCTATCACCTTTCTTTTGCAGTTGTATACTCTGTAGGCTTTGGAGATTGCAGAATATCCAACAAACACGCCTTCTCAGCTTTGTGTTCAAATTTCGCCAGTTGGTCCCTCTGGTTTAGAATGAGCAGGGACATCCAAACACATGGAAATAGCTAATGTTTGGCCTTCTCCATTTGATTAACCCATAGGTTGTTAAACCTTTTCACCACTAAGGATCTATTTTTGGGTGAAGCAGGCAGTGTTGACAGCTTCAGCCCAGAATGATGAAGGTAAACCTGATGCACACAGCATGGTTCTAGCAGCTTCAATGAGAGTTCTGTTTCTCCTTTCAGCAACTCTATTTTGTTGTGGAGTTCTTACTGCTAAAAAGTTCTGTGAGATCCCTCTTTCTTCACAGAAGTCCTCAACAGTACTGTTTCTGAATTCAGTACCATGATCACTTCTAAGCTGCATAACTTGAGCAGAGTTCAGCATCTCCATCTTTTTGATAAATCCAATGATTTCTCTAGCAACCTCTCCTTTGCTCTTCAGAAAGATCACCCATGTAAACCTGGAGAACTCATCAACCATTACTAGAGTGTATATTCTACCTCCTAGACTTGGGACACTGACTGGTCCAAACAAGTCCATGTGGATTAAGAAGAGAGGAGTATCAATAGAGAAATTATGCTTAGATTTAAAAGATGTTTTTCTCTGCTTGCCTTTCTCACAAGCTGTGCAGAGTTTATCCTTAACAAAGGTTATAGAAGGCAAACATGTTACCAACTCTTTTTTACAGAGTTTGTTGATTTTCTTGAAGTTCAGGTGTGATAGCCTTTTGTGCCATAACCAGTTCAGGTCTGCATTGCTTCTTGAGATAAAGCAGGTTGCAGTTGTGGGATCAGCAGATTTCATGTCCACAACATATACACCTTTCTTCCTTTGTGCACACAACACAACTTTGCCTTGGGGATCCAATATGTAACCCAGGTGCTCATCAAAGTTAACCTTGTAGCCAGCATCACACACTTGACTTATGCTTACAAGATTATGTTTTAGCCTAGACACATAGGCTACTCTTTTGAATACAGCAGCACCAGCTTGAAGTGTTCCATATCCTTCTGTGGATCCCTGTACTTTGTAACCAAATGTGACTTTTGGCCCTTTTTCAGGCCTGATATCACTCAGCAAATCCTAACCTGTCATATGTCCTGAGCTGCCACTGTCCAAGTACCAAACCTGGGATGGTTGTTTGTCCTGCAGAGTGTCATGGGAAAATATTAGTTATTTTTAGGGGAACTCATCATAGGGATGAGTTCTCCTACTTCATCAACATTTGTTGATGGACCAGTGATATCCACACTAATATTCCCAATTTGGATTGTATCAGCTTGGATACTATCCTCATTGACCATGTTATTTCCAACACTGCTTGTTTTTGCAATGATGGAACTAGCAGAGTCAACAGGCCTCATGTCCTCAGTTTCAGGACAGTCTTTGGCCATATGTGTTTTCTTCCCACACTTATAACATTTTCTATTTTTAGCCTTTTGGAAGAAGAACTTCCAGAAACATATTCTAAATTATTTTTGTTGATCCTGTCAGTAGGTTTAGCAAACTTATTATTGTTTTTAGAAGAATCAACAGTTTGGGTGGAAGGCACAATGGAAACAGCTTTGCCTGTATCCTCTTTCCTATTTTTAGGAGGACAGATATCAAATACAGGTAGCTTGATTAGCCATTGACCTTCCACAGGTTTGGGAAACTTATTCCCAAATTTTTCAGGTTGAGCAATAGCTTTGCCTTTACCCTTACTGAGATGTGATGGATGTTGCCTATCAACATAGTCACTGCTTTTGGTTTGAAAGACTTACCTTCATTTATAACCAATTTTCCACTATGACTTAAAAACTTATTTGAAATCACAGCAGATTTGCTTTCAACAAAGACTTACTCTTGTTGAAAGCGGGTTGCTTACCTTTTGAAAACTTTTTCTCAAAATGATCAGCATCAAAAGGATTAACAGGTCTCTTACCATCAGCTTTAGACCCAGAGCATGTCTTTTCAATAGGTTTGGTGTCCACAGCTGCAACTTGAGCTTGTTTTCCTTTCTTTTGCTTGTGTGAACCAGCTGAGCACTTAGCAGACTGATTTGATGGAGAACCCATTCCATCATCAGGTTTTGGAGCTTTTTCACACAAGCTGTCAGTATTTTGAGGCCTGAAAAACCTATTTGTTGAGACTAGTTTACCATTCACTTTCTGGATGAAAGTGCTTGGAAGCTCACCAAGAGTGGATAAGTCATTTTTCAGATTACTTATCTCAACAATTGAAGCTGCTTTGTCAAGATCCCCTCCAAGATAGGCTTGGATTTGAGCAGGGATCTGTTGACTCATACAATGGCTGACTTTTTGTGTAGATTGGCACCAAGAGTCAACAATCTTTTGAAGCTTTGCATGTCTTATGTCTGCTTCTCTCTTTTCTTCTAATAAATTTAAATTGATGTGTTTTAATTCATCAAGTTCAGTTTCCAACTTCTGAAAGCTGTCCAGTTTACTAGTTTTTATTTCAAGATCAGTTTTTAGCTTGGAGATCTCAGACAACAAAACATAGTGCTTCTCAATAGCAGCTTTTAAGTCAACAAGCAGATATTCAAACATTTTTACTTTTTCATCAGAACTGTAAGCCATAAAGTTTTGTACCTTGTACATCATTGTTGGATTCCAGTTCTCTAAGCTGCTAAGGGCTTCAGCTTCAGCCAGGTCTTGTTTGAAGTTGCTTGTTGATGGGACATTAGTGTTGGCCATCATACAGTTGTTATCTTCTTCATCTGATGATGATTCAGAGTCCTCCCAGTCACATGTCTCAACCATAAGTCCCTTTTGTTTGTCGGAAGGCACTGAGTCTTCCAACTTTCTCAGCTTAGCCATGGCCATTAGGTACTTAACCCTGTAGCAATCGTCACTGTTTGTCTTTAATGGTTTGGATGATTGACCAACAGCTTTAGAGACACAGTCAGTAGCTCTACGGCCAGTTTTGCCACATTTAAAGCACCCAGCCTTAGTTTTATCAAATGCCTTCTTTTTTATGGAACCTGACTTCTTCTGCAGCGTTCTTCCACCAAACCTCTTCTTGTTGAAGTTCTTGACAAGCATTGCAATCATTTTCTCATCATCTAGTTCAGCAAGATCTTCACAGTCTTCCTCTTCAGACATTTCTTCCCTTTCATCATCAGCATGTTGATTAGGTTGTGTGAACACAACACATACCTGACCAACAGGTTGTCTCACGCTGGCCACTAAGGCAGCACCTCTCTTGGACATTTCCAAGGCATTTCTCTTTTGTTGCCTTGACTGCTCATCATTTAGTAAGGATCCATACAGATTTACATGATCCAAACCTTTGATGGTGCCTGAATTTCTTAAGATAGTAGAAAAATAGTTCCATTCTTCATGAGGATGTCCAAGAACTTGTTCACCAGAGTCAAGCTATCCTTAGTGATCCCAACAGCTTTGAGATCATTGATTAGAGCAGTGAACCTGGTATAGGTTTCTGTGAGAGACTCATTTGGCTTTGCAAAGAAGAGTTCATACTGTCTAACAAGGTTGTTAATCCTGTTATCCAGTGTGATAGTGGGATCATCATAGACGGTACGCAAATTATCCCACATCTCCTTTGCAGTCTTCATTTTCTCAACATGTTTGAACACATCATCAGGAAGAGAAATGACCAGGTTTTTCCTGGCTTTTGCATCAAGAGAAACCAGCCTTTTGTCTTCATCAGACCATTGAGCTTTGGCCTTCTCAAAGGTTCTGATCTCAGGGGCAGCTCCTTCAACAGCAGGAGTGATAGTAGTAACAGAGGTTGGCACATAGGGACCATCCATTACTATCTCTGGCAGTTGTACATCCAGATTCTCTAAGTAGAGCATCATTCTGCACTTCCAACCAGGGAAGTTTTGATGATTGAATTTGGGGGATTTGGCCATAGAACCATTGTCATAGTAAGAGGAGGAGCTAGCAGCACTGTTGTCCATGGGAAAGTAGGGAGAATGAGAGATCTAGAGTTAACACACACTATATCTGCTCTGATACCAGTTGTAGGTCCCAAAAGGTTTTCCTAGTAAATTGTTCTAAGCTGTAGAGGGTGGAATACAGCAAATTAAAACTCAACACTCTTTTCTCAATGTTTGTGTATATTATTAACAAGTGTTAATTACAAACAAGCTTGACTGCGGAAAGGTTCAAGCTGAGATGACAGATACAACAGATGTTCAACTAATCTAAGACACACTCAGACTAGATACAATGAATACACTCACTAAGATGAATTCACTGATTTTACAAGACATAGATGGACAGCTTGAATAAGAACAGCCTGGACACACGTTACTGTTTTATTCAAGCAGACTTGCATGCATGGAATAACACACTTCAATGCACGATCTGAATTTCTCACTCTTGGTTGTCTCACAATCCTTAGAAGCTTCCTTTTATACTCTTACTGAGAATCTCAGTGAAGCTTCTTCATTGGACGATGAGATAGTGGGATGTCTTTCCAAATAGACAAAACAACTTTTCTGCACATTCTGCTAAAGCAGACTTGTCTTCATGTGGCAGAATCTTTGTCTTTTCCTTTTTGTCTCTGTTGCATAAGGCTTTAACCAAAAGAGGAACGTCAACTTTGCATCTTTCTTCTTTTGTTAAGGCCATTTTGATATAAGAAATGGTCTGTCACCCATTACAAATATCCTCTTTGTCTTCATGTAACAGAATAGCATAGGCAGCTTTAGCATCTTCTGTTTTCCACTTTGTCTTCGACTTGTAAACTGATCTTGTAGTCCAAAACAATACATGAGGACTTGGAAACATATTCCATAAAGTGTTTAGCCTGTTCACAAAGAACAGAACACTTAGAATTTGTCCAAGCTACTCAACAGAATAGAGCAGCGTAGACAATTTATGTCCAGCCTGTTCAGCAGACAGAATAGCTTGGACAATCTTCATTTGTTGCAACGAATGCAACAAGGTAAACAGCTTTGACTTATATTGCAAATCACTTTTCAGGTTTCAATAAGGCATTAACAGGCCTTAAATTGTACCTCCAAGTGCATCAAACAGGTTTGATTAAAAATCTCCCCCTAAGATGTAGAGCAGGTTTGACTGAGGCCTTTTTGTGCCTAACAGAAATTGAATATCTGAATTATGAAAGAAACTTGAATTTGAATTATCAGACTTTTGCACACTCTTCTTTCTGAAAAACTGTGCGGTTCTAGCCTCTTTCTGATAATACTTGGTGTTTTTCTGTGAATATGTTTTCTGATAAGAATAACCAGTATTTTCAAAAACTTTTGAAAATTTTGATCTTGAAGATTCACCAAGGTAAACCTTGACCGGAACTTTCTCAATTACTTTATCTTTGCCTTTGTTTATCTTTAAAAGATATTTAAGTTTAAGATTTGAAGACAAATCAAACTTAGAAGATTTAGCAAGATTCTTTTCACTTTCTAAAGATAAATCAGACTGATCACCCTTATGATCTAAACAGAATTTTGAATTGTTAACCTCTAATTCATTTGAAGAAGGGGAAAGATTCAATTGTTTAGAAAGATGAAGTATTTGATCTACTAATCCTTTGATAATGACTAAATATGAATTTCTGTCATTATCAAACGATTGGTAATTAGTTTTGAAAGATTGTTCTTTAAAGAAGAACACATTTCTCTCATCTTCAAACAATTTAGATTTCGCTTTGAAATCTTGTTCTTTAAGTAAGAACTCATTTCTTTCTTTCTCAAGTAAATCTTTATTTAACAAAAACTCCTTTTTAAGAGCAAATAATTCTTCAGATTTGTTTGAATCATAACTTTGATCAGAGTGATTTGTCTTTGAAAGTGTTTCTTCAAGATCTTTAACTTTCTTGTAAAGATCAAATCGTTTAGGCAAAGGATACTTTAGTTGAGTTGCATTCTGAAAATTTGCTTGTTTAGAATCGTCAAGTTCTTTTGATGATTCAGATAGTTTCAATTTAAGCATATGAATCTCAGAATTCAAAACTTTTTGGTTTTCTTTAAAATGTAAAACTTGTTCTGTCAATCTTTTGACATCATGTAAAACAAAAGATTTATATGTATTTAATTGAACAAGAATATCATAATTGTTCTTAGGAATCTGTTCAAATTCAGTAAGTTTCACAATCAGCTCAGACTTTGTAAGATTCAAGAACTAATTATGATCATTTGCCATTTTGAATTGCTGATATTGAACTTCCAAGATCTTTTATGGACATATGAGTAATTTCTGATAAAACTCTAAAAGATGTATCTGTGAATGATGACTTGTTGAAAAACAGCTCTGAATTGACTTTTGACATTGACATTTCAGCTTTTCTGTAGAAAAATGCCCGTAACTTTTTTCTGGAGTAGAAATAGGCCTTGAAAATTACCCGAACCGGCTTTACCTATTACAAAAATTATAGATCTCGGTTCAAGCTTCGTTTTGGCGTATGGTATGCCTTCTAACGATGTTCTAGTCAAAAGTTATGGCCAATTGAAGCAGCAAAGGTCATACAATCAAAAGTTAGAATGAAACTCGAATGATTAATGATGAAACTCGAATGAATAAGTATCAAACTTGGATGATTAAGAATGAAACTCGGATAACTAAGGACCAAACTCGATTGACTCTATACCAAACTCGGTTGATAAAGGGTCAAACTCGGATAGTTAAGTATCAAACTCGATCAATACTATATCAAACTCGAAGGGTGAATGATCAAACTCGATCAATGTATAATGAAAATCAGTCAATGCATGATGAAACTCGGTCAATGCATGATGAAACTCGATCAAAGCTTTATAAAACTCGGTCAACACTTTATTAAACTCGAATAAAGCTGAACTTTAATGTGACCCGAGATTGAGCAGTTTTGAATATTTCTAAGTTTAGATTTCAAATTTTTCAAAGAAAATTGACGAATTGAACTCAGATTGACAACGAAGGGGCGTTTTTCACACAGAACCACTTTTTGTGAAGTGTTCATGGCTAATTTCAGATTAAAAACCCTAATTTTGAAAAAATATTAAGAACACGACTTTTTCACAAAAAATCAGAAAAATTACAATTGAAATCTGTGTGTTTTGAGTTAAAATCCGAGACTTGTATCAACAGATTCGTCCTTTAAAACTACATACTTGATGCCAAAATCACTTCATTTCATATATTGATTCAAAAACCATAAGAAATTTTCTGATTTTCAGAAGTTGCGATGAAACAGTGTTCCAAAAATTCAAATTCAGATTAAAAAAACCACTCGATTCTTGCCATATTTGTCTATGATACCAACTGATAATTCAATATTAACAATTCAATACAATCTAAACATTAGGAAAAACAATCAGATGCACATAAGATCGAATGCTTTGATTAATATGAGAGAAGAAATATACACTGTTCTTGAGGTTGCTTGCACAGAAAACAATGCTTTTCTTTTCGTACATTGTACATGCATTTACATTCCAATCCCGTATTCACTACAGTAGCACCTACTCCTATTTATACACAATACGACTATTATGTATTTAGAAAATGTCCCCCTGAACTTATTACCGTTAATTGTTTTCATCTCTATTTATATTTGTACCCAACAATCTCCTCCTTAGAAATGAAAGCAATTATTCAATTAAAATTCAAAGTAGGAACTTCAAAACTTTTATCTTTTCTTCTCTTTGATCTCTAAATCTTCAAATAAACTTTCTTCTTCATTCACCCTCTCTGATATGCATATCTCTTCTTCTCTGATCTTCACTTTTCTTTTGAATAGACTGTCCCCCTTGAATCATGAATAGAACTTGATTCTCTCCCTTGATCAATCAAAGACAACATATCATCTTGAACTGTTCTGTAGTTCTCACAATTGTCTTCAGTAGTTGTTACAATTGTCTTCAAACTATTCAGCAGTTGACTCTGAAATACAACTTTTATCCCCCTCATGAATCATGAATAGAATTTGATTCTCTCCCTTGATTAATCAAAGACAACATATCATCTTTCATCTTGAACTCTTCTGCGGTTGTCACAATTGTCTTCAGTAGTTGTTGCAATTGTCTTCAAACTATTCAGCATATGACTCTGAAATAAGAGTGATTCTTTCATGATAAAGGATTTCACGATGACTATTTGGAAATCCTACCAGTGTTAACATCACGCTAGCACTGAAAGTAGGTCACATAGATTATGTCTATTGTGCAAACAAAAATCCTATGTGGACCTGGACTCTGTAACTTACACATGAATATGTTTCATTTTTATTAAGTCAAGTTGAAAAGATTTGTTTGTTTTTGTAAAGAGAGAGCATTCATTTGAGGGAGAGTGATAAATTTGTTTAGAATAGGGGGAGGGACATATTTGAAAGAGAGGCTTTCAGTTTGAGGGGGAGAGAGAAAATTTGTAATATTTCTGAGTTGTAATTGTTGTTGTATTTCCGTCTGTATTCATGTCTGCAACTGTAATTTCACTACATCTGTGTCTCTGAAGGTTTTCCATGATGTTCGTAATTCTTATGATCATCATGAGGGGGAGAAATATTGTATTTCAGAGTCAACTGCTGAATAGTTTGAAGACAATTGCAACAACTACTAAAGACAATTTTGACAACTATAGAAGAGTTCAAGATGAAAAGATGATATGTTGTCTTTGGTTGATCAAGGGAGAGAATCAAATTCTATTCATGATTCAAGGGGGAGAGTCTATTCAAAAGAAAAGGGAAGATTAGAGAAGAAGAGATATGAAGAGCAGAGAGAGTGAATGAAGAAGAAAGTTTATTTAAAAAAATTCAGAGATCAAAAAGAAGAAAAGATAAAAATTTTGAAGTTCCTACTTTGAATTTTAATTGAATAATTGCTTTCATCTCTAAGGGGGAGATTGTTGGGTACAAATATAAATAGAGATGAAAACAATTGATTTTAATAAGTTCAGGGGGACATTTCCTAAATACATAATAGTTGTAGTATAAATACGAGTAGGTGCTACTGTAGTGAATACGGGATTGGAATGTAATTGCATGCACACTGTACGAAAATAAAAAAGCATTGTTTTCTGTGCAAGCAACCTCAAGAAAAGTGTAATATTTCTTCTCTCATATTAATCAAAGCATTCGATCTTATGTGTATCTGATTGTTATTCTTAATGTTTAGATTGTATTGAATTGTTAATATTGAATTATTACATCCCTCAACTATACAACTGATAAAGAATTAACGTAACGCTAAGGAATTTATTATTTCTTTTTCTTTTCTTTTTTCCTTTTTCTTTTTCTCTTTTTCTTTTTTTTTAATATATATTTTTTATTTCTTTCTGATTTTTTCAGTATAATATCCTTGGATTTTAAAACCATATCAGCTGTCATGATCGATGCTCAAAAACTACTACCTATGCATAACTAGAATCGGTGCTCAACAATTTAGATATAAAAAAAAAATATGAAAAAGCAACGGGGACCACCATATAGCTAACATACTCTCAAAACTCTCAGATGTATGCATAAACGCTCAAATATGAAGAGAATAAACTAAAATAAACAAAAACAGACAAAACTAACTGTTGCTTCTCAAATAAGAATCCGAATAAGGGTAAAAGAAAGCAAAAAGGCTAAAAATGGCTCATAATGTGGCTGTCACCAAAATGAAAGGTAAATGCTCAAAGGGGCTACTAGAGGAGAACAAAGGGTGAAAGATGAACAAAATAAAGCTAAAGATGGGATATCCTAAAGTTGCCTCTATATGTGTGCCAAATTTCTAAAAAAATTATGATTTTGATATGTATTTAAATTCAAGTTGTACTTTTATTAGTCAACACATGCATAAACACACATCAAAAGAAAATGAGCATAATAATGATGCTATACGGCTTAAATTCTCACGCGATGAATTATAAGGGTAATATGTGTTAAGATCATGCTGTTTCGGCTCAAAAATTCACAACATGCAATCAAAACGTCTCTCATTGTTCAAATAGCATCAAACTCATAATGTTAGTCTTGCATGCAATCTACACAGAACAATATTACTAAAGACTCTAACGCGCATCAAAATGAGAGAAAAATTTGAAAATTTGCTAAATATAGGATTCAAATGCATATAATGCACTAAAGCAGGCTAACTTCGGACAAGAAACTCAAAAATGCCAAATTTATCACCCTACCCCACACTTACGATAGAAAGTGTCCTCAATGTCTAAAACAATATGCACAAGTATGGATATGAGCGATAAACAAGAACAGAATAACTCCCCTGAACTGATGAATGCTGCCAGGCGGATCCTGACTGATGAAGCTGAACTGACTACCAACAAACATCTATGCCATGGTCTGGCATCGACTGATCACAACCACAACAACCACAAAATACATCAGCAACCATAAAAGAAGTACAAAGATAAAATGTGAAATATATATACACCCAAATAAAAAGTGCAATAAAGTAAATAAGTACATCCCAACAAATACAAATAAAAATAAATACAAATGTCGCTGCTGCCGATGATCACGACTCTGGAGGAGGAGGCTGCTTGCCTGCAGGAGGATCTCGGGAAAATGCGAAGCGCAAACGGCGGACCGGGCGGCGCTCAGGAGATGGCTGAGGCTCAGGGGAAGGACTCCGCGGGTGGGTCTGAGATCTGGAAGCACGGGGATGGGAGCAGGAGACTGGATAAACATGTCTGGATGAAAGGGCTCAGACTCGGTACTCTCAGAATGGGTGGGGGATCGGTGAGGCTGGGCTAAAGGCTGGGATATGTTGGTGGTGGTGGTGGCGATGGCAAGGATAATAGGGGTGACGAAAGGAAGGGTAGGGGAAATGAAGAAAATGGAAAAGAAGACGGGAAAAGAGGAAGAATGGGGTCAGAAGAAGAGGGAAATGTGGCGGCGCTGGGGATAGTGGTGGCAGAGGAATAGACTATGTAAGGGGAGGGAATGAGATGGCGACGAGGAGGGAGAGGGAAAGAGATATGATGGAGCAGGGCCTGAGCGACAGAGCTAAAAAAGCGATAGTGGGCATCCAAATCAGCGACGAGTCCCAGAAGGACACCCCGCTGAGATTGAGGGGTAGAATCGTCAATGACGATAGAGTAAACGATTGGGGAAGAGTTGGATGAGGAAGGCTGGGTGGAGGAAGAAGGGGGAGGTCGGGTAGCCAAGGGGGCGGAAGTAACAGAGGGGGGAAGGAATGTGTTGAGCTACCGGCCTTGCCTGCTGATCAGGCTCTGCCTCACCATCACCAAGCTCCATCTCGTGCTCCACTGCGGCGTCAGGATCAACCCAACCCAGGAGATGTCGTCTATCTCGCGTCAGCATGCCCATACCCGCAAGAGTCTCAACCACGAACCTCTAACTAAGTGCGGTTGGGACAACCGTCAACTCCTGCTCTACGGCGTGATCGGCAAAAACCCTGATATTACGCACCAGCCGCGTAATATACATGTCGCCGACAAAAGGGCTGGACGCCACTCGCTCGCAAGCACCCGCAAAAAACCGCGCCAACCAAAATGCGAACTGAATCTTGCAGTCCAAGTCCAAAAAACGGCTCAGCATCATCAGTTCTTGATGGGACACCGTCCCAGGCTCCCCTACGGCAGGATATGCTAGTTGCTAATATCCGAAAGATAATACGATGCACCGGGTCCCGGAAGGCAGTAGCCTTCGAGCTGTGTGAGTCGTAAACGCTCGGCGTAAGCGTAGTCCAAAAAGCTGCCTTTGAAAAACCCTCAGCTGGTCCGCGAACCGCCGTACCGAACGTAACGTCACCTACCTCTGCATCTCTGTACATACCAAAGAGAAGCCCCAACTCTCTAAGGGAGATCCTACGCTCAACACCTCCTAGACGAAAACTCATCGACACGGGAAGCCGTATCGGAAATTGTCTCATCGAATGAGAAGGTAGTAAAAAACATGGGAGTCAGCTCTCGATATACTGGCTCTTCAATATCTAACAGTCGGATAAAAGCAGGCGACCGAGACTCGCTGAACGGTGGATGCGCCAAAATACCTCGCACCCTGGCAGCGATACCTAAGGACTCCATCGCCGACCAGCTAATGAACCAAGCCGTAATCATCTTCTTCTTCTTCTGAAGAAGAAGCTTCGCCCTGTACTTTGGGTCCTCAAAGATAAGGAATCGATGAGGCCCAGCGGGAGGACGAAGGCCACCGTCACCACCATCAGGTGGAGGCGGCGGGGGAGGAGCAGCAGCAGCAGCCATCAGGATGAATGTGCACGAAAATAAATGAGAATAAAAATAGGAACTATACGCGCCAAAACAAAATCAAATAAGAAAAACTAAGAACTCTTAACTAAAATAGTCTTAAAATGCTAAACTTAGAAATCCTAAAAAATAAACTAAAATAAAGAAACAAAATAAAAGAAAGAAATAAAATAAACTAAAACCTAAGAAAATCTAAGCAAGAACGAACAAAATAAAAAACTAAATAAGACTTAAGAAAACTAAATAAATAAATGATAAAGAAAATAAACTAAAATATAAACCTAAATAAATCCTAAGGAAACTAAATAAATAAAAGAACAAAGAAAAATAAACTAAAATATAAAACTAAACGAAAATAAAATAAAATAAAACCTTAAGCAATAAAAAGAAAGAGACTCAAAATAAATCTAAAATAAATCTAAAAACTTAAGCAAAAACTAAAAACTAAAAGACTAAACTAAAAACTAAAAATAAACTAAAATGCTAAACTATAAATACTAAAATAATAAACTAACCTAAAAATACTAAACTAAAGGAAACTAAAATAAAACTAAAAACTAAAACAAAAACAAAACTAAAGTAAACCTAAAAAGAAAAGGAAAACTATATAAAGAAAAAAATAAATTAAAAATAAATTAAGTTTGTTTGAAAAAAAAATTTTCCCCCCTGATCGCGGGTCGCGACCGCGCTTGGCCACGATCGCGATAGAACACGACCGCGATGGCGGCGAATCAACTCAATGGAGAACTAGAGATTAAATCTCCATTACTCGACTTCTAAAACATGAAAAACTACTAAATCTAAGCTAATCTAACTATATCTAAGTAAGCTACACTAGAAAATATCCCGAAACATGCAATAAAAACAGTAAAAGACATATAAATCGCAATTAAAGCTCCAACACAGTGAATGAACCATAAAATAACTAATAAAAAGAAAAGATAAAGGAATCAAGAAGCATACTGGATGTAAATGTAGTAATCGAGCAAAAAAAACACAGCAATGTACGCAAGAACTCACAAATCGGGAAGAAAAGGAATCGCGAGAGAGAAAAGAAAGTGTAGGGAGAGAGAAAATCAACTGTGTTTGGCCCCATTATAAAGGATCGGAAGCGCGGTCGCGATTATCTTTTACCGCTCAAATGAGCGCGACAGCACTCGTATGATCGTGACAGCGATGACAGTAGGAACAGAGCAAGCAGAAAAAGTCAGCTATAAGCAAACCAGAGAGTAAATCTTCAAAATTTAACCTATGTAACTAACCATTGCATTTATTAACCCCACACTCACTTAAAACAGACCTTACAATTGATCAAACATTAACGCTTTTATTTCGATTCATATTAAGCTCAATTCAACGACAATTAAGACTAAAATTAAAACTAAATGCATGTGACAATTGCTCAACGCAATTATGCTAAAAATAAAACTCAACATATATCATAAAACTAGAAATAGCTAAACGAATATTTTAAGAGAAATTATGACATGCATATCAACCAAAAAGATGAACTAGCTAAATGCAATATACTAAGACTTATAGAAAACTCAGATTTGACTTTCAGAAAGTCCAACTGACTTCACGAAATTATTAAATTCAGCAAACTAAAACCTTAGATATCGAAACAAAAAGTCAAGTGACTTAAAGACGATATAAATATGCATTATTCTAGCTAAGCATTAAGAGAAATTAACTGACGAAGCGCATGCAATTAAGAAATTAAATATTCTAACTAGGACTCAAAAAGTCAAACTGAAAATGCAAGAAATGAAACCAGGCATAAATGCTTTGATAACACAGCCACTAACATCAATCATGCAATCATAAGATACATATTCAATGCAAGGGCTACTTATTAGACCTAAAAATAAACAAACACATAAAATAAGAACGCAATAATAACCGAGACGTCCTTGGCTATAATAACCGGAAGCTGAGATGACCCCTCGAGAAAAGCATACTCTAAATGTGCAGGCAAGTCTTTCATCTCTAGAGTAAGAGGATCTTCAATCGATGATTTTGATTTGATAGTTTCCTTTCTAAAGTAACAACCTCCTCATGAGTAGGAGATGACTCAATCGTGCACAAAGGAAAGATATCAGGAAGATCGGATAGACAAATCGAATGATCAGAATCAAGAGACATTTGGCATAGAGAGATATCATCATCAATAGACTTGCCATCATCGAAGGAAGTGGGTCTCTCATATCCAACCAACATAGACTTGATGAGTGTCTCATAAATCTCGAAATGCATCTCTCTATCCGATGAACTATAGGACCGAACAAAACAAATTGATTCCACAATTCATCAGCTCTCTGCATAGCCTTGTCAACATCAAAACTGACATGCTCATCTCCCACTCTAAGGGTCAACTTCCTATCAAGAACATTGATCATTGTGCGAGATGTCGCTAAAAATGGACGCCCTAGAATGAGATGAACAGAGTTGTCTTCATGCATATCCATGATCACAAAGTCCACAGGAAATACGAACTTCTCGACCTTTACCAACATGTTTTCAGCAATACCCCTAGGAAACTTTACTGATCTGTCTGCCAGCTGTATACTCATACAAGTAGGCTTTGGCTCTCCGAGACCGAGTCTAGCATATAAAGATGTGGGCATAATATTGATGCTAGCTCCAAGATCAGCAAGGGCATTCGCTACATGAAGATTACCAATATGACATGGTATCGTAAAACTGCCAGGATCATCTTGCTTGACCGGAAGCTTGTTTTAGAGCACAGTTGAACACTCGGCGTTCATCTCTATAGTGTCCAAATCAGCGAGCTTCTTACGCGTTGATAGCAGATCCTTTAGAAACTTTGTGTAGTTTCGAATCTGAGCAATCACATAAATGAATGGGATATTGATGTGCAACTGCTTGAACAATCCAAGGAACTTGTCGTATTGCTTATCCTTGATCTCCTTTTGCAGTCTACTTGGATATGGAATAGGTGGTTTCTAAGGACTAACTGTAGGCATTGCCGGAGGTGCGGTACTTGGTGTACTAGGAATGTGCACCTTGTCCGTGATAGTCTCCGGATCATCCTCATGAACAACAAAATCAAGAGGGGGAGAAGCAGAATGGGGAGAAAGTGATGGACCTACAGTTTCCTTACCACTACACGTGATTATCATCTTAGCTTCAGCCTTCGAATCAGGCACAATATCACTTGGAAGCCCACCAGGCTGTCGCTCATTATGCGTTTTAGCTATCTGCCCAATTTGGACTTCTAAATTCTTTATGGCAGCCTGCTGGTTCCTCGTGATAGTTTCCTGGTTAGTCATGAACTTTAACATCATTTCCTCTAAGTTCGACCTTTCTTGTGGCTGATGTGTAGCCTGAGGACGTGGAGGAATTCTGATAAGGGCTACCAGACTGGCCATAGAACTGCTATGAACGAGTGTGCTGCTGAAAATGACCATGAGAAGAGGAAGAAGATTGCCCCTGATTATACCCCTGGTGAGAGGAAAACTGGGGTCTATGCAGCATATGTGGTCTCAGATTCATAAAACTAGGAGGTGGCTGATTATGGGAATAATTTAGATAATTCGGGTTCGGGTGAGCATACTTATACATGCCACAGAATCGCCAGATGAATAATAGACCTCCTTCTGATTGGGGTAAGAGTAAGCCGTCTGGCACTCATAGCTCGAATGTGGGCCCCCACAAGCATCACATGATGGATACACAGCTTGAACAGGAGCTGGTATGGCTTGTGGCTGGCTATTCTGCGTGAGCTGCTCAATCTTCGCTGTGAGTGCAGCTATGGCGGCGACTTGCTTAGAATCAGTAGCTCCCCATCCGAAATACTCACTTGGTATATGATTTTGGCTCATCACCAAGTCATCCAAGATCTCAACAGCCTCCTCAGGTGTCTTCTTGTAGACAGATCCACTACAAGCAGAATCGATTAAAGAGTGATACATCGGATGTACACCTTCATAGAAGACTTGACTCGGTGATTGAGCGTAAGATTGTGATTCGGACACTTCGTTATAGATTCTTTGTACCGCTCCCACGTATCACGTAAGGACTCTTCAGGCTTCTGCCTGAATCCTAGAATCTCACTCATAAGCTGAGTGGTGCGTGAGGGCGGACAAAACTTCGATAAGAACTATGTCTCCATGTCTTCCCAGGTATGAATAGAGTTGGACGGAAGAGTATCATACCATGTAAGAGCACATCCAGTAAGTGAGTACGGGAATAGCATCAGTCGAATAATCTCTTTAGGAACTTGATTCACCTTATATGAACCACATGCTTTCCTGAATTTCTTCAAGTGCGCATAAGGATCCTCAGATGCTTTACCACAGTACTGTGCATTATTTTGAACTAAAGTGATGAGGCTAGACTTTAGTTCAAAATTTACTGCATCAAACCCAGGTTTGACAATGGCACCTTCCGAGTCGTCGGTGACCAGTCGGTTCAGCTCAAGCATTGTGCGCCGGTCGCCCATGATTGGCTCAGAAGAATTATCAGAAGGGTATAAGGAAGAAGATGAATCAGAAGATGGAAAAGAAGGTGAGAGTAAAGGTAACTCAACCACTAAATCTATATGACTTCTATCAGCCAGTGGAGGGACAGGTTGGTCAGCAGTAGGGGTGAGCTCGGTACCGGACCGAACCGAACCGGTACCGATCCCGAAAATACCGAAACGGAATTTTTAGATTTGAAAGAACCGAATACCGAACCGTATAATTTTATATGGTGCCGGTTCGGTCCCGAATACCGAATCTTAGCTAATTTAAATACCGAATACCGAACCGAAAGTACCGAATACCGAATTTTAGCTAATTTAAAAACCGAATACCGAACCGAATATATTAATTCGGTACCGGTCAGTACCGGTACCGGTTCGGGTTCGGGTTCGGGAAATGGTACCTGTCACTCACCCCTAGTCAGCAGACTCAGACGAGCTAGAAATAATCTCAATGATAGGATGAGAAGGATGGCGAAGACGGTTGTGAAAGGTTCTTTCAGGTTCAGTATATGGACTTACAACATGCGGATTGGAATTCCGAGTCATAAACCATACACAAACAGTGAAAGGGTGGATGGAATAAGATAGAAAAGAAAAACAAGAAAAGAAACTTCCCAGGGATGAAATCTTAAAAGAAGGATGGACTAATTTACCAGCTAGACTCCTTTCACAATATCTCTAGCCGTTCCCTGGCAACGGCGCCATTTTGATCTACGCAGATTTGACAATGAAAATCAAAAAAATGAAGAAAGCCTAAGTTATACCAAATACCACTGGCAGTGTACCAGTCATAAATGGTACAGTTTGAAGCTGACCTCGGGAATTATCAATCATAGGAAACGGAAATAGGAAACGAGATACCGATACTTGGATGGTCATTATTATCTAGCCATTGAGAAAAGATGAGGATGATTCTAACCCTAAATATTTAAACTATCTAGCCGATTAATATAGAAGATAAGCTATAAAACTAAAAACAAGGGAAATATCATATATATTAAAAGCACGCTCACTTGGATACGTCTTTTAGGATTAATGGAGTAAAAAGGTGAATAAACACTTAGGATGTTTTTGGTCAAAGAAAAGTACGCTAGAATATAATCTAACTGTTTTAATCTTTTAAGTTCAAGACTTTGAAACTTTGATGTAAAACTGATTCATGAACACGTTTTATTAATTTCAGAAAATCAAGTATGGAGTTCTCCAGTATTCCCCAATTTCTTAAAATCAATAGAAAAAGTCTTTTACGATTAAATAAGTCAACTAAATCTAGCTTTCAGTGATTAAATCTGTCTACACGTCAAGCGCTCGGTAGTATCTCTAAATATTCAATTTAGCCGCATAAACATAATCAAGTCTAAAGAAATCAAAGATTAAACTAATCCTATAATCGCAATATTGCTAAGGACTAATTTTCATACAATGATTTCATAATTTATTAACTAGTCACTATCTTATAATCACAACAATGCTAGAAATAATAACCAAATAATAAATTACATAAATTTGATTAAGTTTATATAAATCAGAATTTATAATCAATAATCATCATCACAATAATGCTAGAAAATCAACTATAACACTGATTCTACCAATATTAATCGTATGAATTAAAAATACATCAATGAATCAAACAATTTTCAATCAAAACCATCAAAATACTCTACTAATCCATATAAAACGTAACCCAAGTAAGTGTTAAACTAAACTACTCACTAATCATGCTAATAACAATAAAATAAACAAATCTATACTAAATATCACCATTACAGAAAGTTAAATAGGAAAGAGTGTACCAAAATCGGATGAAAAACTCTAGATAACCGCAACCGAATGTTTTTATCTACTCCAATACCCGAATGCTTGTCTAATCTAACCTTATCTAAGCTAAAAAAAAGAAAAAAAAGAAATATATTGCACACCTACTAATCGCACCACTAACTATGTGTAAAAGTTCGTCTAAAATAAGCTTAAAAAAATGAAATGGCTGCTGAAACCTTCTATATTTTCACGCGATCGCGGCCGCGCTTTGGCCATCGTGGTCGCGATGAGAAGCGTTGGCGCGATCCTGGTAGCGTTGGGAAGCGCGACCACGGGAGCGTGGTCGCGACCGCGATCCGAGCAGAAGAGTCAAAGTTAACTAAAATCATTCAGCTCCAGGGAAGTTCGGCTCAGACCGTAGATTTGACGCATTTGCTCCAATATCCGTTCTTTTGATAATTTGGCAACCTCCGAACTGCAAAATACAAAAGTTATCAAATAAGTGGCGTATTTAAACAATTCGAGGAAAAAATTACTCAAATCCGAGGCAAAATAAGACGGAAAAATATGTACAAAATACATCATAACATACACCATTTTTACTCCAATGGAATTTTTGTGTGGTGGCAAATCGGTAAGCTTCCATGTGTCTTTCTTTTCAATGAAGCTAATTTCTTCTTGCATGGATCTCCTCCATTTTTCTTCTTGACAAGCATCATCAAAGTAATTGGATCTTCCCCTGCAAAGAAAGCAAAAAATATAGCATCATTTTGTACCATTTCTTCTGTTACATCATATAACTCTTGGAGAGTTCTTGTCTTTCTTATTGGCCTTCTTGGAGAAGAACTTGCTGAAGAATTTTGAGAATCGGGAGGACTCTCTCTTGAACATCAGTTTCAACATTTCCAATCTCTTCTTCTTCAAATTGAAATGGAAAATTTGGTAAATTTTCCTTTACAACTTCGATCTCTTCAAAAAAAGAACTTTGATTAAATCGAACATCTCGACTTATCGCAATTTACTTTGTCGTTGGATTATACAAATTGTATGCTTTTCTTCTTTCACTATAGCCAATAAAGATGCACTTTTCTGACTTGTCATCCAACCTGCTTCTCATTGAATCTCGAACATGAGAATAAGCAACACTTTCAACTACATTTAGATGATGGACACTTGGTTTTGTTCCATACCATGCTTCATGTGGTGTGCAATTTCCCAAACTCCTTGTTGGTGACCTGTTAATAAGATAAACTACACAAAAAACTATTTCAGCCCAAAAACTTCTTGGTATTCTCTTCCTTTTTAATAGACATCTTGCCATCTCCATTATTGTTCTATTCTTCCTTTCACAAATTCCATTTTGTTGGGGAGTATAACGAACTGTCATTTCATGTCGAATGCCATTATCTCAACAATATTTCTCAAATTCATTTGAGAAATATTCACCTCCACGATCTGTCCGCAAAGTGTTGATTTTTAACCCCGTAAAATTCTCAACTTCAGCATTGAAATCAATAAACATTTGAAAAGCTTCAGATTTTTCTTTTACACAATACACCCAAACCTTTCGTGAGAAATCATCAATAAAAGAGATAAAATAATGATTACCTCCCAAAGATGAATCGGTCTTTGGTCCACATAGATCTGAGTGAATAAGCTGTAACGGTCTTTTCACCTACCATGATGATTGAGAGGGAAATGGGGTTCTATGTTGCTTTCCAAATTGACAAGCTTCACAAACTTCATTCATACGGTCAATTTTAGGCAATCCTCTCACCATCATTTTCCTTTATAGTAATTCCAAATCTCCATAGTTCAAATGACCATACCTATCATGCCATAACTTGGAAACTTCTTTGTCAACACCAACAAAACAAAACATATTTTGATTTTGAAGAGCCAACGAGAAAAGATTATTTGACGCAACTGTAACTCTAGCAATGACTTGATTTTTCTTTGACAAAAAACAAGTCATGTCATGAAAATGAATGTCATAACCTTTCTTCAAAAGATGACCAACACTAAGAAGATTACTTTTTAGGCCAAGAACAAATAAACTTCTGACATTTTCTCAACACTTCCTTGTCTTGTTTTAAATTCTAATTCACCAACACCACTAACTTTGTATGATTTTCAATCTTCAATTTTAACATCGCCATAATCATTTTCAAACAACTTGAAAAATAAATCTTTGTTACCTGTCATATGCTTGCTAGCGCCGCTGTCTATGTACCATACATTTTCATTATTTTCGCCTTGAGATACTAGCAGCAAAGTGTCTTGATTATGAGACTCCGAGTTTTTACTTCCGCTAGCCCAAATTGCATTGTGTTTTTCTCCATCTTTAAACCAACAATCTCTTACTAAATGACCAGGTTTGTGACAATTATCACATTCAAAATAACCTCGTCATCTTCCTCTTTGATAGCCACGTACATGTCCTCTTTGCCAACTTCGAAAACTTTGACTTTGATTTATTTCTTTCCACCCATCTTCATTTCTTCCATAGTTTTCTCTTACACGAGAATATAGAAATCTTCCTCTCGGGTTTCCTCCTCTTCCACGATCATGGTCTTTACCTCTTTGGCTTTTGAAATCTTCTTGCTTCTCATTTAACCATAACTTTGACTTGAGGGCTTGTCCCAAAACTACTTCTTTCTTTTTCTTAGTAAATCTTTCTTCATGAGCTTGCAACGAGCCAGTTAGTTGATCAATTGCCATAGT
>JAANYP010008512.1:30000-362241 GCA_020465985.1 Centrapalus pauciflorus
GGGTCACGAGGCAATTGATTGTTGGCACCGATCAAATCAAACAGATTTTCCCTCTCGTCGTCCTAATCCACGAGAACAGCATCGACAAGCCAACATTGCCGAGTACAACAGTCCATCGACTGTTATAGATCCATCATGGTATTTCGACACCGGCGCCACTGACCATGTCTCTCCGGACATCCAAAAGCTTACCATTGCTGAAAACTACAATGGTGACGACAAACTCCAAGTCGGGAATGGTAACCATCTGTCTATTTCTCATGTTGGTTCATGTTCTGTTTCTAATCTAAAATTGCCTAGTGTGCTTATTGTTCCTAAACTTACAAAACATTTACTAAGTGTCTCCAAATTAACCCATGACAACAATGTGTATATGGAATTTTGGCCTGATCACTGTTGTGTCAAGACAACAGGGAAAAACAATCCTTCACGGGGACGTTAACAATGGCTTGTACCGGCTATCTCCCTCAAACAATAAACCATCCTCCACTATGGCTCTCACCGGTGTTCGCACGTCTTTACACGGATGGCATCGCCGACTTGCTCATCCTCATGAATCCCTCTTGAGGCGTTTAGTTTCCTCTTTTCAACTTCCTATTAGTTCAAATAAATTTCCAACTGTGTGTGATTCATGTCAGCTTGGGAAAAGTCATCGTTTTCCTTTGGTTAATTCTCATATTGCTTCTAGTAAACCGTTTGAATTGATGTATTCAGATGTTTGGGGACCTTCTCCTAATTTTTCTATTAATGGACACCGTTATTTTGTTCTATTTATCGATGATTGCACTAAATTTGTATGGATATATTTCTTGTCACAAAAATCTCAAGTATTTTCTACTTTTTTGCAATTTAGAACGATGATCAAAACTCAATTTAATTGTGATATTAAGAGTCTCCAATCTGACTGGGGAGGAGAATATCGCAAATTTTCCACCTTTTTTCAAAATAACGGAATTGTTCATCGTCTATCTTGCCCTTACACTCAAGAACAAAACGGTGCTGTTGAACGTAGAAATCGTATTATTGTTGAAAAGGGTCTTACTCTCCTAGCCCAATCATCCCTTCCACAAGAATTTTGGGAACATGCCTTCAAAACAGCTACTTATCTACATAATCGTACAATAACTCCATCACTCAACTATCAATCTCCCTATCAAAAACTCTACAACAAAAGCCCAGATTATGATTTTTTAAAAACATTTGGCTGCCTTTGTTACCCATTTCTAAGGCCTTATAACAATCACAAAATAGATTTTCGATCTCTCCCATGTGTGTTTATTGGCTACAGTACATCTCATAAAGGTTACCTTTGTTTTCATAAACCCACATCTCGAATTTATGTCTCCCGTCATGTAGTTTTTAATGAAGATGTGTTTCCTTATAACAATGTGCAGTCCACACCTGTGTGTCATCATCCACCTATTTTACCCTCAGATTCCATCTCTTCAGATCTTCTTCAAGCTGTGGCTCCTACCACTCCGTCTGCATCGGTCCCGTCATATCCTCACAATTTCCCACTAGATACCAACCTACCGAATTCTCCAATTTCTTCACCATGTCCAACAGCCTCATCCAGCCCACCTCAGCAACACCCCACAGTGAGTTCTCAAGCCACACAATCTGCCCAGGTTCCATCGCATTACCGACCCGCTGATAAAAATCAACACTCAATGGTCACTCGAGCAAGGACCAACTCACTCAAACCAAAATCCTACGCCACTACTCTCTCCCCTGACCCTGATTTTGAGCCTCGCACCTTTACCCAAGCCATTAAGCATCCATGTTGGCAACTTGCGATGAAAGCAGAATATGACGCTCTCATGAGAAATAACACTTGGTCTCTTGTTCCCCGTCCTACTAACGTAAATCTTGTTGGTTCTAAGTGGCTTTTCAGGTTAAAACGACATTAGGATGGTTCAATTGCACGTCACAAAGCTCGGTTAGTGGCATAGGGATTTAGTCAAGAAGAGGGTGTTGATTTCTTTGAGACATTCAGCCCTGTCATCAAGCCAACTACCATTCGGTTGGTTCTTTCTCTCGCTCTTTCCAAGGGGTGGTGCATCAAGCAACTTGATATCAACAACGCTTTCCTGAATGGGGACTTGTCAGAAGAGGTCTACATGGAACAACCTCGAGGTTTTGAGGATCCAAATCAGCCTACTCATGTTTGTCGATTACACAAGGCTATTTACGGTCTCAAACAGGCCCCAAGGGCTTGGTTCAACAAGCTTAAACACTATCTTGTCACTCATGGATTTCGGGCTTGCCAATCTGACACATCATTATTTGTTCATCATTCATCATCTGCTACTGTTTATCTCCTTGCCTATGTTGACGACCTAATAATTACAGGCAATAATGAGGTGTTTATGCAGCGGTTCATCACCCAGTTGCATCAAGTATTTGCTCTCAAAGATCTTGGTGATTTGAATTTTTTTCTGGGATTACGCATCAACAGGAATGCCACCAGTCTCACTGTGTCCCAACAAGGATACATACAAGATGTTATTGCCCGCAGCAACATGTCTGCAGCCACACCGGTCTCTACTCCAGCTGATCCCACATCGAAGCTCACTCGAGATGGTGATCCGTTCTCTGATCCTAAACTTTATAGGCACGTCGTCGGCTCTCTTCAATACGCTACCATCACCCGTCCTGATATTGCTTATGCTGTCAACCGAGTGTGTCAATTTATGCATGCTCCAACTACTCTTCATTGGCAAGCTGTCAAACGGATTTTACGTTACTTAAATGGTACGATAAGTCATTGCCTTCACTTTCGACCGACAACAGCAACATCTTTACTTGCGTACTCCGATGCCGGGTGGATGTCTGATAATGATGACAGTCGCTCTCAATATGGATTTGCTATTTTTCATGGTGAGAATCTCATCAGCTGGACTTCTCGGAAACAACGGGTTGTTGCTCGATCTAGTACCGAAGCTGAGTACCGCTCACTAGCCTATACCACTGCTGAACTGTTATGGATCCAACAACTTATCTCTGATCTTCGGGCTCCTATCTTTCTCCGAAGCTATTGTGTGACAATGTTGGCGCCATTTTCATGAGCAAAAATCCTGTGATCAGCACCAGATCAAAACATATTGCTTTGGATTTTCATTTCATTCGAGAACAAGTTGAATCTGGAAATTTAAAGATCTGTCATGTTTCTTCAGTTGATCAATTGGCTGACATCTTCACCAAATCTCTTGGTAAAGATCGTGTTGGATATCTTCGAAACAAGCTTCAAGTTCGTCCCGTCCTTGAACTTTCCGGGGAGTAATACGAAGTTTATCTCAACCTCCATTATAGGGGTTGAGTTTGTTAGATGCTTCCACATTTTTAGGTGGTTAGTTGTAGTCTCTGTTTTCTTTCCAATCTGTATATATATTATGTATCAGTTCATTGGTGAAGATATAGAAAATCTCTTTACCTTTATATATATATAAATATATATAATTGAAAGGTAATTAAACAAGTCAAAGCCGCCAAGAACGAAAATCAACAAAATCAACGTTAACGTTGCCAACTTGAAAAAAAATTAATGAACAGGAAGTCAGCCTGAAGCTCTTTTATGCAGGGGAGAGGTCCGGTCGGGAGCTGAAGAAATTAACCGAATGATGTCACCTGCACGTAGCAAGGATACCGACTCCTCACTCGTACTGCCAAACCAAACATGTCAACATTTGTCACTTGCCGAAATTCAATCGGCAACACACAACTTCGATGAGAATTTAGTCATTGGTCGTGGAGGATTCGGCAAAGTCTACAAATGTTCCATGACCATGGGGTCAGTTGTAAGTGAAGTTGCAATTAAACGGCTTGATTCAACGTCCGACCAAGGAGCCACTGAATTTGAGGCCGAAGTTAAGCTTCTTTCAAAGCTGCGGCATGGTAATCTTGTGTCGTTGATTGGTTATTGCAATGAAGAAAAAGAGATGGTGTTAGTTTATGAGTTTATGCCCAACGGAACCATCAGAGATCATCTTCAGAAAGCTGATTGTGCCTTGTCCTGGTTACAACGACTGAAGATATGTACTCGTGCATTAGACTACCTTCACACGGGTCCAGCAACGAATCTGGGAGTCATACACCGTGATGTGAAGACGTCCAATATTTTGTTGGATGCAAACTTTGCTGCTAAAGTTGCAGACTTCGGATTGGCGAAAGTTAGCCATATAGATCAGACAAGAACTTATGTGAGCACTGAAGTCAGAGGTTCATATGGATATTTGGATCCGTGCTACATGTCTAGCAAAAAACTTACAAGAAAATCTGATGTTTACGCCTTTGGGGTTGTACTATTTGAGGTGTTGTCGGGAAAGCAAGCGGTCTTTTCAACCCTTGATGAAGATCACTGGACTTTATCAGATTGGGCTCAAGATCAAATGAAAAAGGGTAAGTTCGAGCAACTTATTGGCTCTAGACTGAAGGGACAGATCTCAAGAAAATGTTTGAAGGAGTATGCTAGCATAGCAGGCCAATGTCTACATAATGAACCCAAGCAACGCCCTATGATGGCCGAGGTTGTAGTCAGGCTCAAATCTATCCTGACACAAGAAAGAGAGAGCGTGGATTCTGCTATTGTTGAAGGAACATTCGTTTACAAGTTAAGGTCGTTTTTCACAGCCAAAGCTGACTTGATTCCAGCTGGTATAGTGCGAAGCAAATCTGAGATCATTCATCATCATAATGAGAAATCTTGTAGACAAAGTTTGAAAATTTTCACATATGCGGAATTGGCCAGTGCAACAAACGATTTTAAGCACAAGGAACATGCCTCAACTTCGGTTGTAACCATTTACAAAGGTTGGGTTGATGAATTGACATATGCACCAACAGAATGTGGCGTAGGTTTGGCCGTACACGTTAGGGTGAAGCATATTGAAATCCCAACGGTACTTTGAAATAGATATCTTCCTTAAACATATGGATTCACATTAAATTATGTTTTCTGTTAGCGTATACATAATTCTAAATTTTATTTCTTTTCTAGCTTATTAAGTAACTGAAATGCAGTCCATCTGAGATTTTCGGTATATGCAGCTCAAGGGACTGGATCTCAAACCAGAAGAGTTTAATCATCCGAATATCATCAAGCTCTTGGGATATTACTTGGACGGGAATAAATTGTATTGTGTTTACAAATTCAGTCCAGATACAAGTTTAGATAGACTCCTTTTCAAGGGTAAGAATAGCTTTTACTTGTAGTAATGAAGAACATGTTAGACTTCCATCCCTCATATTAGATCATACATGTTTATGAACACAAGTGTGTTGAACCAACACATGAGTTAATATGTGACGACCCTGCTTATTTTTCTGCTTTCGAGTCATTCATTCATGGGCATAGGCTTGTAGGACAGATTTGGATAGTCAGACAAAGGTTGTGACATAAAACCTCGATTACTTTATGATGTTGGACAGGTACAAGTCTTCCTTGGGTTGCACGGCTGAAAATAGCTTTAGGAGCAGCACAAGGCCTGTCTTTCTTGCATCGTAGGAAGCATATGGCGTATAGCCAATTTAAGACTGCTGTTATATTGGTGGACAAGGTAAGTTTGACCTTCGTTGGCATACTTCATTTCAATAACAGAATATTTTGTTTTGTTTTCTAAATATTCCTGTCCATTTTGCAGGAATTTAATGCACGACTTTCAGATTTTGAAGTGGAAAAGTCATTTCTGTTTGACGATTCATACTCATTCCATACTGATGCATTTTATGCCGCACCTGAGTGGTTTATTTACCAAGTACAAAAACTTGAACTTTACAGACATTCTCGAGAGTCTGACAGGCACCGCATAGATGGTATGTTCTGCAATTGAAGTAGGATAATATAAGCACACTATATATGATTGATCAATTGTTAGTCCACTCATCATAAATCAATTTTAAATGGTAAACCAATTCTCTACATGATACGTGAGTGTGAAGACATCCATCTTCATAGAACACATGTTCTCTCCAACCACTAAAAATCTAAGATTAGTGTTCATGCATCAAAATTTGGCCCATATTACTATATATGTAACACCACTTTTCCAGGTACTAACGGAGTGATGAGTGAGGTCTATTCTTTTGGAGTGGTACTGCTGGAATTATTGACAGGGATGAAGGTGTTCGATGTGAACAGACCCCAAGGAAAGCAAAATTTGGTGAAATGGGCTACTCCATTGCTACCAGATGAGGTAAATTTGTGGATGATTGTGGACCCACAGCTTCAACACAACAATTACCTTCCGAACGGAGCATTCATGTTGGCTCAGATTATTTCAAGCTGTCTTCATCCATTTCATGAAGAACGCCCATCGATGGGGAAGATTTTGAAGGTCTTATACCAGTTGTATCAAGAAGAAACTCAATCATTTTGAGTTTTACAAGTCATAAAATAAATGTACAGTTCTTTAAATGTTGATAAAACATGCAAAATAGAAATAAAATCACATAAACAAACAGTCTTATATTCTACTAAGTAAAAGATGTTTCTATCAAAGTAGTCCTTTAACTGTGAGTCAATTCTTAATTCAGTTTGTTCAAATAGGCAATATATTTTGATGACATTTAGAATAAACAAGCTAGCTTGTGAAACATCCATTTTGCAAGAATAGGAAAATATCTTTTCAAACACCCTGCGCATTCATGAAGCACATCTAATCTGAGCTAAATGTTTAATATTAAGCAGTTAAGGTATATATATAAAAGAATCACATTATCATGCATTAACAAAACAAAATCAAGCAAGCCTACATTGATCTTTTGGTGATTGTATATGAAATAATATTCTTTTAGGGATATTTAAAACTATAATTTGTTATAAACCATTTATGTAATTTAGTCTTTTCTATTGTTGGTTGTGAGGGACTATAAGTGTAATATTTTAAAAGGTAAAACATTCTGAATTAGTTAATAGTTTAAATAAATAGACATCTGAATTAAGGACAGTGTATGTAACAAAATTCTATTTGAATGGCTTCCAACGTTATCATCGGAGAAATTTCTCTCTGCTGCCCTACTTCGAGAACAAGGGTTCTGATCTAAATAATGACCTAATCAGTTTTAATTTACATTGGAAACTCCTTAATTCTTCTATTAGCTTCCACTCCATCAATTTATGAAGACACAATGATCAAGGTTATCCTCTAGCAAAGTGATGCTTCCCACTTTCCCAAATGCCACATGATTATCTTCAGGGTTAATTAGTATCCTCTGGAATGACTTCTCCATACGTCGATGCTATATTTGAAAAAGCTTCCATATGCACCATGCTCGTTGAGGATGATGGACTTCCAAAAACAAGAAATGATATATAGGAACAATTCTATAAGAGATCCTAATTAGAAATCTTGGAATTATTTTTGTATATAGCTTTGAAAATTAGTTTGTTATTGTGATTATCCTTTCCTGTACAATTAACTGTATTATATAAAGAGGCAGAGTTTTGTTTTGCAAAAAACAGAGCACTGGAAAGAATGATATCATTGCGTATTCGGATAGGAAGCACGCCAGAGATGTGGAGGATAGATGCAGCACAGGAGGTACGACTTTCTATTGAATGGAAACTTAGTAACTTGGAGTTCCCAAAAGCAACGTTGTGTTGCGTTATCTTCGTCGCGGAGTTCATGATAGCAACTATGGCAACATGCCAAGGTATATGGATCCGCCGTTTGGTCCATGAAATCACAGGTGAAAAAGTTGGCCCTGTTAGTAACAGGGGAAGCCCAAACCTTCGGCTAACCCACTCCACTTCTCTTCTTTCGTGACCTTTTCATAGCCACCATTACTTTCAGCTATTTTGTACAAGTCAAACAAGCATACTTGTACTCCAAACATCCTCGTTGATATGTTAAGTATGGTATTTGTGTAGTTCCTATGGTACCAACGTGTATTCCTTACAAACGCTTTCATAAAAAATCTTTATTTTTCATTACAACTTTGTTGTTATTGATCAATAGAGTGTTTGGATTTGCGTTTGAAAAATTGTTGTAACGTTTTGAAAACTAATAATCAGATAATAGCTGTGACAAAACGTGCTGCCAGGAATGTAGTATTTGGTTTAGCTTCTGCTGTTTGCTATAATAATTATCAAATAATCAGTTTTTAAAATGTTTGGATTTGCGTTTTAACTTGTAAAATGACCAAATAATCACTTATTAATCGAATAAGCTACATTTTTAACTTATGAAAAAGTGTGGTAGGATTAACTCTAGACGCAAATAATCACTTATTAACGTATGCAATCCAACATTTTAAACCAATTATTTACATTATTTTAACGAAATAAGTTAATAAACTTGTTCATAACGCAAAACCAAACACCCTCTGAGTCTAAAAAGTTTACAAACTCGTCAATTGACTCTACTTTAAGAGAAACAACTTGACATGTTTCCTCCCCTTATTCATCTTTATCATCAACCCTTTCAAGGGTTAATTGTGGTGTGGTTTTGTCAAATTCTTCAAAATAGTTAGTGAGATAACTATCTTGAAGTTTCATGTCCTTTGTTTCTTCAATAAGGCCTTCAGTTTTGTGTTTATTCATAGGATCATGTAACAACCTAGTCTTTAGCCTAATTTAATTATCTGATTATTGAACCAATAATGCAATTTTATTACATTATTTGAATTGTAATTTAATTAAGTTATGAAATATTTAATTAAATTATATAAATATTGAAATTATGATTTAATAAATTATTAAAAATAATTAAATAAAAGAGATGTAAGATACAAAAGTAAAAATGGGTTAAATTTCAAATGTAACTGATTAAGTATATAAACGTAATTTAGATTATTAATCAATCATTTAGAAAATCTGCTCTCTCTCTACTCTCTCTCTCTCTACTCTCTCTTTAAAGAATCTCACAAATTCATCCAAAAATCACCATAAATTTACAAACAAGTTGGAGTTTTATCAAGAAGTGATAATCAACAACAATCTACAACGAATTTGAGGTAAGAATCGTTGTTTTCTGATTTCTTTGTTTCGGTTTTAAAGAAGAATTCGAATTTGACTATTTTCGTGTGATTAAAGTTAATTTAACTTGAGTTTTAACTGAAATATGTATAATATAATCGAACCTAGGCTTAATACTTAACATATTCGTGATTTTAGACTTAGAAATGTATGTTTAAAAGCTGTAAAATATGAACAAATTCGAGATGTCAAGAACAAACTCGAAATGCATGGAACAAACTCGATTTTTTGATAAATTCCAAAATATATTCAAATTTGACCAATAAATTCGAGATGATGCCTTCAAATTTAGCTATGGAGTTCGAGTTTAACCCTAAATTCGAAAGGGGATTCGAATATAACCCCTTCATTCGATTTTAACCACATATTTGAAATCAAAGCATTCGAATTTAATGAATATAATTCGAATTTAACTTCTAAATTCGAAACCCACTCCTTAAATTCGAATATATTGAATAAAACACTTGGACAACGCATAAAATAACAAGATAGTTAGCAAAATGAATATATATTAATATATATACACTGATCCTTTGAGAATTTAATGAAACAAAGAATACGAATGAAAGAATGATTTATGAATGAACAAGTTATCAGAATCAGATGAAATAAAGATTTTAAAGACTAAAAGATGATGATATTTGACATGATATGATATGATTCTGGACAGGTTCAGTGAAACTCTGAACATTGATTTAAAGATTTAAAAGCGGGTCAAAGATTTGAATTGACAGAGAACAGATTGACAAAGATAAAATCCTGAGATAACTCAAGTGGCAGATTTTACGTCTGTTTGATAGACCCCAGATCTGTGAGTTATAGATATTCAGATTTAACATGCTTGAATTTCCGGTTGAGACATATTGTTGATGCTAGATTGATTTGACATTCATATTATCAGCTGGATTGTGACCTGTGCACACCATGGTTGGGTGTTGTCCAGTGGATCATGATAGCTATTTGACTTATCACTTCATATGATATTGCTTTTACAGTTCATTTCAGATATTGCTTTAAGATTACTTGCTATCATGACTTTGAATACGTATGCTTCATCATTGCATATACTTTGATATTTGATTCAGCTTGATTAGCCTCATTGGTCTATTATTCTAGACCTGGCTATTTCACCAATTCTATTGAACTTGGTAATGACCTCCGATGTTCCGCCATGTTGATTTACTGGTAGCTAGCCCAGTATGTGGCTGATCCCCACGATTTAAGCGTGAGCGTGGCTTGAACATCGTCCGACTCTATGACTTCTATGTCTCAATCATGAGGGCTGTAGCGGCAGCCAAGACATATCACGCTAGACTGATGATCCGCTTGACATTGCATGTTAATTTGAAAATCTATTTACTCACTAAGCTTTGCTTACGGTTGCTACATTCACATTTTACAGGAAAAGATAAAGGAAAGTCACCTGCTGGACCTAGTTCTTAGGTCTTATAAAGATCAAGACAGAAGTTTCATAGACCTCTACTCAGCAAACCTTTTTGGTACTGATTGGAGGATGATAATATGGTGGTCTGGGTAAATTTATCTTGATTATATGATGACATGAATTAGATTAGACTTGTGCCCTTTATAAGTTTAATTTAAAAATAGTAGTCTGTATTAAACTTAATCCTAATATGCTTGTACTTGTAATTTATAATTCCGCACTTAATTACTCTATCTTAGTTATGGTTGATATCGTATTGCATGATGTGGGACCTAGACTCTTGGCTACTGCCCCGTAAGGGGTGGTCTTCACAGGATGGTATCAGAGCCCATAGTTTGAGTGAATCAAGTATTACGTGAGTATACTTGGTCTCAAACTGAAGCAATACATATGTATCAATCATTTAGGTGGTTTGAACTGAGATAGGATGTACAGACTATTAGGATGGGAAAAAGGGTACATAGATCTAAGTCTACAAACTGATAGTTAAATGATTTTAATTTTCAGTTAAGATGTCAGGATCAGGATCAGGTGACATACCAAACAACATGACTCCTCAACAGATGTTTGGAATGATGCAACAACTTTTAGCCCAACACTGTGAACAACAAAATAAGATTATGCAAGAACAGTTGCAGGACAGAGATGAGGCCGAAGCTAAGAGACGTGATGATAAAAAGAATAAGCGAAAAGAAAAACAAGTCCAGAATGATGAAACTGATTCTAATAACTCGAATCCTGAAACCCAAATTGCACAGCCAAAAGGTTGTAAATTTAAAGATTTTAAAGCGAGTGATGCCCTGAACTTTGAGGGTACAGTGAATCCAATTCAGGCGATGGATTGGATCAGCCATATTGAAGAGATTTTCAGAATCTCTAATTGTTTAGAATCGAAAAAGGTGAGTTATGCGTCTGTGTTGTTTGTTGGAGCTGCTCGTGCCTGGTGGAAGACTCAAAGAAGCATATATGGAGAGGAGATAATACAGACTTTAGAGTGGAACCAGTTCTTAGATATGTTCAATGTGAAATATTGTCCTATCGACCAACGAGACAAGATGGAGGTTCAACTGATGCAGCTGACTCAAGGAACCAAATTTGTTGATTAATACGAGCATGAATTCTCGCGACTGTGTGGCTACTCCTCGTATCAAGTAGCTACTGAGGAAAGGAAGATGAATAGATTTCGCGGAGGACTCAACCCAAGATACCGACATCCGATGAGCGCGATAAAGTATAAGTCCTATCTGGAAATGGTTGAAGTGGCCAGACAGATCGAGAGGGGATATTTAGAGTATGGCGATCAGCTTTACGCTCCATCAGCGAACCCGACATGTCCATCTCCTCCGAAGAAACAGAGATTCGGCAGATTCTTCAAACCAAACAAGTCTCAGTCTCAGCAACCCCAGCAATCTCAGCTATACAGTTCGCCACAGAGAGTCCAAGCTTATTCTCTCACGAATGAACCCCGATTTTGTAAAAGATGCAGAAAATCCCACATGGGGTTGTGTAATCCAGACGACGTCACATGTTTTGCATGCAGCAAAATTGGTCACAGTAGCGAAGAGTGTCCACAGCGAGGACTTGGTTGTGCGAAATGCGGAAAGCGCGGACACTTCATGTATCAGTGTCGTAGTGGACCACGAGTTCAGTCACAGTCGTCAGCTGGAGGGTCTACGATGAAAAACTCAGTTGCAACTCCGACTGCAAGGACTCGTGCATTTCAGATAACAGCCGAGGAAGCAAAGGAAACCCCTGACGTAGTTACCGATACGTTCTTGTTAAACTCGATCCCTGCTCGCGTATTATTCGATTCCGGTGCTAGTCATTCCTTTATATCTACTGCTTTTGCTCGTCCAAAACTCCATCAAAACTCCCTGTGATACTTGATATTGAGACAGCCAGTAACAATTATGTTATGGCTGATTCTGTTTATCAAAACTGTACTCTGCTCGTTGACAATATTGTGTTCAACCTCGACCTTATCCCGATTCCGTTGAAAGAGTTCGACGTCATCATCGGCATGGACTGGCTAATGAATAACGAGGCTACGATCGTCTGCAACCGCCGGATCATCAGGATCAAGTCTTCAGACGGCCGAGTGTTAGAAATAAAAGGCGAGAAGCGAAAAGGTGCTCACTGCTTCATTTCAGTTGAAAAAGCTCGTAAATATCTGTCTAAGGGTCATCAATCGTATCTATGCTATGTCTCGTCTGAATCCGTCACTGAAGCCAGCAAGAAATCAATTTCTGATATCCCTATCGTCTGTGAGTTCCCAGACGTATTCCCTGACGATATTTCTGGAGTGCCACCAGAACGTCAAGTCGAATTCGGCATTGACTTGGTTCCTGGTGCGGATCCCATTGCCAAAGCTCCTTACAGACTTGCACCTGCAGAAATGCAGGAAACGTCAAAGCAGTTGCAAGAGTTGTTAGAAAAAGGATTTATCCGACCGAGTTCATCTCCGTGGGGTGCACCTGTCTTATTTGTAAAGAAGAAAGACGGAACTCTTCGAATGTGCATTGATTACCGCGAGTTGAACAAAGTCACTATTAAGAATAAGTATCCTCTGCCCAGAATTGACGATTTATTCGATCAGCTACAAGTAGCAAGTTATTTCTCCAAGATTGATCTTCGTTCTGGGTATCATCAATTGAAGGTAAAAGATGAGGATATTCCGAAGACAGCTTTTCGAACAAGGTACGGTCATTACGAATTTCTCGTGATACCGTTCGGTTTAACAAATGCACCAGCGGCGTTCATGGATCTCATGAATCGCGTGTGCAGACCGATACTGGATAAGTCAGTTATCGTATTTATAGACGATATTCTGATTTACTCCAAAACAGAGGCTGACCATTCTAATCATCTACGACAATTGCTAGAGTTACTGAGAAAAGAAAGACTCTACGCAAAATATTCTAAGTGCGAATTCTGGCTCAGACAGGTACAACTTTATATTGTCTTGAGTTATTCCTAAGCATTCTTTGTTTCAAACAAAACTTGAAATTTCACTTTGATTTCTTTCTAGATTCAATTCTTGGCCATGTCATATCTGGCGAAGGCATCTCAGTTGATCCGTCTAAAGTCGAGGCTGTTCAGAAATGGCAAACACCTCGCAATGCCTCAGAGATAAGAAGTTTCCTTGGATTGGCTGGTTACTACCGGCGATTCATAAAGGACTTCTCAAAGATTGTTGTGCCACTTACGATGCTAACGCGAAAGAATACACCTTTCGTATGGGCAGATAAACAGCAAGAGGCATTCGAAATTCTGAAACAAAAGCTTATTCAAGCGCCAATCCTAGCCTTACCAGAGGGCAACGATGATTTTGTCATTTACAGCGACACATCTAGTACTGGCTTAGGATGTGTTCTAATGCAAAGGGGAAAAGTAATTACCTACGCTTCAAGGCAATTGAAGGATTACGAGAAAAGTGCACCGACTCATGATCTTGAGTTGGCTGCTGTTACCTTTGCACTAAAGATCTGACGTCATTATATTTATGGGACTCGGTGTCAGGTTTACACCGATCATAAGAGTCTCAAACATCTCTTTACTCAAAAAGATCTAAACATGAAACAGCGTCGGTCCTTGGAGCTTATCGAGGACTATGATTGCGAGATCCTATATCATCCCGGCAAAGCTAATGTTGTCGCGGATGCTTTGAGTAGGAAAGTATATCCGGACTAGTGTTGCTATGCCCTGACTCCTGTTATATTCTCTTCCGACCTTATTGAAGACATTCAATCTGCTCAAGCCGAAGCGTTGAAAGAAGAGAATCTTTGTTCTGAAAATCTTAAAGGGCAACTTCAATTTTTATCTATGAATCATTTGGGACTTCATGGTCTCAAGGGAAACCGAATCTGGATTCCTAAATATGGTTCTATCCGCGACACTCTTCTATCTGAAGCCCATCAGTCCAAATTATCTATTCATCCTGGCAGCTCAAAGATGTATTTTGATCTGAAAGCTGACTACTGGTGGCCAGGAATGAAGAAAGACATCGGTCATTATGTTGAAAGCTGCAGAATATGTCAGATGGTTAAGGCAAAACATCAGAAACCCTTTGGGGATATGCAATCACTGCCAGTTCCCGAATGGAAGTGGGAGCATATAACCATGGACTTCGTCACGAAACTGCCAAAAACCAAGAGACAACACGACTCCATCTGGGTAGTAGTGGACCCATTAATGAAGTCAGCTCATTTCATACCGATGAAAGAAACATACTCTCTCGATAGATTGGCACAGCTATACATCACCGAGGTTATTTCTCGTCACGGTGTGCCAAAATCTATCGTATCTGATCGTGATAGCCATTTCACTTCGAGATTCTGGAAAGCGCTGCAAGACGGGATGGGTACTCGGATCTCTATGAGTACTGCTTATCACCCAAGCGCAGATGGCCAAAGTGAACGTACTATCTTAACTCTTGAAGATATGCTTGGTGCCTGTGTTCTTGATCTAGGTGGTAATTGGGATGACCACTTGCCTTTGGTCGAATTCTCATATAACAACAGTTATCATTCCACGATCAAGATGGCTCCTTTTGAATCTCTATACGGACGAAAGTGCAGAACTCCCACCTGTTGGCGCGAAACAGGTGAATCACCAATAGCAGGATCTGCCCTTCTACAGTTGACTCATGAGAAGATTCAACTCGTCAGAAGGAACATTCTTGAAGCTCAAAGCAGGCAGAAGTCTTACTATGATAATAGACACAGATCTATCAGCTTTGCGGTTAACGATTGGGTGATGCTGAAAGTATCCCCAATGAAGAATGTGGTTCGATTCATAAAGAGAAACAAGTTAGCTACAAGATTCATCGGTCCGTTCAAGATTGTTGAAAAGATGGGGAATCAGTCTTATTGTCTTGAATTGCCAGCGGATTTATCTGGTATTCCATGTCAGTCATCTGAGAAAGAGCTTAGCAGATGAAAGAGAAGTGCAGATACCACATGTTAACCTGCAAATTGATGAGAAGCTTCGAGTGGTTGAAGAACCAGAATGTATTCTGGATTCAAAGACCAAAACGCTTCGAAATAAAGAAATACATATGGTGCGCGTCCAGTGGAAACACCACAAAGGTTCGCATCAGTCTTGGGAATCTGAAAATGTTATGAAAGCTACTTATCCCAGTCTGTTCGAACATAGCTAACTTCGGGGACGAAGTTTGTGCGTGGTGGAGCCCATTCTGTAACAACCTAGTCTTTGGCCTAATTTAATTATCTTATTATTGAACCAATAATGTAATTTTATTACATTATTTGAATTGTAATTTAATTAAGTTATGAAATAAATTAAATTATATAAATATTTAAATTATGATTTAATAAATTATTAAAGATAATTAAATAAAAGAGATGTAAGATACAAAAGTAAAAATGGGTTAAATTTCAAATGTAACTGATTAAGTATATAAACGTAATTTAGATTATTAATCATTCATTTAGAAAATCTACTCTCTCTCTACTCTCTATCTCTACTCTCTCTCTAAAGAATCTCACAAATTCATCCAAAAATCACCATAAATTTACAAACAAGTTGGAGTTTTATCAAGAAGTGATAATCAACAACAATCTACAACGAATTTGAAGTAAGAATCGTTGTTTTCTGATTTCTTTGTTTCGGTTTTAAAGAAGAATTCGAATTTGACTATTTTCGTGTGATTAAAGTTAATTTAACTTGAGTTTTAACTGAAATATGTATAATATAATCGAACCTAGGCTTAATACTTAACATATTCGTGATTTTAGACTTAGAAATGTATGTTTAAAAGCTGTAAAATATGAACAAATTCGAGATGTCAAGAACAAACTCGAAATGCATGGAACAAACTCGATTTTTTGATAAATTCGAAAATATATTCGAATTTGACCAATAAATTCGAGATGATGCCTTCAAATTTAGCTATGGAGTTCGAGTTTAACCCTAAATTCAAAAAGGGATTTGAATATAACCCCTTCATTCGATTTTAACCACATATTGAAATCAAAGCATTCGAATTTAATGAATATAATTCGAGTTTAACTTCTAAATTCGAAACCCACTCCTTAAATTCGAATATATTGAATAAAACACTTGGACAACGCATAAAATAACAAGATAGTTAGCAAAATGAATATATATTAATATATATACACTGATCCTTTGAGAATTTAATGAAACAAAGAATATGAATGAAAGAATGATTTATGAATGAACAAGTTATCAGAATCAGATGAAATAAAGATTTTAAAGACTAAAAGATGATGATATTTGACATGATATGATATGATTCTGGACAGGTTCAGTGAAACTCTGAACATTGATTTAAAGATTTAAAAGCGGGTCAAAGATTTGAATTGACAGAGAACTGATTGACAAAGATAAAATCCTGAGATAACTCAAGTGGCAGATTTTACGTCTGTTTGATAAAGACCCCAGATCTGTGAGTTATAGATATTCAGATTTAACATGCTTGAATTTCCGGTTGAGACATATTGTTGATGCTAGATTGATTTGACATTCATATTATCAGCTGGATTGTGACCTGTGCACACCATGGTTGGGTGTTGTCCAGTGGATCATGATAGCTATTTGACTTATCACTTCATATGATATTGCTTTTACAGTTCATTTCAGATATTGCTTTAAGATTACTTGCTATCATGACTTTGAATGCGTATGCTTCATCATTGCATATACTTTGACATTTGATTCAGCTTGATTAGCCTCATTGGTCTATTATTCTAGACCTGGCTATTTCACCAATTCTATTGAACTTGGTAATGACTTCCGATGTTCCGCCATGTTGATTTACTAGTAGCTAGCCCATTATGTGGCTGATCCCCACGATTTAAGCGTGAGCGTGGCTTGAACATCGTCCGACTCTATGACTTCTATGTCTCAATCATGAGGGTTGTAGCGGCAGCCAAGACATATCACGCTAGACTGATGATCCGCTTGACATTGCATGTTAATTTGAAAATCTATTTACTCACTAAGCTTTGCTTACGGTTGCTACATTCATATTTTACAGGAAAAGATAAAGGAAAGTCACCTGCTGGTTAGGTCTTATAAAGATCAAGACAGAAGTTTCATAGACCTCTACTCAGCAAACCTTTTTGGTACTAATTGGAGGATGATAATATGGTGGTCTGGGTAGATTTATCTTGATTATATGATGACATGAATTAGATTAGACTTGTGCCCTTTATAAGTTTAATTTAAAAATAGTAGTCTGTATTAAACTTAATCCTAATATGCTTGTACTTGTAATTTATAATTCCGCACTTAATTACTCTATCTTAGTTATGGTTGATATCGTATTATATGATGTGGGACCTAGACTCGTGAAAACTGCCCCGTAAGGGGTGGTCTTCACATATCAAGCATATTAGTGATTATGCAATTTGATCCATTAACATTAATTTCAATGCCTTGAAGTACCAATTGCTTCAAGCTTAGAACATTGATGTTAATACCACGGACATAATAAACATAGGGAATCATGTAACCACTGATATTAGTGCTTAATTTGATTCCTCCAATTCCATGTAGAAAGATTATATTGTGAACATGTTCATTGTCTTTGACAATGAAACATTGTTTCAATTTTTCAATTAAACTCTTGTTTGGTGTCATGTGATTTGAAATGGTTGTGTTAACGTACCAAATATCATTCCAATTTCCATGTTGTGTTGCTTCGACCAATTAATTTGATTCCTCCAATTCCATGTATAAAGATTATATTGTGAACATGTTCATTGTCTTTGACAATGAAACATTGTTTCAATTTTTCAATTAAACTCTTGTTTGGTGTCATGTGATTTGAAATGGTTGTGTTAACGTACCAAATATCATTCCAATTTCCATGTTGTGTTGCTTCGACCAATTAATTTGATTCCTCCAATTCCATGTATAAAGATTATATTGTGAACATGTTCATTGTCTTTGACAATGAAACATTGTTTCAATTTTTCAATTAAACTCTTGTTTGGTGTCATGTGATTTGAAATGGTTGTGTTAACGTACCAAATATCATTCCAATTTCCATGTTCTGTTCCTTCGACCAAATAATCCCCAGAGAAATAAACTCTCTCTTTATAAGTCTGTTCATATGGCTTTAACGGCTTTAATTCTTCAAGAACAGTGGGTGGGTTGGCGTAAACTTAGGGATCCATTCTTCAGTCTTCTGTTTGCCTTTAGCGGGCGTTTGGTTCGCGGATTTTTTAATCTGGGATTTGCATTTTGTCAAAGGATTTGCATTATGCAGCATTTGCATTTGTCTGGATTTTGTTAAAGAATTTGCATTATCTTATAGAAAAAATTTATTAATCTGAAAAATGCAAGGTAACTGGGATTTGAAATCCTAGGAGGGAGGCTGGGTTTTTAAATAACAAAGAATGGAAGGATTTAAGAAATCCTGGGATCTCAAATCCTTACTGAAATCTGCGAACCAAACACAGGATTTTAAATGCAAATCCCAGAAATCCCAGGAAATCCGCGAACCAAACGCCCCCTTAGTGTTTGTATTTGAGGGGCAGTCCCAAACGAAATGCCCTCTGCCCTTGCAAGCATAACAATGAGATCTCCTCCTTTTTTTCTCAAGTTATCTGTCCTTATTTTTCGTGATCCTTGATCTGCAGTTTCTTGAACTTTCCATACGTAACCTTTGTAACTTCTGCTTCCTCCATGAACCATCTTTAATTCCTTCGAAATCTGACACATACTCACTCATAGATTCACTCCTCGGTATTCTATACATACCCTCTGATTGATTGCTGTAAAGTTTTGGTTCCATCCTCCCAACCTGAATCTAATACAAATACAAATGTAGTAGTGAATTCGTTCCCAGGTTTGCTCTGTTTATGATCGGATCTGTTTGATCAAACCTTGGCTGTGATCGACTTGTTTCGCCAATTGTGAAACTGCTTCTATACATGGTTTCGGTATTGATCAAATATATGAAACGAATTGAGGAACAAGAACACAGCGAAATAACTAATCAGTGATTCTATTGATTAGAAGAATTGATACAACGATTTACAAGATATGCTTATATATATATAGGGGTGGGTTCAACGGAAAAGCACAATGCACCTGAAAACTATGGAAACCTACGCATACCGTCCTATTTAGTGCATTTCATGAAAAACGCGGTAACATAATCGTAAATAAGGTGATGCATCACGCGAGATTTTGATGCATCACGCGGAAAATTTGATGCATCACGCGAGATTTTGATGCATCACGCCAGGAATTTGATACATTTGTGGTGGTGCAGTGCGGTTTTCACAAGTTTTCAGGTGCATTGTGGTTAACTAATCGGTACTGTTTAATCATCACATCTCTTCGCCATCAGTTCAACTAACGGTTGTGTTAACTCCTTCCTAACCGGTTTGATGTAATACCGGTGCTACTTAGATAACTTAGGATATATATATATATATATATATATATATATATATATATATATATATATATATATATATATATATATATATATATATATATATATATATATATATATATATATATATATATATATATATATAGGAGGTTCAATGAAAAACCACCATGCACCTGAAAACTTGTGAAAACCATACTGCACCACCACAAATGCATCAAATTTCCCGTGTGATGCATCAAAATTCCCGCGTGATGCATCAATTTTCCCGCGTGATGCATCAATTTTCCTGCGTGATGCATCAAAATCCCGCGTGATGCATCATCTTATTTACGATCATGTCACCGCGTTTTTTATGAAATGCACCAAATCGGACGGTATACGTAGGTTTCCATAGTTTTCCGGTGCATAGTGGTTTTCCATTGAACCCACCCCTATATATATATATATATATATATATATATATATATATATATATATATATATATATATATATATGTCTAATAATAATAACACTAATTATAACACTGATACTTTTTATAACATTTAATTTCCAAGAATTCATAGCAGGATTTGCTGAATGGTGAGGGTGGTTTGAAATAGTTACAGCCAATTTTAAGAACCAAAAATAGGTTGAAATCAAGATGTAAAAGCAACCAGAAGGGGATAGGGAGAACGGCGACGGAGTGGGAGGTGGGGCGAAGACGACGAACCAGGAGTAGGGAAGAGAGAACGACAACAGAGTGGAGAAGATGACGAACCAGAAGGGGTTGAGGGAGAACGGTGAAGGGTCGTTACCTGTAAGTCGACGGCGAGGGAGAGCCGGTGCCGGTGAGGGAGATCGGCTGCTAGGCGGCGGCTAGGGTTACCAAGGAGAAGCGACGCTGGAGAGCAGCATGTTTTTCCTTTGTGGGTTGTGATATGTGGTGATGAGAGGGTAAAACAAATCTGATCAGGGTAAGACAAAATAAGAGGATTTTGCCTCTTATGTATTATGAAAATCAAACGCACTTATCGGGTTTTTCCTCTTACCGAATAAGAGGTTACCTCTGATAGGAGGCTGATAAGTGCTTTCAAACAGCCCCTAAGTCCTTTTCGAGGGTCGTCTGGTTATCGATTCCCACAATTTGACTTATCAATTATTTGGGTTTAGCTATCCAAATGATATAACTTTTCTATGATGTTTGTCCCAGAAGTCCATTACATAACATACTATGTTATCGTATGTTGTGTGCTAAGGTAGAAAATCACTTTCTTGGGTTGCAACTTGGACGATTGAAAATAGAACTAGGAGCAGCTCAGGCATGTCTTTCCAACATCAGAGAAATCATCTGGCATATAGAGGATCTAAGATGATCGGACTAATATATTTGTGGACGCGGTAAATTAATTACATTACCTTCGACATGATAGGCGATTTTCATGTCGGCTTAAAATCAGTCCTTTATTATCTTTCCTATACGCTTCATGCCTATTTCAGGATTTTAATGATCGGCTTTCTGATTTTGAAGTAGAAAAATCATTTGATTTTGGTGCTTTAAACTTACTCAAATGGGTTCATGTGATATGGTATATATGCATGTTGTTGTCAAGAGCTTAGCTGTCAAATTTATTGTTTTTGGTGATTATTGTATCTTTAATTATTCCCTTAATTATAGGCTGTAAATAGGGAATGTTGTTTTTTCATTCTTTGTATATATAGGATCCTCCATATTCAATGAAAACATAACATAGGAACTTTAATCCTGTTCCATACGTACATACCTGTTTCTTCATGGTATCAGAGCCACCTCAACTCTGGTCCATTGATTTCTTGAAGAAGCAACATGGGGACCTGCGATGAAGGCACATCCAATCCTGTTATCGTCCAGACCGTCCAGGATGCACCGTTTCCCACCGTTGTCATTCTCGATGACACGAATTATCCATTGTGGTCTCAATTAATGGAGATGCGCATAGGAGCTCGGAATAAATTAGGGTTCATCACCGGCACATCCGTGAAACCCACAGCGATGAGAAAGCAATCAAAACATGGATGACGGATAACAATCGGGTGAAAAGTTGGTTGATTGATTCAATGACTCCAAGCCTGATGCGTCGATTCATCCGACTTAAAACGGCGGCTGAAATCTGGAGCGCCGTTTCGAAGACCTTTTATGATGGATCTGATGAAACTCAACTCTTTGAGTTGAATCGGAAATCCTTCAACACCCGTCAGAACAGCCAGCCTCTTTCCACTTACTACAATGAATTGGTGAGTCTTTTTCAAGAAATTGATACTCGATTGACTGGAGACGGAGACACCATCGAAGCAACTGTTAACAGAACCATGTCTAGGTTACGGGTCATATTTTTTTGGCTGGTTTGGACTCCGAATTCAATCAAGCTAGGAGTGAGTGCTTCATCAGAAAGGATTCGAACCAGCGGCACGCTATGGAGGATGCTCCACCTGAACCTGACAGTATGGTGCATGCTGCTATACGAAATCGCGCTATGAATGGAAAGGGGTTTGCTGGAAAGGGAGGAGGAGGAAACACCTTCACTTGTGCGCACTGTGGTGAAGAAGGACACTCCAAATCTCGGTGCTATGAAATCATCGGTTACCCGGATTGGTGGGATTTCACGAAGAAGCCAATAAAGAAGATTAGGCAAGCTACTTTGGCAACTTCCAATTCCTCTCCAATCCAGGAGGATCCCATCGCAGCCCATACCTCCACGAACCCGAGTAAGTCATGTTGTAACTCTACTTATATTAATGATTGGATAATGGACACCGGTGCCACAAATCATATGACCTACAACCACGAAATCTTAACTTCCTCACACAAACCAAAACAAATGAATATTTATACAGCTAGTGGAGAGTTTGAACCTGTCACAGCCACAGGAAATGCAAAAGTATCGAATATGGAACTTGATTCAGTTTTAGTAGTACCCTCCTTATCCTCAACTCCTTATCCTCAAATCTATTATCAGTTAGTCAGATTACTATAGCCCTTAACTGCTATGTTACATTCTGGCCCAATGACTGCGTTTTTCAGGACATAGTGACACATCAGATTTGTGGCTATGGTACTAGGAGGGGACGGTTATATTATCTTGAAGAGAACTATCGTACTCAAGCTAATCATGTGGGCATGAACCAAGCAAATAAGTCCATGGCCAGGTTGTGGCATCGCCGACTTGGACATCTATCCTTAGTTACCTTAGGAAGTTGAAACCATATTTGTTTTTGAATGTATCAGATAGTGATTTTTATTGTGGAATTTGTGAGTTAGCAAAAAATAAGAGAATATTTTATGCTCCCAGCACTAATAAAACTATGATACCATTCATGACATTTCATTCCGATGTATGGGGTCCAGCCCCGATTCCAACTCCTAGCGGTGCTCGTTACTTTGTCACCTACACGTATGATCTGGATATCTCTCCTCAAAACCAAAGGAGAAGTGTTCAAAGCATACATCAACTTGTAAATACTGAATATAGGAGGGAAATTCACACTCTCCAATCTGACAATGGGAGATAATATGTTAATTCTGAAATGGCAATTTTTTGTAAAGAAAACTCAATTCGTCACCAAACTTCCTGTGCTCGAACACCTCAACAAAATGGGCTTGCTGAGCGACGAAATAGAATGATTCTTGAAATTGTTAGAGCCTCTCTCTTTGATATGACAGTACCTCGCAAGTACTGGGAAGAGGCAGTTCGATCCGCTGCATATATTATGAACCGAACACCTTCCAGAGTAATCAACTTCCTAACTCCCCTACAAAAGCTCCATGAACTCGTGGGAACTTCCCCATACCAGAATCTTGAACCCCGAATATTTGGTTGCACTGCCTATGTCCATCAAAATGTAGGTAAGCTTGAACCTCGTGCCATTCGATGCATCTTTATAGGCTACACAGATTTCAAAAAGGGTTACCGATGCCTTGACCCCACGAATGGAAAAGTATATGTCACTCGTGATGTTGCTTTCCACGAAACTGTGCGCTACTTCAATGAGGGTCCATTTCAGGGGGAGAAGCGGTATGAAGTGCACCTCAATGAACAGAGTGGTTTCTTTTCTGATTTTCTTGACGTTGAAACTCATAGTGTCGATGGACCTCCTCAGGAGAATGAACATGAACCTCATCAAGAAAGTGAAAGTGTTAGTATTGAGGAAAATGTAGAACCCGATCACAATAATGATAATGAGTTTTTAGCTCCGGAGCAGGTTATTGAAACTAACAAACAGGAACACGAAGATATTCCTACTGAACAAGAACTCAATCGTAATGGAATCGGGGAAATAACAGATCTAGACGAAGATGTAGAGCTGGAAGATGATGGTGATCGAAGATACCCAATAGAAGCAACCGGGGAAAGCCTAAGAGACAATACCAACCAGAATTAAAGGCAAAAGGGAGGTATTCAATCAGTAATTATGTATCACAACACCGACTCGCCAAATCACGTGCACTAATACTGGAAGAGCTTACTACCGTTATGATTCCCAATGATGTGCAAGAGGCCCTAAATGATGACCGATGGAAGAATGCAATAAATGAGTAAATGGAGGAACTTCAAAAGAATCAAACATGGGAGCTGGTTAATCTCCCGAATGGAAAGAAAATAGTAGGGTGTAGGTGGATCTACACCATAAAGTTAGATTCAAGTGGAAAAATAGATAAATTCAAGGCAAGATTAGTAGCCAAGGGTTATACTCAAAAATATGGAGTTGATTATGGAGACACGTTTGCTCCAGTAGCAAAGATCAACACGATTCATATTTTAATCTCTTTAGCGGCAAATGAAGATTGGCCTCTTAAACAGTTTGATGTAAAGAATGCATTCCTAAAAGGGTATCTTAAAGAGGAGGTGTACATGGATCCTCCACCGGGCATCAAGTGTGAAGGAAAAGTTTTTTAAGTTACGGAAGGCGTTATATGGTTTAAAACAATCTCCACGTGCGTGGTTTGGCAGATTTTCAGCATTTATGAAAAAAATCGGATACAAACAATCAGATGTCGATCACACCTTGTTTGTGAATTCAAAGAAAGGAAAAATAACAGCGTTAATTGTGTATGTAGATGACATGGTGGTGACTGGGAATGACGAGGAAGAAATGACGAAACTTCAAAGAACTTTGTCCACCGAATTTGAACTAAAGGACCTTGGAAGCTTGAAGTATTTCTTAGGAATCGAAGTGGCAAGGTCAAAGCAGGGGATATCCATGAGTCAAAGGAAACATGTATTGGATTTATTAGCTAAAACGGGAATGTTGAATTGTAAGCCTGTGGATACTCCAATCGAAACATGATAGATTAATCATGATTGTTAAGTTAAATATGTAATTTAGATTAGTTAATGTATGATTATTGTAATTAGTGAAAATATAAGGACTAGAATAGTCAATAGATAAGCCGAAAGGGTGTGTCTCTTCATGAATAGACACAACTATTCGAAAAAGTTCCATAAAAGGTTGTGTCTTTTCATCGCACCTCTTAGTAGTTTATAAATAGACACATCAGAAGTGTTCTACAAACAACCGGCACCAATTCATCAAATTATTTCCCTGATTTCAATTAGAATTGAAATCAAAAGTAGACAACCCATAAGAACCGAAGGCAACAAATTCAAGACAACGGATTTTACAGAATAGCAGTAAGCCCCTATCGAAAATTCATACTGTAAACCCTAGAAATTCATAAGTTTCATACGGAATCGAAGGCAACAAGAATCAGAGAGATAGAACCTGATTCCAGAAGGCACCATCGTAGAAATTTCCACAGAAATAGTGCCATGACCGTAGGAGAAACCCACGGACAGAAACCACCACCGCAGAACCAACACCGCAGAATCACCACAGAACCACCACCGTAGAACCACCAATCGCCACCATCCAAATAGAGGCAACGATTAGGTTCTTGTATTTTGCCCCAAATCAGAAACGTATTACCAAAATCCATAGCCACCGATTCAAAATTAACCGTTGGATACAGAAATTAGGGTGCACCGATTCAGAGAATGGGTTGCAACGATTCAACAAGAATAGCGGTCATCGATTCAAGAAATGGAAATACACACCGGTTGAAAAGAGAAGAAGCATTGTTTCTATTAGAAACATTTCAAAGAAAACAGTGAAGAGAAGGGTCCAGAGAAGAGGAGCCCAACCCATACGTGAGTTGCATTCAGATCCAGAAACCGGATCCACACAATTTAATCAGCCCAGAAAAGGTTAGGTATTCTTTACATACCTTATTTTAATTTTATTAGTAGAAAATAAAATTAAATAAAACCTTAGTTTAATTTTATTATAAAGTAACTTATAATAAAATTAGGTTTCAGAAAATAATTTATAACGTAACTTATAATTTATTATTGTTTTTAAAATTTTATAACATAATTTATAAAGTTTTAAAATAGTGATACTTATAAAATTGACGCGTCAAGTATTACTGCTCTTTGATATAAATTTTAAAAATTATAGATTTTCTTGAAAATTTAATTCTGTCATTTAATTTTTAATTAGTGACAAAATTTTATTTTAGTTCATTTTTATAATAAGGCCAATTATGATTTTGAATCAAATAGAAAAACAGATAAAGAGTCGAATAAAATTTTAGACTTAAGAAATAAGCCTGAAATTGAAACCAGAAAATTTAGACTTAAAAGCCTAAATTATTGTAGAAAGAATTTTATAAATTTTATAAGATTCCAATTTAGACATGGGTGACAAATCAGGACATGATAACAATAGAAAGGAGATAGAAATACTATCTCATTTTACCTGTCCTATATTAAAAGACAACAAATTACACCATGTGGACAATAAGAATGCAAGCAATTTTAGAAGCTAATGACTTGTGGGAAATGATTGAACCACAAGAAACAACTGAGGAAGATACTAAGAACGATAAAACGGCAATCGCCTACATTTATCAAGCACTTCCAGAAAACCAGTTGTTATTTATCTCAAAGTTTAAAACCGTAGAAGAAGTATGGGATACATTAAAGACAAGACACATAGGAGTAGAACGTGTTCAGCAAGCTAGGTTACAAACACTCAAGACAATATTTTTGATGTTATACATGAAGGAAAATGAGACAGTAGACTCTTTCATCATGAAGATGACTAGTCTTACTAATAAGGCAGCTAGCCTAGGGTTAACATATGAAGACCCTGTACTCGTTAGAAAATTATTGAACGCAGTACCAGATAAGTTTCTACAGATAGTTGCATCTATAGAACAATACTCAGACCTAGACACAATGAAATTAGATGAAGCTGTTGGCAGACTAAAAACTTTTGAAGAGAGACTGAAACTCAAAAGAGATAAGCATGTTGATAATCAAGAGAGCTTAATGTTCACACAACATGTAGGTAGAAGTCAAAACTTTAGAGGACGTGGTAGAAATAGATTTAACCACTCACGAGGTAGAGTAGTAATAGATTCAGATCAGAAAGAAAGAATCATGAACCCTCACAAAATAATTTTAAGAAAGAATACAATAGCAACACAAAGAAATTTACTCCTAAGATGAGTAAAGTTCAATGCTATAAATGTAAGAAGAATGGACATTATGCATCCAAATGTCCACAGATAGGTCAAAGCTCAGAACAATCACACCTGATAAAAGAAGATCTAGAACCAACATTGCTTATGGCAACCATAAAAGAACACCAACAAATTTTATTAAATGAAGAAAACTTAGAGCCAAGAAGGTTACCTGTAAACAATGAAGATGGGTTGTTAGATAATGGAGATAGTAACCATATGACAGGAATTAAGAGTCATTTCAACGAACTTGATGAAATGATTACTGGAAAAGTACGATTCGGAGATGGGTCGTACATAGAGATCAAAGGGAAAGGATCTATACTTTTAGTTAGTAAGAATATGGAACAGCGTATAATATCACAAGTATATTATATACTGAACCTTACTAGCAATATATTGAGTTTAGGACAACTCACAGAAAACGGATGCAGAGTAGTAATGGAAGGAAATTTACTACACTTATACGATTCAAGCAATAAAGTACTCTTAAGAGTAAAAAGATCAAAGAATCGTCTATACAAAGCAGACCTAAGACTAGGAAAGCCTATATGCCTATTAAGCAACTTGCAAGATGAAGCATGGCTTTGGCATGCAAGATTAGGCCACCTGAACTTTAATTCTCTAAAGTCAATGGCATCAAAGAACTTAGTTCAAGGAATACCCAATATCAAGAATAATACAAGTATATGTGATATATGCTTAAAAGGAAAACATAATAGAACCTCATTTCCACAACAAACCCTGGCAAGATCAGAAATACCATTAGAGTTAGTCTATGGAGATTTATGTGGTCCTATATCACCACCTACACCATCAGGAAAGAGATACATATTTTTACTAGTAGATGAATACTCAAGATATATGTGGGAATATTTCATAAGTTCAAAAGATGAAGCACTTGAATTCTTCAAGGAATTCAAATCAAGGGTAGAAAATGAATATAGAACTAAGATAAAGATATTTAGAACAGATAGAGGAGGAGAATTCACTTCAGGTGATTTCTTAAAATACTGTAAAGATAATGGCATATTAAGACAGTTAACTGCACCATACTCACCACAATAAAATGGAGTTGTTGAACGTAGAAATAGAACTATACTTTCAACAACAAGATGTATGATGATATCAACAAACATGCCCCAGAATTTTTTGGGCAGAAGCAGTTAGACATGCCATATATATCCTAAATTGTACACCTACTAAATCTTTAGAAGATATTACTCCATATGAAGCTTTAAAGGGAAGGAAACCAGACCTAACTCACCTTAGGATTTTTGGTTGCATAGCATATGCAAAAGTACCTTCTCAACACCTAACTAAGTTAGATGATAGAAGCAAACATATGATATACCTTGGAACAGAACCTGGATCAAAAGCATATCGCTTATTTAATCCAGAAACGAAGAAGATTTGTGTAAGTAGGGATGTAAAGTTTAAAGAAGATGAAACATGGAATTGGGAGGAATACACAAAGGAATTTGATTTAGAAGAACCAGAGTGGAGTGATTTTACTGTTGAAACCCGACATATCATAGAACCAAAAATTCAACCAGAGAATATCCCTCACACTCAAAATGAAACAACCTCACCAACCAACTCACTAAGATCACATTCACCAGATACAAATAATGAAACTCACACCCCCACAACAAACCAATATACCTATACATAGCCCAGATATAGCATCATCTTCAGACTCAAGGATTGATCATGTACCTATAAGAGGATACAGATCTTTAAGTGACATTTATGAACAGTTATTATTAGTTGAAGATGAACCTAGAAACTACAAGGAAGCAGCACTGAATAATAAATGGATTGAAGCTATGAAGGCAGAGATTGATTCTATCACCAACAATAATACATGGAGATTAACCACTTTACCTAGAAATCATAAAGCAATACGTTTGAAGTGGGTATTTAAGACAAAAAGAAATGCCAATGGAGAAATAGTTAAACACAAGGCAAGATTAGTAGCGAAAGGATACATACAGGAACATGGCATAGACTTTGAAGAAGTCTTTGCACCTGTAGCTAGAATTGAGACAATACGGCTAATATTAGCACTAGCAGTTTACAATAAATGGGAAGTACACCATTTAGATGTAAAATCAGCATTTTTACAAGGAGATTTACAAGAGGAAGTATATGTTTCACAACCAGAAGGTTTTATACAGCCAAGACATGAAGGCAAGGTTTATAAACTCGCTAAAGCTCTATACGGTCTTAGACAAGCACCACGAGCATGGTATACAAAATTAGATAAGACCCTGAAAGAGTTAGACTTTAGCAAGTGTGCGTTAGAACAAGCTGTTTATACAAGAACAACCAAGTCATCAACATTATTGATAGGAGTATATGTAGATGACTTGAGAATCACTGGAACACCAAGACAAGAGATAGATTTATTTAAGGATCAAATGAAGGATAAGTTTGAGATGAGTGATCTCGGCTTATTAGCATATTATTTAGGAATTGAAGTTAAGCAAAGTTATGGCAAGATTTCAACAAAACAAACAGCCTACGCAAATAAGATACTCAAAGATGCAGGAATGTTAGACTGCAATGATGCAAAAATACCTATGGAATCAGGACTTAAATTGACAAACCTTACAGAAGGAAGTTATGTAGATGCTACAGAACATCGAAGCATAATTGGATGTTTACGATACTTACTACATACTAGACCCGACTTAAGTTACTCAGTTGGATTACTTAGTCGTTTTATGTAAGAGCCTCAAAAGCAACATATGAAAGCTATTAAGCAAATATTAAGGTACATCAAAGGAACTAAAGATTATGGAATATCTTATGGATACAAAGGAGGAAACAACATAGAAGGTTATAGTGACCGCAGTTATGGTATTAATACACAAGAAGGAAAAGGAACAACAGGAATAGTATTTTACTTTGGAAACTCACCAATTAGCTGGAGTACACAGAAACAAGGAACAGTAGCATTATCATCATGTGAATCAGAGTTCATTGCAGCAACAGCAGCAGCAACTCAAGCAATATGGTTAAATAGATTACTTAGCAAGATTACAAATACTGAAGAACAAAAGATCAAGATTTATGTTGATAACAAGTCAGCAATAGCCTTAATGAAGAATCCAGTATTTCATGGAAGAAGTAAACACATTGACACCAAGTACCACTTCATCAGAGAATGTGTTGAAAGAGAAGATTTGATAGTCGAGCACATCAACGGAGAATAACAAAGAGCTGACATACTTACAAAAGCACTACCAAGAATCAAGTTGGTCACAATGAGACAACTACTTGGAGTTGAAGACTTATCAAGCAACAATCAAGATTAAGGGGGAGAATGATATATTAATCATGATTGTTAAGTTAAATATGTAATTTAGATTAGTTAATGTATGATTATTGTAATTAGTGAAAATATATGGACTAGAATAGTCAATAGATAAACCGAAAGGGCATGTCTCTTCATGAATAGACACAACTATTCGAAAAGGTTCCATGAAAGGTTGCGTCTTTTCATCGCACCTCTTAGTAGTTTATAAATAGGAACCTTAATCAAAATTTGTAATGTGTGAATTCGATGTTATGTTAATAAAGATCAAGTTTTGATTATTTCGATCCTGTACAATTTTCATTATCAAATAGATCCCATTTCCCAAGAAAGCAAACCATCATCTTGAAAGCGTTTAGGATCAACCTTCGGCAGATCGTTACCAAAAGCTAGTTGGTAAACTTATCTATTTATCTCACACAAGACCTGCCTATGCTGTAAGTGTGGTTAGTAGATTCATCATGCACCAAGTGAAAGACATATGAACGTTGTATATCGAATTCTTAGATATCTCAAGTCGTCACCAGGTAAAGGTTTACTCTTTGGAAAAAACCATGACCACCAAGTAAGTGGTTTTACTGATGCAGATTTGGGCCGGAGATCAATCAGATGGGAAATCCACGTCTGTGTATTTTACATTTGTTGGAGGTAACTTGGTCACATGGAGAAGTAAAAAGCATAAGGTTGTTTCTCGATCAAGTGCTGAGGCGAAGTTTACAGGAATGGTTCATGGAGTGTGTGAACTGTTATGGATAAACGAATCCTAAGGGATTTAGGGATCTCTTTAATGTCACCAATGAAGTTACACTGTGACAACGAATTGGCTGTGAAGATAGCAAACAACCCGATACAACATGGCAGAACTAAACATGTTGAAATTGACAGACATTTCATCAAAGACCACTTGGAAAGGAAGACTGTAGAACTCCCTCGTGTTAACTCAAAAGACCAACTTGCGGATATGCTAACAAAGGCCGCGAATGATAGATATACATTCTCCACCTTGAGGGGGAGTGTTGTCAAGAGCTTAGCTGTCAAATTTATTATTTTGGTGATTATTGTATCCCTAATTATTCCCTTAATTATAGGCTGTAAATAGGGAATGTTGTTTTTTCATTCTTTGTATATATAGGATCCTCCATATTCAATGAAAACATAACACAGGAACTTTAATCCTATTCCATACGTACGTACCTGTTTCTTCACATGTTAGCTTTATTTCACATATATTATTTCAATATATTTGATCAATGGTTACTACACTCATTTTCAATCATATTAAAACAATATCTCAACCAACACTTGTCTAGAAACTCATTTACTCACCATTTGCTAAGGAGTCCACCGGTGAGGTATAGGTATATGTTCATGTGTCAACAGCTGACCGATTAATTGAATACCACTAATGCAGGTATTGGACTCTAGAGTGAGATCTATTATTTTGGAGTGTTATTTTGCTGCTAGAAATACTAGCAGGGATTGAGGCAACATGGGGAAAGCAAGATTTGGTGAAATGGGCTATCTGATTAGGTAAATTTAAGAAAGATTGTGAACCCGCATTTTCAAACTAATAATCCTCTTCCCAAGGGAGCACTCATGTATGCTGTGCTGGATTTAAACTGTGTTCAATGACCAAAAAACCGCCCATCCATGGAAGAAAGTTTAAATGCTATCAAGAAGAAACCAAAATCAGTTTGACTGTTTAAAGTTCCTCAAAATAGTTTTTATTGTTAATAGATGATGCATGCTGCAAATTATAAATGTGTTGAAGTTTTGGTTATGCAAACTCACATTCTAATGGGAAAATAAGACAGCCACAACAAAATTGAGGAATTAACCTTCGTTTCACAAAAAAAATTCCCTACTTGAATGAACATGTGAGGAAGCAAACAAATAGGGAACACAAAAATGCAACTTCAAATCAGCCCAAAAAAAACTAGTAAATGCAAGTAATCAAGCAACACACGAGACAACGATATTTTCGCGTCAAAAGCCCCTAAAACGAGACGGGAAAAACCACGGGACCACTTTGGTCGCTTAATCCACTACCACTACCAAGAGAGTAATACAAAGTCTTTTCTAGATGTGCTAGAGGCATACAAACATCATCATACACTTGGAAACAAAGCACCTCAAAGATGTATGACATAAAGAAAGTAAAGATGAGAAAGACATTAATAAAAAACAGCTTCTGTCCAGCCATGATATACCCGACCTCCGGACCTCAAAACCCGGTCTCCATCATTCAAATGTTGGCACAGATGCTGTGAAGCTGTTGTCCAAAAATCGTGGTGATCCGACGGTTCAATCTCCGGAAACTGTAGATTTGTGGGCTGCTGCTGAGAAAATCCGAAAATGGCACCAAAGTGTTTTTTCTCTCTTTTTCATTTCTTATTTTCAGCTCTCTCTTGTATGTAGATAAAGTGGCTGACCTCTTTTTGTTTAGCTTCTCCCAATGATTAAAAAAAACCCTAAGAGGCTTTTCAACGAGTTAAAAGAATTGGGTTTCCTCATTAAAAAAATCCAACACATTCCGTGTTCTACTTACCATTGGCATTTAATTACGCGAGGAGTGGGTCTAGGGTCGCCAGTAACTTGAGAACTTTTAATATATGCCATGAGTTGGTAATCGGTTAATTTTCAGCTTATAAGCGAGTGTGATTTCTAAACTTGTCCAAAAAGAATTTCGTGACATCCTAACACTAATGTATACAAAAATAAAGCTAAAGCTTCATCAAAACAACTAGCTCTCTTTGCCAATTTACCAATTATCAGCAGTAATTTCAAATTTGCCAATATTCTTTAGTGATTAGCTAAATTTACCAATAAATACCATTCATACTAATGTAGAATCTGAAGGTATAGGGAAGGACTTTTGTGATGCTTATCATCTATATGTTTGTCATCCTTAGCCATTAGAAAACATCACTTATTGGATTGAAGTTGTAGATAGGAAATAAATAAACTACTACGTTACTTATATTTGACAACACTAATCAAATCATTACATGTTAAATTGTTAATATATCACTAATTAATTTAGTGGTGACAATTTGTGTTGGGTTTCGGTTGGGGTGCTCGAATTGACTTGCTCATGCGTCAATTTTGTGTTCAAATTCCGAAGCATCTTTGTTATGTAAACTTGAATCTGCCCTGTAAAAACTCAATTCTTCATATAGATATACAGTCTGCAATTCTACAATTTGTTCTCAGTTACCATTGTCATCAAAGGGATCAGTACTTGTTAATTGACACAAAAGGTGTAGGGATGAGCAAAAATCTCATTTTCCCATCCCGTACCGGTATCATCCCGAACCCGTCCGGGTACTGGTACCGATTAGCCGAAGATGGTACGGTACACGGGATCCACACAAGACTTAAATCGAGAGTCGGGAAAGCGGGAGTCGAGACAAGTTTAATTCAAAAATTCCCTAATTGGGGATATAAATTTAAAAAAATTTAATTTAATACATATCATTTCCTAACTCCTAATTATATGCAAAACCCATTTTAAATTATAATTTCGTATTCATCATTATTGGCAAGCAATCATTTAACACTTATGAAACGGTTATCGGTTTGATAAAAATGTTGCTAATTTTTTCTTTGGGGTTTTTTGGGTTTTATTTTTAATTTCAACATTTATAACACTATAAAAATTGTTACTAATTGGTATAAGAACCGTTATCAATTTCTTTAGCATTGTACGTCATGCATTATATGTTTTATATCGTACAATGGTACCAAACGGGATTAGTATCGGTGTCTCGGTACCGAATACTATACTAGTACTGATCCCGAATATCACAGCTTGGTACGGTACTCGTCTCGTATTTTCGTCTAATATGAGAGTCGGAAAATCGGATTCGGGACGAGTCGGTACGGTATTAATCTCATGCTCATTCCTAAAAAACTGTCATTTATCTATATATAATCAGCACTTCATTATGCAAAATTACTAGCCTTCTTTCTTGCTTTACATTTTGCAGAAGAAGCTAGGTTCCATGTTTTTTATAATTACTAAAAGTTAAGGGTGAAAAATGTAATTTGTATGAAATAATTATAAAAGAAAATAAAAAAAATCCTAAAAAACCTTTCATCGAACCGTGCAAAAAAGGGGAAAAATCTGAATAAAAAAACGTGTGCATCCAAAAAAACAACGCCTCCAAAATGGAAATTAGGTGAAGAAGGCCCAAAACCAGCCGTTGACCTGCAAGTGCTGAAGCTTTTTTTTGTGTTGCAAACTGAAGAACTATCTAATGATGTCCGGATCCTCTTTCATCCTGCCTGATCAAATTTGTCAACGATTTACACTTGCCGAGATTCAATTGGCAACCCAGAACTTTGATGAGAAATTAGTCATTGGCCATGGAGGATTCGGCAAGGTGTATAAGTGTCCCATAACAATCGGATCAGCCATAAGAGAAGTTGCAATTAAAAGGTTGGATTCCAAGTCCAGCCAAGGAGCCACTGAATTTGAGGCCGAAGTTAAGGTTCTTTCAAAGCTGAGGCATGCTAATCTTGTATCGTTGATTGGTTATTGCAATGAAGGAAAAGAGATGGTCCTAGCATATGAGTTTGTGCCCAACGGAACCATTAGAGATCATCTTCGCAAAGCTGATTGTGCCTTGTCCTGGTTACAACGACTTAAGATATGTATAGGAGCAGCTCGTGCATTAGACTACCTTCATACGGGTACAGCAACGCAACAGGGGATCATACACCGTGATGTGAAGACCTCCAATATTTTGTTGGATGCAAACTTTGATGCTAAACTTTCAGACTTCGGATTGGCCAAAATTGGCCCAATAAATCAGACACGAACTGATGTGAGCACGGGAGTCAAAGGGACATTTGGATATATGGATCCGTGCTACTTCTTTAGCGGAAAGTTGACTAGAAAATCTGATGTTTACGCCTTTGGGGTTGTACTGTTTGAGGTGTTGTCAGGGAAGCAAGCGGTAGATTCAACCCTTGATGATGATCAATGGAGTTTAGCAGCTTGGGTTCAAGACCAAATCAGAGAGGGAAAACTCAATAAAATTATTGACTCTAGACTGATCGGTCAAATCTCCAAAAAATGCTTAAAGGAGTTTGCAGGAATAGCAGGTCAATGTCTACAAACTCAACCAAAACAACGCCCTATGATGGCGGAGGTTGTGGTCAGGCTCGAATATATTTTGTCACATGAAAGAGAATTAGCCAATTCTGTTATTTATGAAGAAAGATTCATGGACAAGGTAAGATCTTTTTTCACAGGCGGAAAATCTGAAGTCAGTGTTCAGTACCATACTCAGCAATATAACAAGGAAAATTTAAGAATCTTCAAATATACCCAACTGAGAAGGGCAACAAACAATTTCAAAGACAAGAAGCATTCTCCCATTACACATGAATCCATTTACGAAGGTTGGGTCGATGAAATGACATATAACCCAACAAAACGTGGTGTTGGTTTGGCCATGTATGTTAGGAAGAAGCTTATTCAAACATCAAAGGTTTGTACTTCAAAATAAATACATCTTTAATCTCAAAAAATTGTGTGAGGGACTTGTTTTGGATAGCATAGGAGAAAAGAATCATACTTGGATGATTTTGAGGATCGTGAATATAAAACATTTTCTGATAGTCCAAAGGAAAACTCATATGTTTTTCAATTGAAAATAATGGATTAAAACGTGCCAAAAATAACCAGCAACAAAAAAATAAGCGTGATATATTCTACCATCAAGCCTCAATTCCAGTTGTGGAACAAGCATGACATGCTTAATTATATGCACACTAACACTTCAGATTTTCGTATTTGTTTGGGGCGCTGTCCGGCCCCTTAAGCCTGCTATAGGATGCTGCCTCTTGAACCTTGACCCAACATTAGACAAAGATCGATATTATCATGTAACTTATATGAGTGTGCATTCCGTACCTCCAAACTCATTCTACCACTAGACGTAACCCCTAATGGTTAAATTCACTAAAATCGCAAACAAAATATAACTCAAAACAATTTCAAGTTTTCTGTTAGTGTATATATATATCTTCATTTATTTTCAAATCTTTTCTACCTTCTTAAGTTACTAAAGTACATCTACATCTGATCCTGGGTGTGCAGCTGGATCTCAAAACAGAAGAATTCAATCATCCCAACCTTGTCAAACTTTTGGGATTTTGTTTGAATGAGGACACATTGTTTTGTGTTTACGAGCTCCTTCCAGATGCAAGTCTAGATACACATCTTTTTGAAGGTACTTGAGAGCATCTTTGTTTGTAATTATGAAGATTTATCTCAGAAACTGCATACATATTGATGAACTTAACCTCTATCAATCTAAGACTTGTTAATATGTCCCAACCATAGTTGTTAAAAGTGCGCCTCAGGCACACCTAGGCTCTGAGGCTCATAAGGCCCGACATGCGGGGCTCTTTCTTAACAAAAGTGCTCCTTGGTTACATGCATAATGAGTTTAAAAACGGTAGACAACTAGGAAACTAGTCATCATAAATATATTCTTGATATTATAAATGTTTTTATGTATATACAACTAAGCATTATACATATGTTTTTATGCAACTAGGCAACTACATATAGTTGATATTGTAAATGTTTATATGCAACTAGCTAGGCAACTGGAACATAGCTTTTTTAATATTATAAATGTTTTTATGTTATTTAAGTTGTGTAGACAACTAGACATCAAACATATAATTTTTTCACATTTTTATTTCGCTGCACCTTGCATTCATGAGGCCCGCATCTGTTCATGCGCTTCACGGCTAGGCCCCAGGACCCTTTTATTAGTATTTATAGATTATACATTTAGAAGATTTCTTTTTCAACCTTCTTTATCCAACACGTGGTCCAGTTTGGGACTGAACTGGCCGGTGTTAAAAGAAACCAGACTGGTTCCGAACCGATTTCAATTGGTCCCCCTTTTTGGGTTCCATAAGTTCTATTTTTCAGTTTTGGTTCACTCGGGTTGAGTCCAGTTGGCCCGATCACCAATGATAACCTGCAGGGGAAAAAGATAGAAGAGTGCCTTGGGATAACCTGGGGAAAACTCTCCAACACTCAAGAATCTGGTGAGAGGCTTTACGTACGGAGAAAATAATGACTTGGTTATCAATGATAAACATAGGGAAAACCGTACATTTATAGGCCGGGCTTTATAATTTGTGAATCCTTATCATATACCATTCAATTATTTCCTTATTGAAAGTTGGAGAAGCTAAGATGGCGGTATGCCAGCTGGAGCTATATATTATGTAAAGGATGATAGACTCAATAGTTATCATCAGGAAGCAATCATATAAATGGAAGAATATTCATGTAGGATAGGTGCAACAGGGTACTTCTTTTGATGGTTGTTTGGCTATCCCGACAATGTAACTCATCAATTAAACATGTGGGATTAGCTATCCGAATGATAACTTCATTTGATGTTTGGCCTGGCAATCCATTACATAAGATATTATCTTACTGTATGTGTGCAGGGCAAGGTAGAACTTCGCTTTCTTGGGTTGCACGATTGAAAATAGCGATAGGAGCAGCTAAAGGCCTGTCTTTTCTGCATCAGAGGAATCACCCGGCATATAAACAATTTAGGACAACTCATATATTAGTGGACACGGTAAATTATAATACCTTTGACGTGCTTTGCAGTTTGCACTCCAATGTCACATCAGTTTTTTATTAGTTTCTTTTTCTCCATCTTTCATGCTTAATTTCGGATGGCAATGCTCAGATTCTGTATTTTGAAGTGGAAAACTCAAGATTTTTGGGTTTAAACTCACTCACTTTTTTGTTTCTATTTCTCTATGATATATGCTTATTTCAGGACTTCAATACTCGGCTATCAGGTTTTGAAGTGGAAAACTCATACGATTTTTTTAGTGATTTAAACCTTTGTAGAGCGGCTGCATCTCATGTGGCGCCTGAGGTGCTCGAATACCAATTAGACATATTGGATGGTTTAAATGTACAATCATTAGACTATGGTATGCTAGCTTTGTAATTGAAAATATATCATACATATTTTCTCAATATATATGATCACAATTCACAGTTTTATCCACTCCTTGTCAATCGATTTAAAATCTCAACCAACTTAATATGATAAAATCTGTTCATGTATCAACAGCTGACTGACTGAGTACCACTATATATTGCAGGTTTTGGAATGAAGACTGAGGTCTATTATTTTGGAGTGGTACTTCTGGAAATACTAACAGGGATGAAGGCGTTTGATGTGAACAGACCCCTGGAACGGCAAAATTTGGTGAAATGGGCTACTTCATTGCGAGCAAATGAGACAAATTTGGTGAAGATTATGGACCCACTGCTTCTACATTATTACTGTCCTCCAAAGGGAGCAGTAATAAAGTTGTTTGTGCTTATTTTAAACTGTCTTCAACAAAATAAAGAAAAACGACCATCCATGGAAGAAATCTTGCAGGTCTTGTACGAGTGCTATCAAGAAGACGATATGTCAATTTGATTGTTTAAAGTTGGTATAAAATTGTTGTTTTTTTTAATGGATCTAATAATCTTACTGAGAAAACCACCTTTCCATGTTCAGCTTGCCGTGGCATGTAATTTTACCAGCCAGGATAAACTACTGCAGGTCGGTAATCGCTAAATTGTCCACTTATAGCTAATAGGCTAATAGCCCGTTTCAAGCTGGTGTGGTTTCTATACTTGTCCAAAAAGAATTTCCCAACAAACTGACACTAATTTATACGAAAATAAAGCTAAAGATTCATCAAACAACTAGTTTCACCGAGATATACCAATCAGCACTACTATCTGATTTGCCCATATTCTTAGATCTGCTACTGATGAAAGGAAATTCATTAACAGGGTAATCTTTTCACAGGAAAAACTCACTTCACACAGCCACCTTGCTGTAGGAAGTGAATCGGAAAGCAATGCTCACTGTATTTAGAAATATAACAACGAAAGTTTTAGAATTATAATTTACATATGCTGAAATGGTAAGTGCATCAAACAATTTTAAAAATCGATCGAGAGTTTTCTCCACAACTTTAATTTACATGAATTCATTTACAAAGGCCAGGTGAATGAAAGGACATATAATCCCCCACAGAATTATTAGGTACAACACATCGGCCAAAAGTGTTGTATCCATTTCGATGAAAACCAGCCATGAATTTGGTGATAATCTATGTGTGCAGTGTGTCGAAGGACAGAGAGAAACAGAGGGATAAAAAGCAGAAGTTTATAACTAACTTTATCATATTCAACACCCTTAATAATTACATAGTTATTTCCGCTTTTTATAAACTTCGAACCGGTGCCAATGAACCATTGCAATGGTTCATGTGGTGGTTAATTTTGGAGTGAAACTTCTTCAACATTAACTTCCAATAACTACCCAAATATATCCTATCCGGCCGGTTTATATATTATCACAACCGGGTACATAATATTTACATATTAATACTAAGTTTTTTAATACTTAATAAGTTTCCAACATCACCCCCCTAAGTGTAAAAAACTTCTTCAATCTTGGTCTTCAAGCTATGATGACAAAGTCATCTTCTTCTTCTTCTTTCTTGGCACCGACACTTGCATCACTCGCCATCCTTTCATTGTTGCTTGTTCCTTCATTCATCTTCACTTTGCCTTTTGTGTTCACATCTTCCATGACATCAATCTTGCATCCTCGTTCTATACAATCCTCAAAGCTTGGTTCACCTTGGTCAACTTTTTCTTTAGTTGTGTCTTCAACATTCAACTCACTTGAATGCTTCCTTTGTCATTCCTCGGATTGTAATACATTTGAGGGTGTACTAGGCATGCATCATAGATTTCCTTTAACCCTTCTTGGAAATCAATAGGAAAGCCCAAACCATTGGCTATTCCTCCCCACTTGTCTCTTGATGTAACACTTTCAAAACCTCCATTACTTTCAACAATTTTGTAGAGGTCAAACAAGCAAATCTCAGCTCCAAATAATTTAAATGGCAATTTTATCTTTGAATCAGTAATGTTTTTATGATACCAACTCAAAGCTTTTTCAAATGCATTTCGAAATAAAACTTTATGTGCCATTACAAAGTGGTTGATTGATCAATGTTTAAGGAAATCACTTCCCAATCATCCTCCACTTTTTCATCCTTCTTGACAACATTGATTGAGTTGTCAAGGTCATTAAAAAACTTTTCAAGATAAGCATCTTGGTTTTGTAAACCACTTTCATTTTCAAATACTTGCAAATCATAACTCTTATCCGAGTCAAACATATGACTTAATTTGCAACTAAGCCCATCAATATCAATCTCAAATCCTTGTAAAAATAGTTACTTCAAACTTATGAGATTGATGTTGATATCGGGTACGTATGACACATATGGTATTGCATATTCATGTTCATTTGTTTTCAAATCAATGATGTCAATACCATGTGTAAAAACTACGTTGCACTCATGCTCTTTAGTATCAACATTAAAGCAGTTCTTTGATTTTTGAAACATGCTTTTATTTGGAGTCATATGTTTGGAAATTTTCGAATTTACGTACCAATATTCGTTCCAATTTCCATGATCAATGCCTTGCACTAAATATTCTACGTCAAAACATATTCTTTCTTTGTATACTTGAGTGTATGGTTTAAATTTTTCAAGTTTCTGATTTGGAGAGGATAGTGTATAATCCTTTGATTCATCCTTCCTTGCTCCATACTCAACCGAATCATCAATCTTTTCTTTGCCATTGATCGATGTGTTGTTAGTGCAATTCCATACAAAATGTTCACGTCCCTTGCACTTGTAACATCGGGATCGTTTCTCCTTTCTCTCGATTTCGTGAAGTCTGTGGTTCTGTGTACTACGCTGCCACTGCAGCCTCCTTTCCCTTAAATTCTGCAACTTGGTTTTCAACCAAGAACCGTTGTCATAATCTTCTTTCGGTCCCAAATATCGCGCCAAAAGTGTTGTATCCATTTCGATGAAAACCAGGCTAGTAGACGGTGTTGCTAATCCTTAACAACTAACGGTTAAGCAGGTAAGCGAAAACGAAGGAAGCTTGTTCCCGGTGATAATCTGTGTGTGCAGTGTGTCGAAGGACAGAGAGAAACAGAGGGATAAAAAACAGAAGTTTATAACTAACTTTATTATAATCAACACACTTAATAATTACATAGTTATTTCTCCTTTTTATAGACTTTGAACCAGTGTCAATGAACCATTGCAATGGTTCATGTGGTGGTTAATTTTAGAGGGAAACTTCTTCAACATTAACTTCCAATAACTACCCAAATATATCCTATCCGGTTTATATATTATCACAACCGGGTACATAATATTTACATATTAATACTAAGTTTTTAACACATAATAATGTTTCCAACAAGAATGTGGTGTTGGTTTGGCAATGTACTTCATGAAGAAGCATATCCAAACGTTGAAGGTATGTACTTTAAAATAAACACATATCTTCAATCTAAGAAATTGTGAGAAACTTGTTTCGGATAGAAATTTAACTGAGACTGTTTTTAAAGTAACTGATTTTTATGATGATAATAAATGTGATTCACAAGTCACCTCACCTAACTCCCATATTATTAGCAATTAGTTAGACTTCCTTATCTCTTCCTTGTATATCTCTTTTGTATATCTTTTCTATATTTATCCTCTCTGTACATGTCTATATATAGTGAAATACAAGTCTCTCACAATGCGTGGTGAGTAATATCTTTCCTCACATGGTATCACAGCCTTTCTGATCCTCCTACCTAAATTCTTCTATCTCCTTTAATCAATCCCTCATGGCAAACGATACCCTTACAGTCTCCCTTCCTTTCGCCACCATGATTCATATGATTACCATTCGCCTTAACCAAAATAATTATTTGCTTTGGAAAAATCAGATCTCCTTGATTCTCAAAGGTCAAAATCTCTTCGGATATCTCGACGGATCCGTCAAACCTCCCCCTCCTCTCGTTTCAAACGATCAAGGCACCCAGGTTGCAAATCCAAAATACCTGGAATGGTATCAACAAGATCAAAGGCTTCTCGGTCTCATCAATTCTTCCCTTACAGAAGAAGCTATGGCGGAAGTCCTTGAATGTGAGACATCGAATGCTGCGTGGCTTGCCTTAGAATCCGCATATGGCGATGATTCCCCCTCTCGCGAATTGGCAACTCGAGACTTATTGGAAAAACTAACCAAGGGTCCCAACTCAGTGCGTGAATGCGGCAAGCAATTTAAGTCCTACTGTGATACATTAGCTGCCATGAACAAGCCTCTAGATGAAACACATAAATCACATTGGTTCATCAAAGGTTTAGGGTCTTCTTTTACCCCATTTGCAGCAGCCCAAATGGCTCAACGAACGCTGCCCAAATTTCGTGATCTCCTAATTGCTGCCGAGGGGTATGAAATGCTTCTCAAGTCCATGGAAGTTGCACCATCTCCTACCATGCCCGCTGCTGCGTTTTATTCTAATAAGGCTTCTACTTCACGTGGCCGTGGTTTTTCTGGTAACGGCTCTGGAAATCGTGGTCGAAATAATGATTACAACAACCGTGGCAATCGTCACTCAGGCAGCAGTCGTGGACGCGGTCGAAATCGTTCATACACACCTAAATGCCAAATTTGTAAAGAATTTGGTCACTTTGCAGACAAGTGTAGCAACCGATACAATCAAGACGATTCAGCACACATCGCTGAAGCCTTTGCTGCCCAGTGTAATGTTTCCCCGACTGAAAATGCGTCCGATTGGTATCTGGATACCGGAGCTTCTGCCCACATGACTTCTTCTACCAACAACTTGGAAACTGCCCAACCTTATTCTGGTAATGACAGAGTTATTGTTGGTAATGGTGATGCTTTACCTATTTCTCATATTGGATCTCGTACTCTGTCTGATTCCCTTAAACTGTTGCAAGTCTTGGTAGTTCCTAGTTTAACTAAAAATCTTGTCTCCATTAGCAAACTTACCCATGACTATCCTGTTAATGTTCTCTTCACTGATACTTCATTTCAAATTCAGACTCGGGACACAGGGCTTCCACTAGCAACAGGGAGACATGAACGTGGTCTTTATCTGCTGGAGCATGGTCAAGCTGCTTTTATTTCAGTTTTAAATTATAAGAAATTACGGGGTTCCTTTGCATTGTGGCATTCCCGGTTAGGTCATGTTAATTTTGACATTATTAAACTATTGAACAATAGTGGAAAGTTATATTTAACATCTGTTTTACCAAATCCTTCACTGTGTGCACCTTGTCAGATGGCTAAAAGTAAAAGATTATCATTCTCGCTTGATTATAAACGTTGTGCAAGTGTTTTGGATACATTTCATTGTGATCTTTGGGGTCCCTCGCCAGTTACCTCTTCATCTGGGTACCGTTATTATGTGATATTTGTTGACGATTTCTCACGTTTTACCTGGTTCTACCCGTTGCATTTAAAATCAGACTTTGTTAATGTTTTTGTGCAATTCAAGAAGCTTGTGGAAAATCAATTTGACAAGACAATTAAAAATTTCCACAGTGACGGAGGCACAGAATTTACTAACTCGCGTCTTCGGGAAATTTTTCAGTCATCCGGAATTCATCACTCCATGTCTTGCCCTTACACTCCGGCACAAAATGGTCGTGCAGAACGCAAACATCGACACATCACCGAAACAGGGCTTGCTATGTTATTTCATTCTCATGTGCCTACACATTTTTGGGTTGAGGCTTTTAGCAGCGCCACTTATATCATAAATCGTCTACCATCTGCTGTATTGAGTAACAAATCACCATATGAACTGCTTTTTGGGTCTTCTCCGAACTATGGAAACTTTCATCCGTTCGGTTGCCGAGTTTTTCCATGTCTCCGAGATTACGCGCCACATAAACTAGCTCCACGCAGTTCTCCTTGCATTTTTCTCGGATATAGTTCTTTTCATAAGGGGTTTCGTTGCCTGGATCCTCAAAACTCGCGTATATATATTACTAGGCATGCTCAATTTGATGAATTATATTTTCCACTTGCAGGGGGAACATCATCTCTATCTCCAGCTGAATTAGACTTCTCTAATTTTGACGAGCAAAATCCTTCACCACTGCCGATTCAACCACCACTCGCTTCGTCAACACAGTCTACTACACCAGCCCATATGCAAACTTCATGTCGACTTTGTCCAACAATGTCGCCTGATGTTTCGGAACCTAGTATCACGCAACACCCCTCTGCATCTTCCTCACGTGTTTCTGATACTCCTGTACACCTTCCTACTGATGTGTCAGCCACTAATCTTCATCCTATGATAACGCGAGCTCGTGCCGGTATTCATAAACCGAAACATTTTGTGGATTTTACTGCAGTTTCATCTTCTCTTATTTCATCACTATTAGCAACAACAGAACCTAAAGGCTATAAGTCTGCTTCCAAACATCCTAAATGGGTTGCTGCAATGAATGATGAAATATCGGCTCTTCGTACTAATCATACTTGGGATCTTGTTCCCCGACCTCCTGATACGAACATTGTGGGATCCAAATGGGTTTTTCGGACAAAATATCTTTCTGATGGGTCCATTGATCGTCATAAAGCCCGCCTAGTAGCTCAAGGTTTCACTCAACTTCCTGGCTTTGATTACCATCACACATTTAGTCCAGTAGTCAAAGCATCTACAGTGCGTGTGGTTCTATCCTTGGTCGTTATGAAAAATTGGCCTTTGCACCAACTCGATGTAAAGAACGCCTTTCTCAACGGAAATCTCTCTGAAACCGTTTTCATGGAGCAACCGCCCGGCTTTATTATTCCACAGTTTCCCACACATGTTTGTCGACTTAAAAAGGCGCTTTATGGCTTGAAACAAGCACCACGTTTCAACGTCTTAGTTCCTTTCTTGTTAGCCTCGGGTTTGTGTGTAGTCGAGCCGACACTTCCCTATTTGTGTTGCACAAGGGAGCACTTCTAGTCTACCTACTTGTCTACGTTGACGATATTATCCTGACAGGAAGTGATCCGTTAATACTTCGAAAACTTACCAGTCGCATGCATGAAGAGTTTTCTATAAAAGATCTTGGCAAGCTAAATTATTTTCTTGGGCTAGAAGTTGCGTATAACGAGCATGGTCTTTTCTTGAGTCAATTGAAATATGCTCGCGATATTTTACTTCGTGCTAAAATGTTGGATGCAAAGCCTGTCTCTACTCCTCTAGCTGCTGACTCCTATCTTGGTAGTGCTGGTGAACCTTTTTCGGATCCAACTCTTTACCGTTCTCTAGTCGGTTCTCTTCAATACCTAACGATCACTCGTCCGGACCTTGCGTATGCAGTCAACTCTGTTAGCCAATATTTGCAGGCTCCTACGACTGCTCATTTTAATGCAGTGAAGCGCATTCTTCGTTATGTGAAAGCAACAGTCTCTTTCGGCCTATCATTTACCCGCGGTTCCCTTCCGACTGTGCTTGGATATTCCGATGCAGATTGGGCTCGATGCATCGAAACACGTCGCTCCACCTATGGCTATTCCGTCTTCCTTGGCAATAACCTCGTTTCATGGAGTGCCAAAAAGCAGCCAACAGTTTCTCGTTCAAGCTGTGAGTCCGAGTACCGTGCTATGGCAAATGCTTCTGCGGAGCTTGTTTGGATTACTTATTTATTGAGAGACCTAAAGGTTATTTCACCTCGACCTCCGATTCTTCTATGTGACAACAGTAACGCTATTTTTCTCAGTCAAAATCCGGTGGCTCACAAACGAGCAAAGCACATTGATATCGACTATCACTTCGTTCGCGAATTAGTTACCTCTCAGAAGCTTTCTACTCAGTTTGTTCCTTCGCATCTTCAAGTGGCTGACATTTTCACGAAAAGCTTACGACGACCCTTGTTTGAGTTCTTCCGAGACAAGCTTCACGTTGGTTTAAACCCCACGCTTTGCTTGAAGGGGGGTAATAAATGTGATTCACAAGTCACCTCACCTAACTCCCATATTATTAGCAATTAGTTAGACTTCCTTATCTCTTCCTTGTATATCTCTTTTGTATATCTTTTCTATATTTATCCTCTCTGTACATGTCTATATATAGTGAAATACAAGTCTCTCACAATGCGTGGTGAGTAATATCTTTCCTCACAGATGATAAATTTAAAAGTCCATAAAATGATTCATTTACAGATTTATTTTGAGATATTAAAAATATAAGATTAATTTAATCATAGAATATTAACATAAATATTCAAGAAAAGTAAATATTATTTAAAAATAATCAATAGAAATTAGAAAACTTCTCGGTAGGGATACAAACCAATTCTTTGTTTTGTCTTTTAAGAAGAATGGGAACAATGGTCGTTTGGTTCACTGGAATCCAAGGGAATTGGAGCGGAAAGGAATCCAATTCCAGTCAATTCATGTGTTTGGTTCAACTATAAAAAGGAATTGGATTCCATCAAAATTGAAATTTTCCAATGAATGAAGGAAAATAACATTCCTTCACACAATTGATGGAATTCAATTCCTTTTCAAAACAGAAAGTGGTTGATAACAAAAATACCCCTTACGTTTAACACACTACAGTACACCATGTCTAGTACCCCACCCACCCACCCTACCTACCTACTTACCGACCCACCCACCCATACCCACCCTACCCCACTCCACCCACCTACCCCAACCCTACCTTTGTTATCCAACCTACTCTTACCTACTACCCACCATACCTACCATTACCTACCTACCCACCCACCTACCCTAACCCTACCTATGTTATTAAACCTACTCTTACCTACTACCCACCATACCATCTCTACCCACCTACCCATCCCTCATCCATTACCTACCCCACCCCACCCACCTACCCTATCCAACGTACTCTTACCTACTACCCATCATACCTACCCATACTCATCCATCCCTTATCCACTTCACCCACCCACCATACCTTACCCTATAGACTTATCCACCTCTACCCACCCACCCTACCCTACCTCACCCCATCCCACCCACCTTTACCCACCTACCCCTACCTTACCTATGTTGTCCAACTTGCTCTTAATTACTACCCACCATACGTACCTCTACCCACCTACCCATCCCTCGTCCATCATACATTACCCACCCAACCCACCTACCCTTACCCCACCCACCCTACCCCTATCCATCTCATCATTATCCTACCTTAGAGACTTATCCACCTCTACCCACCCATCCCGTACTACCCTACCAACGATTTATGAAATTGGATTCCATTTTCATTTTTAGCTAACCAAACATGATTTGGATTCCAATTCCAATTCCTTGCAGATTCCAATTCCTTAACAGATTCCAATTCCTTTTAAAACATTCTGCGAACCAAACGCCACCTAAGCTTCAGTGCATCCACTTTCATTCCTCTAACATGATTAGCCTTGCAAATGGTTATGAATTCTGCTAGGTGATCATAGGGTTCTTCACTAGGCGCTCCTCTGAAAATTGGTATAATGCTAAACAATTGAGGACGAATCTCGGATTCGTCATCAGTAGTAGGATATCTATGGAACAATTGGAGACTATCGAACAATTAGAGACTGGTATTGGGAATATCACATCGTGTGTAATGAGACTCCAAAGCCGTCTTTCACCCATAATTTCATGAATTTCTTCCTCGGTTATTCACCTATTCGGCTTTTCTCTCTTCCTCTTCAAATTCACCTTCGTGTTCGTCAACCGTGTTTACCTACTCTTCTTTATCTTGCTTTGTAGCCTTTCGGTTTGACCTTGCAGTTTTCTTGATTTCTGGATCGAACTTCAATGATGAAATCCTCCCAAAATGACGGGTGTGCATGTACCTGAAAACGATCAATAGTGTAGGGGTCAAACGACCCCGATAAATCTTTTTATACGTGTTACATATATAGTCGAAAAATTTCTGACGCCGATGATTTTTGAAGTTCGACCCCTGTATCTATGTTAGTTTTTATAAGTTTCAGATATATGAAGGAATTTGTTGCAAAATCTTAGAAAATATACAAAAAACGTAATAATGTGTTACCCATTTAACAAATAATTTAAAAATTTTGGCCTTAATTTTTGGGTTATGTTATTGTTGGATTTGGATTTCGCTTGGACAGTGGACTAGGGCAATATGGCGATTGAGCATTTGAAAGGCTTTAGTCTTCGGCCAGTTAGACGTTGCCCTAGCCTCTTTCGAAACCCCCCCCCCCCCATTATCGAAAACGTGGCGCTCTGATACCAATTACCGAAAGCAATCGACAAAAACGTAAAAGAAGAACACAATGGAATGCGAGAATATCATTTATTATAAGAAGAAATATCTCAAAATCTGTTACAATCATTTTTCCCTTTTGAAATCCTAAACTTGATATCTAGACATCTATACATACCAGATGCATGTATGTGGATTACCACAAACTAGGACTTCGAGTTTTATTATAATACCTACTTGTATTAAATAGATAATAATTATCCTAACAACCCATTGTGCAAGGCTTATCTCAAAGCCCTTTAATATCGGAGATTACTAACAATATCGATCATCGATCTACTTGTGTTTAGAATTTATGGGAATGATATTATGCAAAACAATGATCCGTATTCACAAACTAACCATTTAAGTTAAGCACGTCCATTATTTCATACGATTAGTAAACGTTTGAAAAAAATAAATTTTACCTAACATATTTTATGCAGATTATGTATATGAAGGAACAACACAAAACAATTGTGTGCATCCTCTCGAAAAACCAATCATGCAAAATTACCTTGGAATAATACTGTCTAAAACAACATGCAGTATCTACGAAAATATCAAATAAACTACTGCACACATTAAATAAATTTTTGAAAACACTGAAATTCAAACATTATGTGAACAGTATGCAGTATCCCAAATCAATACATATCATTTAATGCATTATTTTGAAACACACTATCGTATCTAAATTTTCAGATCACTTTGTTAAACAATTCAACGTAACAAGCTGTTAAACATTATGTTAACCACCTATAGACATCACATATTCAACGTGAACAATACCAAAACATGAGGGTGCATCATATTAATCATCACATAAAACAAACTTAGCCACCACACTCAACAGAGCTATGCACGACAATGTTTTCTGAATTACAGAATGTATACCATTTCCTAATTGAACCGGTAGTATTTAAAACAATATGCATTATCAACAAATTATCACACCAACTATTGCATACATACATTAACCGTCTGAAATCAATAAATCTCATGCGTACTAAAACAATTTGCAGTAGATACAAATCAATAAATATCATTCAATGCATGATAATGTAATACAATATCTATTAACCAACATATTAAACACTTCAAAGTTTGTAAGTAACATGTTCCATGCACATTCTTTATATATCATACTTGTAAAACAGGAAGCACTTTACACCTTGGAACATTATTATCCAAACCAGTATCAAGTATAAACAAAAAATCATACCAGCTGGTTCATACAAATAATAACGGTTTGAAAATATTATATTTCAGGTTGGAATGCAGACATTGGAACAACATTATACAAAATATTATCCAGTATTATCATCCCATAAATTTATTGCATATTAGCATGTCCCATTTACCACACATCATTAATGCATATCAATGCAACACAATATCGTTACTAAATTTTAACATTAATTCTTAACTATCCAAAGTAGCATTCGAAGATACGCACATTTTCTCAAATAAGGGCTACGACTTGATTTTACGCATAACGTTTATCACTAAATTAAATTCTCCACATACTCCATATACGTATTTTTGACAATTCTAACAACTTTATACTTAAAATCAACATGTAATGCACATCATACTTGGAATATAAGTATATGCTACACAAACCAACAAACACAAACAAAACTAATAAATCAGAATATGCATTTGTTTTTTTTCCTTACATAACCTGTGTTCAACATAACAACGTGAAACACAAAATGTTGCAACTTCATACAACAATGGTGCCCTGTTCCAAAGACACAAATAAATTACACTCTGCACATACTCCATATACCTATTTTTTGACAATTCTAACATCTTTGTACTGAAAATCAACATGTCATGCACATCATACTTGAAAAATAAGTACATTCTACACAAAATCATGAACATAAACAACCTAATATATCAAAATATGCATTTGTTTTTTTTAATACATAACCTGTGTGCAATAATATAACAATGTTGCAACCTCATACAACAATCGTGCTCTGTTCTAAACTCACAAAAAGATTCAGAATGTATGATTTAGGGTTCGTCCGAGTACTCAAAACAAGCAATTGCATGCGATTTAGGGCTTCAACAAAAATGACCATTCAACCACTCATTCGTCAACAACAATGGATAATATTCATAATATGCACCAAATTAGGTCTATTAAACACAAGCATCAGCAGAAAAAAAAATCAACTACCGAGTGCATACCTCGAAATGCTTCTTCGAGTTGCAGAAACTTGGCGTCTTCATTGCTTTCAAAAGGGGTTACCAAACATAAGCCGCGAGAATCAAGATTTTTGGAAGATTGAGTTGGATTCCTTTGATATCGGCGATGATTGAGGGAGAGCGACGAGGGAGAAAGGGAGTCGACGGTTGTTGAGTGTTGAGCGAGAGAAACACGGGCGGGAGAGATATTCTTCATAAATTAGAATGCACAATACCAAATATACCCCTCCGCGTGAACCTGTAATTAATTTAGAATGCAAAGTACCCATATTACCCCTCCGCTTTTTTTAACTTGTGCAGAAAATGCACAAGATTTTGCAATTATTTACACATTTGTCATTTGATCTATTCCATCCATTTTTCAGATCCAAGGGACAGTTGCGGTTCTTTGTGCCCCGGTGCATAAAAGTTCTCAACGGAACCGGACTATATATATATATATATATATATATATATATATATATATATATATATATATATATATATATATATATATATATATATATATATATATATATATAAAACTCAAGGTGTGTGTATACCTTTTCAGCTGAACAAGAGAAAATCGAAGGGAAGAAGGAAAGATCAAAAGTAGCTATACTAGAGGGTTATTGGAAAAACGTAACCCAAGCAAGTGTTTAACTAACTAGTCACTAATCATGCTAATAACAATAAAATAAACGAAATCTATGCTAGATATTACAATCACAGAAAGTTTAAGGGAAATAGTGTACCAAAACCGTAGCTAAAAATGACGAATTTGAAAAAAAATCGTAACCGAATGCTTGAATCACCAAGGAAAACCGAATGTTTTAGCTAATCTAACCCTAACTATGATACAAAATTGAAAACCCTACTTACACCTACTAATCGCACCTTAAAGTGTGTGAAAAAGACGGCTACAATAAGATAAAAACGAAGTTCATCCTAATTTGCCCGCTGCAATCTTTTTATATGTCTGACGTGGTCACGACATCTTGTCGTGACCACGATCCTGGGTCGTGGTCATGACTCGTTAGATTTCAGCAAAATGCAATGTGGCTTCAGAGGAGATCGGCTAAGCCCGTAGATTCGTCGTTTTCACTTCATTTTCCATCCTTTTGGCAACATGGCGGCTTCAAACCTATGAAATGTAAAATATGAAGCAAATCAGTACCATTTCTACATATATCGAAGCAAAAACCGCCAGGATGCAAGGCAAAATGATATGAAAAATATATACAAAAGATGCTATATTGAGCATTGCTTGTCCTCAAGCAAACCTACTTAAAAATATCCTAAGTAAAACCTCATCTCAAATAACTCCCTCAATCATAATGCGTAAATAGACTCGAAAGAAATAAAGATACGTAAAAGAATGCATTTGAGACTAACAATGGTAAGAAAGAGCTATCCAAACTAAAAGATTCAAAAACTATAAAATAGCATGTTGAATACTTTCGAACCTAGCAACATGAACTAACACCTCACAAGGATTTCACTCAACACTCATACGTGTATTGCTAATGTGTATATATGCACAAAAATCCACTCGGTGTCAAACATGTCAACAATAAAAGCATAGGCTTGAAAATAATTCACATCTCCATCACATGTAAAGAAAACTCAGCACATAAAGGACTTATGGGATGTAAGGTGTCTAGGCTAAGGGTGTGGAGTATATGGGAAAATGTGGGATAAAACAAATCAAATGGAACCGATCTGACAGAAGAGAAGGCAGCCAAACACAACTAGAAATAACAAAACTATGACAAAAAGAACCATGAATAACGAAGATAAAACTAACATCTAACTATAAACAAAATTGAAGCATCCCTCAACTATACAACTGCTAAGAACCAATGTAATGCTGAGGAAGAGAAACAAAAACTGATTGATACTCAAAAACCACAACTTTTACTAAACTAGAATCGACGCGCATCGACCAAGAGAAACAAAAACTGAATGAAAAAGTATCAGGGGGCCCCACAAAGCTAACATAAACTCAAACCCATAAGATATGTGCATAAAGACTCAATAGAAAGGAAAAGCAGCTAAAAAAACAATAAAAATAGATAAACTAACCGCTAATCTTCAAATCAAATCCCAAATAAAGGTAAAAGAAAGCAAAAAGGGCTATAAATGGTTCATAGGGTGGCTGTCTTCGAAATGAAAGAAAAAAGGCTCAAATGGGCTACTAGGGGAGAATAAAGGGTGAAAGATGAACAAAAGAAAGCTAAAAAATGGGATATCCTAAAAATGCCTCTATATGTGTGCCAAATTTTCAAAAATTGTGATTTTTACATGTATTTAAATTCAAGTTCTACTTCTATTTGTTAACACGGGCATAAACACACATTAAGCGAAAATGAACATAAAAATGATGCTATACGGCTCAAATTCTCACAAAATGAATGGTAAGGGTAATATTTGTGTTAATATCATGCTGTTTCGGTTCAAAAATTCTCAACATGCAATCAAAACGTCTCTCATTGTTCAAATAACATCAAACTCACAATGTTAGTCTCGCATGCAATCTAAACAGAACAATATTACTAAAGAGTCTAACGCGTTTAAACACGAGAGAAAATTTTTAAAAATTGGCTAAAATTAGGATACACATGCATAAAATGCATTAAAGCAGGCTAACTTCGGACAAACAGCTCAAAATGCAAAATTTATCACCCCACCCCACACTTAAGATAGACAGTGTCCTCAATGTCTAAAACAGTATGCACAGGTATGAAATTGAGCAATAAATAAGAATAGAATAACTCCCCTGTGGATCTGGACGACGAAGCTGAACTGACTGCCAGCAAACATCTCTGCAATGGTCCAACCTTAAGAAACCAATCAATCACAACACAATCAGATGTAAGCAGCAATAAACGATAAAATAAATAATATGTACAGACCAAAAGAGCAAAAATAAAGTGCTGAAGCGTAAATGTATAAGTACATAACCAAAAGATAAGAAAATACTTTTTTTTTTACTTTTTTTTATAAGTCGTGATCATGACAAAAGTCGTCACCACGATTTTAGCAACAACAAAGTTTTTTTTTTTGAAAAGTCATGACCACGAGGCAGCAGTTTTCAGAACTAAATAACAGCAGACTTGGACTTTAGTTTCAGCTCAGGTTAGCCAAGTGCCGCAACTTTTATTCCACGTAAACGACTCGAAGAATAACTTAAATGCACACACCAATCAATTACGCTCAATACAACACACATATACCATTTAAGGATCAAAACCACATGAATTTTACTAACAGTAACTAAATACGCAAACATGAAGGAAAGTTCCTAAATTAATCACGCTATGAATGGAAACTTAAACATCATAACGCACATCTCAATGTCATGCATAAGGATGTAAAAAGCACTTATGCTAGTATGCAAACTATGGAACTAAAATGCAATGCAATAAGTAAGCTAAAATCAAAATCTGGACAGACAGACTTTTTGAAAGTCAAACTGGAGCCAAATATATATTAAGCTGCTAAGAAAAACCGTAATATCAAAACCAAAACTCATGTGACTTACGAAATATATTAAGGAGAATTATTCACACTAAATATGAAGAAAAAATAACAAACAAAATGCATGAGATTTAAAAATAAAGTAGATTCACTTTGACTGAAAAAGTCAAACAGGTTGAACTAGAAATTAAAACATGCAAACATGCTTTTAAATCAAGACCACTAACATCAATCATGCAATCCTAAGATACATACTCAATGCACGAGCTACTTATTCAAGCATGCAACTATCAAAATTAAAATTACGACTAAATTAACAACTCATCACATCAAGCAAGTAAAAAAATAAACATAGAATGAAAGATGAACATAGAAATGAAAGTGTTTACGGGTTGCCTCCCGAAAGCGCTTGTTTTTGGGGAGTCATTAGCTTGACTCGAATGCACTATCCTCATTATTTTCAAACAATTCCGAGAAATGGGGAAACATACCTTGATTATTTAGCACAACAAACATATTAGCAACCTTACTTGTACGCTTCGCATTGTGCTTTTGAAATAATTGCATATTGAAGGTATTTCCCTACTCTTTGACGTTACCCATTCTTTCATCGGATCTTTTGGTTTCTTCTTCCGATACACTGCTCGTTCATTGAGTCTCCGTGCTTTGGTTCGTGTTGTGGAGGCTTTTGTGTGCTCATAGACCTGTAAAGTAGAATCAGTTACTGAAAGAAAACATTAAAGTCATGCAGTAATGAGTCAAAATGATAAACATAATTAGAATGAAGGTTATGAATATCCGAGATAAAAGAATTTGTGATGATTGCTCCACGTCCTCTGCTAGTTGTGAATCAACCTCACCCATATCATCTTCACCTACCAACAATCGCTCCAACTACTTTAAGTCATTAGCTGGATTGAATTCTTCTTTGAGCACAATCATTGGGGACTTCAAAGCCAAATCCATAGCCTTTATGCTAAACTCAGACTTTAAAACGTCTATGGGACTCATCAAAGCCAAAGGTGGGAATTGAGTTGTACTTTGTGGGCTTGAACATTACTCATCATCCATGGTCGTCTTTGGCATCTTATCCGTCTTAATCTTGATAACAGGGCCACTCACGGGAATACAAGCGTCCAAAGTGTATGAGAGTTTTGGCTTGTCATGTGGTTTCTCATAGGCTGTCGGGTAGAGACGAGTCTCATCATAAACACAATCCATTTCTTAATCTGAATCACTCAAGTCACTACTGAAAGCGTGAATATTTTGTGCTTCATATGAATGCAACTCTCCTAACTCCTCAGCTCCACTACTCTCATACTTTTCACATCCTGCATCCTCTACTTCATCATTAAGTTGCATATGACCAGACAACTCTTCCAATCTCTTGATCATAGATCTTTCCCAAATATCAAATTCAAGATTTCTTTCCTCTTGCGTGGCCATGAATTTCAGTAGCAACTCCTCCAAACTCGATGTGTTCTCAGATTGGGATACCGGAGGAGTTTCATATACAGGCTGGATCTATTGACTTCGGTATTGATCATGAGTGGGTTGGTATGATTGATAGCATTGGGATTCATTGTGATAATGGGTGGAAGGGTAATCACTTTGAGACTCATCGTATGGAGGTTCTGGATAAAAGGAATGGGTTTCATTCACGTAAGCATAAGGGTCAACTGGATTATGGGCATATGATGTTGAAAATTCTTAGAAGTGGATCCATTGTATAGACCCCCATAAGACCACATATCTGGATGCCCCATATCATATCTTGACCATCCTTGACAATAAACCTCATCAAAGCTTTCATTCCATATCTCATGACCATATCCGTCCATATTCGTCAGATTCCCCTACACAAAAAAACATGCAAACAAACAAAACAAACCAGAGCAGAGTAGAGTAGAAATAGCAATAAATAAATAAATAAAGGGATAATTGCGTAAAAAACCTCAAACTTGTCAGCTTTTTGTGATTAAAACCCCAAACCATTTTTCGTTGCATAGAAAACCCCAAACTAACTAAAAATCAGCAAATCAAGGTTTTATCAATGGTAACCGGTTATTAATCCTACGTGGACTGGTAAATAACCTACGTAGAATAAATTTTAATTGTTGGAACCGGTTTCCAAGTATTACACATCATTTTAACGCTCGTAGATGAGGTAATCCCGTTTAAAAATTACAATTTAATAATTATCAACAGGGTTTTAAATGATGTGTAATACTTGGCAACCGTTTTCAACAATTAAAGTTTATTCTACGTAGGTTATTTACTAGTCCACGTAGGATTAATAACCGGTTTCAACCGTTACCCATTGTTAAAACCTTGATTTACTGATTTTTAGTTGGTTCGGGGTTTTTTATGCAACGAAAAATAGGATCGGCTACCAGCCAGTGCCGGTCCTATCATTTTTGAGGCCCGTGGCATATACTTTAAAAGGACCCTCTATATATATATATATATATATATATATATATATATATATATATATATATATATATATATATATATATATATATAAAAGCAAAATTCGTATAAAAAAGTTATAATTTAATAATATTTAAAAAAAAGTTTTACTTTTAATTCGTACGATTATAAATTGGGCAAAAATTGCATACAATATTTGATTATGTTTTTATTAGTAAATCGAGAAGAAAAAAGTTTAAGTTTTAAATGATTCATAATATAAATAGTAAACATATGTGTCAAAAATAAATAACATCTCAAGAAATACACATCTCATTAATATTTTTAATAGTCGTATAATAAATAATATAAACCACGTGATAAACAAAAATAAAAAAATCAAACTCATTGAAAAACAAAAGTATAGATATTGAATTTGATGGATAGTATACTGATAAAAAGTAAATAGACGATATATGTAGATGAAAATCCAACTGGTAGTGATGTGATATAAAATAAAAATGCAAACAATGGGATTCAAACCCACGCCAGTAAGGTTCTAAGATAAGATGATTTCTAGCTGAACCAACACAATATTTATGTATCTATCGCGCAAAAAATATATAAACTAATACTGGACAGTTGAGTTATATTAAAATATAAATTTTTTTGGGCCCCTTATAATGAATTGGGCCCTAGGTGGTGGCCCACGTGCACCAGGCCCAGGGCCGGTCCTGCTACCAGCTAGAATCCTTTATCAATATCTCTAGCCGTTACTCGATAACGGCGCCATTTTGATCTTAAGAACCCAAGTGAAGCAAAAAGGAGTGATTTAAGGTTAGTAAAATCGTTGCTAATATGTTGAACTGGTGTATTATATAGTTAGAGTAAGTTGGGGGTTGGTCTGTAACCCCTAGAACGCGAAATCGAGTTGGGGAAGAAATCCACATGGCAACCGAAAAACAGAGCACAATTCGTCGCCTCGCGATCAGGGTAGGTCGGTCAGGTTGATCGCTGGTAATAAGAATGCGACCGAGATGATGATCGCGGGCCAGATGGTCTCGGTCACGCTTGTATGGACCCGACCGCGATGAGAGGATCGATGCGGGGGCCATCGCGACCGCGATGCCTGCTAGCGATGAGGAGACCGTGATCGCGCTTCGGGCCGCGCCCGTGGGTCTTGACGTGACTTATGTTGAGTTCGTGAAGTCAGGAATATAGTCGTTATGAGTTCGTTAGCTAGTCGTTACATTGTAGTTGAATTTATTGTTGTGAGGATTTGTAGTTGAGTTTGGGACCTGTCGAGACCGCGGTAGATAGCGGATAGTAGTCGTGCTTCAGGTGAGTTACTTACTATCTATTAGTAGATGCACTATTGTTGATTACTACATTTTCAAAGAGGTTTGTTGTGTTTACTATCCGGGTACAGTGCGGATCTCTTTTATACGTTGATACTTGTTAGCACACAACAGAGCTCGTGGATCACACGTATAGTTGTTGTACGCAGAGTAGAGGCCTGTTGGGTCATTCTCAACCCAGAGGTCGAGCCACTACTTTGTGGAGTGGGCTACGCAGGCTATTCCGGGTCGCTCCCGATGAGGCGTCGGGCTGTTGTTGCCGGCCATGTGTAGAGTTGATTATCAGTTGTTACATTGTGCTAACTGTTTTATAAACTTATTTTAACATTGTTGATTGTAACTCACTCTGACAGTTGTTTTAATCGTGCATCTCAGGTGCGAGACCAGAGGCTAGGGATTATGCGGACATGAGTCGAGACCCGCCACGTGGATAGTAGATAGTGACTACTTCAATGAGTAGTCTTTATGTTTGGTAGTTTGGCGTATCAGCCAATAATACTTTTGCATGAGTGTAACCTATAACTGTATCTTGGTTGACAGACTTTACTAGCGAGGGTTGGTTCCCGTTTTGTCGTGGCCTTTATGCTTATGGTGGATAATTAGTATTTATTTAGTTGTTTACCCTTGATGATGATGCTTATAATTGGGTGACGTGGACTATAAGTCCTACGTGGTATTAGTGGTAAAAGGAGGGTGTTACAAGTATTAACTAAAATTTATAGTTTATAATTACTTGAAAAACAAAAAAGTATTTATGTTTGATTAAAATCTAAAGCTCAGCTACTTTTACCTTTCCGTAAAAGGATGTTGAGAGTTTTTAAATCTGAATCAAAGCGCAAATCACTATTAACGAAACTTTTAAGACTGAACTCTCAAAAATTAAAAGCCAAAACTCGATCTATAAATATTATTAAATGAGTAACTGATTTGCCATGTGCTGACTCCTCATTCAATTTGCCACGTATGAAAACTTCAATGTGTCACATATCATTACTAAAAGGGTTTATTATGGAAAAAACCAACACGTTTTCAGGTTTTTTTGCGTTTTCGTCACTCCATGTTATTTTTTTCCATAAAAAACCTTAAGTTATTCTTTTCTTATTGAGTTAGTGAAATTTAGACATTAGACCCCGGTTATAAATTTGTGAACCGGGTTTTAAAAAACTAAAAAACCGGGTTCTAATGTCTAAATTTCACTAAACCAATAAGAAAAGAATAACTTAAGGTTTTTTATGGAAAAAAATAACATGGAGGGACGAAAACGCAAAAAATATGAAAACATGTTGGTTTTTATAAATATAATAAACTCAATTTTTTATAATTATTTCATTTGTTTTTATAAATATTTTTTAATTCAACCCATGTAATAGATGAGTATATAACCTAGTAATATGATATACGTCTTTGTAAACATACTAATGACAATATAACATGAGTATTCTATGATCCCTAATATAATGACAATATAAAAAAATAATTTTGTTCGATTAAAATCTCAAGCTCATCGGATTCTATCTTCCCGTTAAAGGATTTTGAGAGTTTCTTCTGAATCAAAAGCACAATTTACTATTAACCAAACTTTTAAGACTGAACTTTCTAAAATTAAAGGGAGAATTGCTTAAAATAATAACTTACTTTCACTGTTTTTCTTATTACAACATTTTATTATATTTCTTACCATTTATTGGATCTTACTTGTATATCTGGTCCATTATATGCAACAGGTGACCTACAATGAAGGTAGCAAACTACCTTCACCGCCACAGTCACCGTCTTAGTCTCAAACCACCGTTAACCACCACCACCCTCACTAAAACATTGCCAAACGCAAAGGAATGTCAAGAAAATCCAGCCACAAAACACAATCAAGATCATTTAGTAGATAGAAACTCAAATCAAAACCAAATGAAATCCACAAAACCCATTAGAAACACACTTAAACTTTAAAAAAAGGGTATCAAACTTACCTTCAATGCACAAATCTGTTCAATGGAGACAAAATCATTCCTGATTTTAAGGCTTCGACGGTGGCTTAGGCTTTGACGAAAATGGTGGAGGACCCAGATAGATTTGACGAAGACAAAAGTGGCTTAGGATTTGTTGCTTCCAGATCCTTTTCGTTCCAGAAGTCGACGGTGGATTAGGGCTTCGCTGTTTCCAGGTCTTGCTTAGGCTTCGATGTTCTCCATAAACCCTAAATCTTGGAGTGAACTACCATGAAGGATGGTGGAACCAAATCTATGAAGGATGAAGCACAAGAACGAGAATCAACGATTTGGGAGATATGAAACCCTAAAAATCGATTTCCCCAAACGGTGATGGTGCGGTGATGGTGTGGTGATGGTGTGGTGATGGTGCAGATTTCTTCAGATCGGAGTCCCCTCTCTCTTCGCCGGAGGTGATGCGGTGTCTCTGTCTTCTCTCTCTCTCTCTCTCTCTCTCTCTCTCTCTCTCTCTCTTTGTAGTGGGAACCGGTTAAATGGAAATAACAACCAGTTACATACCACATGTTGCATTAAACGGCAGGTTAAGGATAATAGGATACAATTTATGATACAAAATAAAGTAAAATGTTGCAATAAGAAATAAGACGTAAGTAGCGTGCTATTTCATGCAATTAAAATTAAAAGCCTAAACTCGTAAATCTATCTATATCTATATATATTATAATAATAGAGAATAACTCATTGCCACATGACATCCTCTCGACGAATTACCTTTTAATTTTCTCGCTCTTTTTCCTAATTTAGAACTACTCAATAATAAATATAATTAATTAAAAAAATGTATAAATAATCTTTTATATTTCTTTCCTAATTTATTTCCTTACATTAATCACTATATTTTGTATACTAAAAGCAATTAACCAATAGTTTGTTAATAACTAAGACATATATATTGTCTTAAAATTTGAAACATGCATATTATAATTTTAATAATTTTGTATAATTAATGTCATAAAAAATATATATTTATTAATATAACATAATTTTTTAGTCAAATCATATTAAGTATAAAATATTGACAAATTAGATAGAATTATTCCTCAATATATCTCATATGTTTTCATTCATAAATATTCTACAAAAGTATTGGTTTTAAAATTCAGGCTAATTTATAAACTTTGAAATCTACTTTTATTCTTAAAATTCTCTATTATTATTATCACTTTATTAGTAACAATTGATATACCTTACATTTGTCATCATTAAACGCACTGTTTTGGTGCCCCGACGTCGTTTCAATTTCCTCAAAATTCCATCTTTTACAGAATCAGCCCCTGTAGTTTGTATTAAGTTTTAGATTTGTTCCTACACTTTCAATTTTCTAAAATTAGTTATTATTATCAAGGTTTACATTCAACATTGTTCCTTATCTATTAACGTTGGTTAAAATATCCATTTTGTCAATTGTTTATATTTACGACCATTCTAATTAAAAATTATTAACAACTCCTTATTTTAATAAAACAAATAAGTATAAATATATGATAAAAATAGTAATATTTTTAATCAACTAGAAACAAAAAATAAATACAATAAAAACCATCTACACTAATATACATATATATACATATACCCTTTTTTTGAATGAAAACATTTCGAATTAAATTGGTTCGTCGTTTTTCCATTTCGTTAAATTGGAAATCGAAATGGTACATCGTCTTTTCTACTAAAACAATAATAATGAGATTGTTTGGTCGTTTTTTTTACGTTTGGTTAAATCGAAAATCAAAATGGTTATTCGTTTTATCCGTCCAAAATACTTAAATTTGATTGCTTTTTTTTATTTGGTTAATTTCGCTGGAAAAATTAAAGTGTTCGTTGTTTTAATTTTAAATATTTTCGCTCGAAAAAAACAACTAACCATTTCGGTCTTCAATTTAATCAAACGAAAGAAACAACCGCTTAATCTAATTATTAATGATTTTGACCAGAAAAAACATTTAATAACTTTGATTTGCAATTTAACCAAATGAAAAAGTGACTAGCAATATTAGTTTTAAATATTTTTGCTCAGAAAAAATGACAAACCATATTAAATTTAAATGATTGAAAATAACGCAAACTGACTTAACTTTAAATGTTTTCACTCAGAAAAAATGAAGAAATCTGATTTTTAATTTAACCGAACGGGAAAATAATTAATCCATCTATAAATTTATCCGATAAGAAAAAAAGGACAAATTATTTCACTTTTTGATTCTTTTAACGGATGAAATAATGAACCTTTTTAAAGCTTAATAAATATTGATTTCAACATTTTTTATATTTTTATATTTGTAAAAAAAAATCCAGTTTGTACATCAACTTCTTTAATATTTGATTAAATATTGATTTAATATTTAAATATTGAAACTTTCTGCATCCATCCACCTCGACTTGAAGAATTAAATATAGTGATTCATTTTGTTTTGTGTTTTGTTTTATGCATTTTGTCTCACAATATGTATATAAAACATCAACTTTTGTTATTCATATTTTTGTGAACAAAGGGGGTTTAATATGAAAAAAAAACCCAACATGTTTTTCGTATTTTTGCGGTATAGCCTCTTGGCTTTACTTTTTACCAATAAAATCGATAAGTTATTTATTTGTTTGTGATTTTTGGAATTATTCCTTTTTTGTCAAAAAAAAAACATTAAATTTGAGGGCTTTTCCTGACATGTTGGTTTTTTTGTAGAAAATACATGACTGATTATGAAAAAAAAAAACAAATTATTCTGAAAATCAGAAAGAAAATAATAACCCGAGGACTTTATTGGGAAAAAATAATATGAGGGACGAAACAAAAAAAAATGAAAACGTATTGTTTTGTGCATATAAAACCCTAAATAAACAATTTACTTTAGACATCATCAATTGAATCATACTAAATTCGTAAAAAATAACATGTAACCCACTAATGCTAAACTATTTTCTATTTCTTAACATCATATTTTACCTTAAGCGACAAAAACGACATATTTTTTATGGATACCCGCAGCAACGCGCGGACAACCACAACACTAGTTATAATACATTATCAATACTTTTCTTATCAATTCTAAAAAATCTGAACGAAAATATGAATTGATATAAATACTATACTTAATAATCTATCTATCTCTCTCTCTCTCTCTCTCTCTATATATATATATATATATATATATATATATATATATATATATATATAAAAGAAAAACATCTCATGTCACGTGTCACTACATCATCTTTCTAAATTTATGATTTTCACTTTTTTTCATAATTAGATTTCTAATTTTACTAATTCATTATTTAAAAAAACATGAAATCTAATTCAAATACTTTCATATTTATTCCATGTAAGTTTAAAAAAGAAATATTTTAAACATTTTAATACTAATCTAAATTTACTTTTAAGATTAAAAAAATTGATATTTTGATTAAATTTCAATTAAAACTTATAAATTTATTATCTTACAAATATGATTTATTTTCGTTATAAAAAAATCAATTATAATCCATGAATTGTAATTTGAGGATTAATGTTTATTTATTTATAATATATCCAACGGTCATTGAGAAATAAAAATTTGTAATTGTACATTAAATAATTTAATTAATGGTAGTTTATGTTACTTTTTATAAACTGGATTTAGATTACATATTTGAGGTTTTCTTATTTCGAAAAAAATAATTGATCTTATTGTATTAGATAAAACTATATTCTTTTGAATATTATGTTTGGACATGTTAATGTTTATACGTTTAAATTTAAATCGAGCACAACGTTTTTTTTTTATTTTTTAAATTGAACTAATCACAAATGCCTATAAAAAATAAAATTAAGTTTGAGTTAAAAGTTTATGGATAACTTTTGTATGACATTCTATATTGATTGTATACAAAATGATATAGTTGAAAAACATTACAAATGTGTTAATTTAATTGAACTTTTGATAAACTAAATATGTGTTTATATCAAATACATATAACAATTGTGTATTTGTTTATAAGTTTATATTCTAAAAAATGTTTAGTTTTTTTTTTAAATACTCATCAAAAAAAGTTTAAATGTTCATCAAACTTGCATTGATGCTACTATATACGCTTGTTGTGTTGTTGTCAAAGTTCAGAACATTTGTAAAAGAACATTCGATACTGTTCATATATTAAAGTGTAAATTACATTCAAGAAATTAAAAAATCTCAACAGCTGCAGAAAATCCTTGGAAGTTGTACAATGGGGATGAAAGTTACCTTAGTTGTACAATGCATCCCATGAATCCTTGATCTCTTGGGCAGAAGTCCTAAAAAGACAGAAGAAATGGAACAAAAACTAGAGATATGTTAATTTTTGTTTATTATGTAAATAATTTATCAATTGCTTCAAACTTGATAAACCTGCACATACTATAAGTTATATAATTATTTTGATTATTATGCAGTCTGAAGATGGTGTCTCACAGAGATATAGCCATATAGGGTGTTTGCATTTAAGTTTGGAACTTTATTTTATGTCTTGGTACGTTGGTACTTGTTATTCAGTTTTCGTTGAAGGTATCATTTTGTTTATAACATTGGTCCCACTAACTAAACTTAATATTGAGTACAAAGAAACTAAAGTCAGTCTTTGCTTAGTTGGTGTGGTATTTATCCATGGTTTGCTGTTTGTGATTCTGCTCTAATAACCTGTTATATCTTCAGGCAGAGGCATTCAATTCATTAAAACTTCCTGTTACTGTAAAAGCTGGTTTTGTTGGTACCATAACATTGAAGGTACTACTTTACACTTTAGTTATATCTTCATCTGGTTTTTTAAAAGCTGGTTTTGTTGGTCTAGTTTGTCATTTATATGTTCAATCATAAACATAATTCACCCTTGATCCTCCTGGTTGTGCAATATAACAGTGGCATGCATTTAATTTATACAAGGTAGTGTGTTTAATTCTGAGCAGAGATTGATCCCGAGACTTACGTGTCTCGGGGTAGGGGGTGGGTTATTAAACAGAAAGGAACAACATTTAATTAAGGGAGTGTTGTGTGCTAGTAATAACTGGTGGGGTGCTGTGGTGTAATAAACCGGGCTTCATGTAAGTTTTCTTTCTTAGTTTTATTACTAATCATACCCGGTTATCTAATAACAAACCGGGCTTTATTACTTATCAGACCCGGTTAAACAACCGGGCTTTATTTGGTTTATAATAAAGCCACCCCCATTAAAGCCATGTTAAATAACCGGGCTATATTCTCTTTTTAACCTGGCTTTATTATGCTTTCTCTAGTAGTGACGGGTCCCATCGGAGAGTTGAAAATGGTTGTCGGCATGTGTATAGGGAAAGCTAGTGTGTTGATTTCATTTGAGCGTGAACACATACTTATGTGGAGAGGGCGATCTTGGAAATCAATGTTCATGGGAGAAAACGAGTCTAAGGGATTTCTGCCTTTTACTCTACTAATCAATCTGTGCAGGTAGGATTTATTTTCCGATATCCGTATTACTGGATTAAGTCCTAGTGACCACATATATAGGTTTAAACATCACTAGTAAATATAGACACCGTTGATTCAATTCAGAAATTGAGAGTTACAGAATGAACTAATTTTTTTCAATTATTTCTGCTTTATAATTTTTTTTCAATCATTTAAATTACCAAACACGCTAACAATATTGTGTGTTGGTTTTGTATGTTTCAGGCTACGTACTTTTGGAATATGCAAAGTCATGTGTATAGCTTGCAAAGATGATGAAATGAAGCAATGACTTCATATGAAAGAAATTTCAAGTCTAGGATTTAAGAATATACGTTTTGGGATTGTAATCGACTTTTTTTTATGTTGCTTATACATTTCATTATGGTTATTTTTGGTTAGACCTTAATATTGTTGGAATACAATTGGAATTATATTATATTATTTTTATTGGTAATTCATATTATTGAATTTTGTATTATATTACAAATCAATTATAGTAATTTATTGTATTTGTATTAAATAAAAAAGAATAAGAAAAGTGTTACAATAGATTGATAACGGTGTTGCATTTACATAAATGCAACATTTGACAAGTGTTGTTTTTGATAAGTAAAGTGTTGCTATAAGTTAGTAACAATAAATTAAAAATGTTGCTTTAGAGTATAAAAAGTGTTGCATTAAAAAGTGTTGCATTTATAAAATAATGACAACATATTAAAAAGTGTTGCTTTAGAATACAAAAAGTGTTGCATTCAAAAAGTGTTGCATTTATAAAATTATGGCAACACTTTTTAAAAGTGTTGCATTATCTAGTGAAAGTGTCGCTTTAGACCTAAGGCGACGTTGGCTAAGGTGGCACTACATAAAGTGTCGCATTAGGCCTATAGCAACACTTTTATGGCCTAACACAACACTTTTCTCATGTTGCTTTAGGTTCATTTTGTTGTAGTGAATTTATCATTTTTAAAAAGATAAATACATTCTATTATTTTTAATATATAAATAATAGAAGATAAATATAATTTTTGTTAAAAAAATAAATAACTCTATTATTCTTAGTTTATAAATATTAGTTTGCAGTAAAATATATAAGTATTATATTATGTATAAACTAAAATGTTAATTTATATAAATTAAAAATAAACTTTTAAGTTACATTAAATAATTAATAATAATATATTTTTACTTATATAAATTTTATATAAATAAATTTTATTAAAAATATGCTTAAAAATATCAGGATATAGTGACATAACATGAGTATTCATTCTGTAATCCCCTGTGATGTACCGACATGCGAAGCTCTACGATCTCTACAATCGGACTAATCCGCCATTCTCTTCGACCATTACCATTTGTATTAGTAGCATTTTAGATCTAGAAACCTGAAACCCTAGTCTCCTCATTCATCCCTCCGGCGAGGCTGCGACGGTGCGAAATGTGAGCTACGGTCGTGCGGCTAGCCAGCTCCTCTCTTCTCCGGCTTATCTATCACCGTGTTTCTCTCATTTGGATGATCTATCTATCACTCTGCGTCTTGCTTTTTTCTCGCCGTAAAAATCGAACGGTAAATGTTCCAACTTCTAAAATGCTGTCTAATCCTTCTTTTGCTTTTGTTAAAGTTTTCGTAGTTTTAGGTCATTCACTTGAAATCTAACTTTGTAACTTAGTTTTGGTAATCATTCTTCTGTAGTAATTCTCTCTGTTTTTTGTTCTTTGATTTTGGTACGTTTTGATGATTGAAGTGTATTCACTTACTAAACTGTTAGTTTAATTGTTCTGTGATAGTGTTTTGTCTTAATAATAATAATAATAATAAAATACTCTGTGCTGATGGTAACACTTTTATGCATAAGTTTGTTGCTCTTATATAAACTGAATTAATATTTATCATGTTTGTATCCTTCACCTGGCTTGTTACTTTGTTTGGGAGAAAGAGTTAGTTTCCTCTGTTTATGGAATAGACGATGGAGTACATATTACTGGGGACCAGCATGCATTCTAACTTTTGAGTTGTGCCCAGTATGTGATGCCCTTGATTTATAAAAGATTTTTAGTTGACCTTTGGTTTTATTTAAAAGTTAAGTATATATTTAATAAACTAACTATTAAATTTGTCATGTTTAGCCAATAAACTATTATTTGTACTCATTTAGACCTTAAACTAAACAATATGACTGGGGACCAGCATTGTACATGGCTACATGCTAACTTTTGAGTTGTGACCATCATTATGAGATGCCCTTGATTTTAGGATAATAGATTTATAGTTGACCATTGATTTTGTGTTAAGGTTAAGTATATATTTGACCAACTAACTATTAAGTTTGTCATGCTTAGCCACTAAACTAATTTTTATACTCATTTAGTCCTTTACCTTTAGGGACTGGGCCATTCATTGTAGGGGAACAAAAACCTGTAAAATATATTTCTGGTGATGTGTCTGTCACATGTAAAATATGATGACGTGCAACTGATTTTGACTTTAATTTCATGAGTTTATACTTATAATTATAGTATAGAATTTAAAATTATAATTATATTACATGCCTTGCTGGCATTCAGTCTGAAACCACCACCACTGCTGGCCAAAACCTCAAAACAACCACTGCCGGCCAAATCGAAAGAGCACAATTGAACAAACTCTAATCTGTAACAAACCGTATAACAAACCAAAACCGAACAAATGCTTGAGCCCTAGAAGACATATCAAATTGTTATTGAAACCCTTGAACTTGAACAGAAAATCATTTGAATTTAACGGAAAGTCCTTGAATCCTTGAAACCCTTGAAATCAAACATCATCACAAACCTAAGAAAGCATATCGACATTGTTCCTGAACAAAGACCATGAAAATCAGTTGTATAGAAATCAAAATAAAAACCCCCCAAAAAATTGTGGTTCTTGAATGTTCAGTGAACCCAAAAAATTAGGGTTCTTGAACAATCAGAAAAACCTTTAAACCTGAAAACGCAAAAATGGTTTCTTAGATGTTGTTCCTTCAATGAAGGTGGACGGCGGTTCCTTTGATGTTGATGATGGTTCCTTCGAGAATCAGATGAACAGAGTCAACAGACATATCGTTTCCTTTCATGATGATGGTGGTTGCTTTGTTTATTTAAGAGACGGAGGTGAGCCGGTGGCGAGAGTTGTCGACTTGCCGATGTGGTGTGTTGAAACACCTGCAATCTTCCCTCTACTATTTGGCACTCATTAAATATTCCCATCAAGCACCTGCAGACATTCACCCCAACGGCCCAACGACACTGGTACACTATGTTAGAAATAAATGTCGAAGCTATTTCATGCTTGTACACTTTATCTTCATCACCCTTTGGTACAAATCGCAAAGGTTGTTCCAAAGTCACATAGATCGAGGAACGCTCCGGTACAGGAACGAGGATCGGGAACGCTGTTCGCTAATTCCTAAAATTCGGTACGGAGGGGGGTAGTCTCATTCCGGATCGCTTCGGTACGATGTACCATATAACTTGGTACGATGTACCCAATCCATAATAGTATTAATTTCCTATATCTTTTATATAAATCTACAAGTATCAACCAAAATACCAAAATACCAAATTACCAAACTTCATAATATACTAATATTAATACTTTCAAAATCTCAAATAAACATCTTGTAAACATACTTAAATGAAACATAAATAAAAAAAGCTCGGTGAGGCACTGCCTCGACATCGTAGACCTCCCTATCCTGTTGCTCATGAGTTCTTTTTTTGCCAAACACCATTTTTGTTTAAAAGATAATAAGAAATAGAAGGGGAGTTGCAGGAGGAGGTGGAGCTGTGGAAACTATGGAGGATGATGATGAGAATGAATTGTGTAAACTTATTAATAGATATTGGATAGAGAAATTAATGATTGAGAAGGCAGAATCGAGGAGTTCAGCTGCATGAATCGTTCCAATTTCGGGCAGAATCAAGGAGTCAAAATCAATGAATCGTCGTTTTCCGTTTCCTATTTCCCGCTCCAAAGAAATTCGATCCGTTTCCTGTTCCAATCGTCTAAAACGCGTACCCATTATCGAATTGAATAACGATTGGAACGAATTGACCTACAATATGGAACGATTTGACTTTTGACCTGGTTCGCGAACCTATAGGACACTGGAACGCGATCCATGTGGCGTTTGGAACGCGATTGTACCGCGTTTCGGTACGTGCGATCCAGATCGCAGATCGCGGCCACCTGAGCGATCTATATGACTTAGGGTTGTTCTACGCGAAATGTCTCCTTCAACTCTCTTTATAGGAAAGTGCTTAAACATCCAATTGGTACCAACCGACCAACCTCTTCGAGCTGCCACAATAACAAGTAACCGAATAATGTCCCATCTAGCAACAGGTGCAAATACTTCGCTGTAATCTTTCCCCTGTTGGCCGTTGCTGCGCACAGTCCTTTTCCACAAGTTGGGCTTTATGCTTTTCTACTTCTTTCTCATTAATTTTAGTCTTGAATACCCATTTCACATCAATTTTATTTGGGGCAGCATGTATACTAGTTAGATGCCATGTTTTGTTCTCTTGAGAAGGAAAATGATGAACTGTAAGAGAGATTAAGGTTTAAAAGGAAATAAAGGGTTTTTAATGGAAATGGTTGGAGTTTTAAAGGTGTGGATGTTCCATATAAAATGTATAGGTTTTTGAAAGAATACAAATTTTACAAATATGTACATATGAAATGATAGGTTGCAGTAACTGTCACCGTCACTGATTGTGGGTGTCAGAGACGAACCATCAAGCATTTATGCTAAGAGCATGTTGCTAATGTGTGATGACTGTACCTTTTTCCCACAAAAATTCAAATCCACTAAAATATGACTATTTCTTTTCCATTTTCCTTGTTTTATCATATTGATTAATAAATAAGAGAAGAGAAGGAAGATAGAAAGATTACTCAATGGTTATGAAATTCGGCTGATAGCTGAATACTGAATGCTGTCAGCAATTAAGCTACGTGCTGAGGCGAGTCAGGGTGACATCAATCACTAAACAACTCATTAGCGTTCTACACACTTGGATTACTTCTAAGCATTCATAATCCCAAGCTTGCTGACATAGGAAGTTGAACCTTGTCTCAGCTAGAGGTTTGTAAACAAGTCATACAGACTGATAGTTGGTGGAATGAACTGGATTACAAATCACACCCGTAACATGGTCATTGAGGAAGTGATGCCTAACATCGATTTGCTTGGTCCTAGAATGCATGAGTATATGGTTCATTATGGCTAATGCACTGGTGTAGGAAAAGATGGGAATCTCTGATAACGTCAGGTAATATATGACCATATTTGTTCTTTATTTACAAAAAGTTGAGCTACAGAGCTGCCAACACATTTTTGCTTCAGTGATTGAAGTGGACACTGCATGCTTTTTGCTTGTCCAATTTACTTTCTTCCTAGAAGCTGACGATGGTCTCTTGCGGCTACCTTAACGTTTGCAAAGTTAGAATCTGTGTATCCCATTAGATCTAACCCTGTGTGTTTGGGATACCAAAAGCCAGGTTAATGGTACCCTTCAAATATCTAAAAGTATGTTTTACAAAATGAAGTGATTTTTTTGGATTAGGTTGTTACCTTTCATAAATATATGTTAAAAGCATTATATCTAGTCTACTTGGAGATAATTAAAGTAAAAAACCAATCATACATGTGTATAGAGTTTAACATATTGACTGACAATAAAGTTAACATCAATCTGAATTGGTGGTCAAACTCCGGGTGAAATGGTGAATACTAATGGAGCTCATATTTTTGCAGTGAACATCTCTTACATTTCTTTATTTGTAAAAACATCATTTCAATTTGTTTAACTTGAAGTGCAAAAAAGAATGTTAGCATTCCTATCATGCTCATTTTGTATCTTTTGGACATGAGTTTTGTCTTCTTTTAACAAATTAACTACCGGTATACTAAATATGAAATCAACATAAAATTTGTACAAGTATGACATTATCTTTGAACTTTTCTAACTAAAAGAGTAGTCAATTTTAGTTTGTGTAAAGCCACGTCCACAAAAAAACAAGAAATAAGGATCATATGATGCTTTAGGAGCTTGTTTCTAACCATAAAATATCTCTTCTTGCAACTTCCGATTTAGGAATGCACTATTCACCTTGAAATCTGATAAAGATCCACCACTGAAAGTGTACTCAAGAAGGAAAGATCGAGTCACAGCTGCAAAAGAGGGGCAGCTGTCTTTTTTCTTTGGAAACTGGCTATGATTTAAGAGAATCAATTTAATTAATGATTATCCAGGAAATTAGGGTGTAGAATCCTGCCCTTAATTTCTACCCATAATTCTAGTATTTGATTAGTATAAATAGATAGCTAGTTTTATATTTTGGCATTGCGAATTATATTTTGATTACCTTGTTCTTGTAACCGGAGACCGTGCCCCTCTCGAATCGGGCCACTACCCTTTATTTCTAATAAAATTCAGTCAGTTTTCATCTTCATCAGTTCTGTACTTATCATTTGGTTCCATTGCCGGGAAACGAAATGGTGCAAACCCGAAATAATTCAAACGATGGTGGTAACCAACCCGAAGCGATTTCCGTTCAATTAGCTGCCATAGTCGCAAAGTTGGAGTCAATTGATACGCTGAAAGCAGATATAGCAGCTCAGAGAGAGGAGATTGCAGCCTTAAAGGTAAGAGATCGTTCCCAAGGAAGCAAGAGCGACGAAAGGGAAAGTGCATGGAGGGGCCGACAACCATATAGACCCTATAACAAAATAGAATTCCCGACTTTTAGCGGAGGAGATCCTCGTGGGTGGTTGCTGAAAGCTGAAAAATACTTTAGGTATTATCAAATACCTGATGAGGAGAAGGTTGAAGTGGCCTCAATGCATCTAGAAGGTGATGCATTGGACCTTTACTCTTGGCTCTCTAACAACCAACCCACCACTTTTTGGGAAGAACTGACCCAATCGTTCACAAAAAATTTTGCCCGGCAGAGTTCCAAAACCCGGATGAATTCTTGTGTAGCATCAAACAAACTGGTTCAGTTCAAGAATACCGGCAGGAGTTTGCTAAAAGATCCTCTCGGGTCTCAAATTGGCCTGATCATTGTCTCTTAGGAGTGTTCTTGAATGGACTTAAAGATGAGTTGAAATCCGATGTAAGGATCCACAAGCCACGAACGGTGTATAGTGCTATGAGCCTAGCTTTAGAGTTTGAATCTAAACTCTCCTCTACCCGGCCAGGAAAAAGTACTTCTTGGACTTCAAGTTCAAAAAATACTCAATCAGACTCCAAATCAACACCCCTCACCCCGGTTCAAACTTCATCCCAACCAAAAAACACTCCCCGGATCTCTGACACAGAAAAACAAAACCGATTCTTGAAAGGAGAATGCTTCAGATGCGGCGACAAATACGGACCAGGCCATCGATGTAAAACTGGTACCCTCAAGGTGATAGAAGCGGAGGACGATACGGAGAAACCACTGGTAACAGAATTCCATAATCCTGATTTTGACCAAGAAGAAACGGCGGAAATAAGTTTGCATGCTATCTTAGGGAAACCACACCCTACTACGATGAAGGTCCGAGGTAAGCTTCAATCTACCGAAGTTTTAATTTTAATTGATGGTGGCTCTACACATAATTTCATTTCAAATGTTTTGGTAAAAGAACTTAAGCTGGCCTCTGAACCAATGGCACCGTTTGGTGTCCAAATCGGTAATGGGGTCGATGCAGCCACATTTGCAAAAATCTTCCTGTACAGGTCAATGAGCTTCAGATCACTCAAGACTTTCACCCATTTTCTCTTGGTGGGGCTGATTTAGTATTGGGTGTCCAATGGTTAGCCACACTAAATACGGTCCAAGCTAACTGGAAAGAGATGTTCATGATCTTTAAAATCGACGAGAAACAATACAAGTTACAAGGTGTTGCATCCGGGCCTCAAAAGTCATCTAGTTTTCAACACCTAACCATTGAACCAGAAAGTCAGCCATGTATACCAGCCCTGCTTCAGCCTATTGTTACACAATACATGGCTGTTTTTGAAGAACCTCAAGACTTACCCCCTGTTAGATCACAAGATCATTCTATCCCACTCTTGCCAAACTCAACCCCACCCAATATCCGCCCTTACCGCTACCCTCACTCCCAAAAAGCTAAGATAGAAAAACACGTGGAACAATTGATGGCGACCGGCTTTATACAACCGAGCACAAGTCCTTTCTCAAGCCCGGTCTTACTAGTGAAGAAGAAGGACAATACGTGGCGAATGTGCGTCGATTATCGAGCTCTTAACAAGATAACTATAGCTGATAAGTACCCGATACCTAACATTGACGAGTTACTCGATGAATTATATGGAGCCACGGTGTTTTCCAAACTCGATTTGCGATCGGGTTATTATCAAATCCGAGTGGTAGCTCAAGACATTGAAAAGACAGCTTTCCGTACCCACTCGGGTCATTACGAGTTTAAGGTTATGCCTTTCGGCTTAACTAACGCTCCTTCCACGTTTCAGTTATGAACGATTTATTTCGTCCTTATTTACGCCATTTTGTACTTGTGTTCTTTGATGATATTTTAATTTACAGCTCAAGTATGGAGCAACACAAGTCTCATCTAGAACAGGTCCTGAAATTGCTGCATGACAACAAATTTTTTGCCAAATTTTCGAAGTGTTGTTTTTGGCAGGAACATGTTGTGTTTTTGGGACATGTAATCAGCTCGGAAGGAGTTAGTGTGGAGGAAGAAAAGATTTCAGCAGTAAAGTCGTGGCCCATTCCATCAACAGTAAAAGAGGTGAGAGGCTTCCTTGGATTAACAGGCTATTATAGGCGTTTTGTCCGAAATTATGGAATTATAGCCCGACCACTTACTGCATTGACCAAGAAGGACGGGTTTCTTTGGTTGGAGGCAGCCTTTAAGGCATTTAATGACTTGAAACAGGCGCTGCTGACTACACCTGTTTTGAGGTTGCCAGATTTCTCTAAACCCTTTATTATATAGTGTGATGCATCGTTAGATGGAACCGGGGCAATACTATCACAAGAGGACCATCCGGTGGCTTATTTCAGTAAAGGATTCTCCCCATCTAACCGCTTTAAATCAGCTTATGACAGGGAGCTGCTGGCTTTAGTCCTTGCGGTCCAAAAATGGAGCCATTACTTGCTTGGCCGACATTTTCTCATTCGCACAGATCACTATACCCTTAAGTTCTTGTTAGAACAACGCATCACCACTACTGAGCAGCAAAGACTTTTGTTAAAACTCATGCCTTATGATTTTTCAATTGTTCATAAGGCTGGGAAAGAGAACAAGGGGGCAGATGCCCTGTCTTGCCGACCCCACCGACCCCACTCTGGAGAATTATTAACGCTTATCACCCCTTTTTGTGTTGAGGTAGCTGATATCAAGGCAGGGTTGCAAGCTGATTCATTTACTAGCGATCTGATCACTAAGTTGCAAACAGATCCTTCTTCCGTCCCTGATTTTTTGCTGGTGGATCAGCTTTTGTTTTATCATGGACGATGGTGATTCCGAAGATACACAATCTCCAAGTCAAGTTGTTACAAGAAGCACATGACACTCCAATCGGTGGTCATGGAGGTTTTTTAAAAACCTACAAAAGACTCTCTTCACGCTACTATTGGCCAAAGATGAAACAGGATGTTAGGGAGTTTGTCCAGCAATGTATAATCTGCCAGCGACAAAAGTATCAGACATTGGCTCCAGCAAGATTACTTCAGCCCCTACCCATTCCCGATCGGATTTGGGAAGATGTTTCTATGGATTTTATCGTTGGATTACCGTCATCTAATCGTTTTGACACTATTTTAGTTGTAGTGGATTGTTTAAGCGAATATGCTCACTTCATTTGCTTATCTCATCCCTACACGGCTAAAGGAGTAGCAACGGTTTTCTGTAGGGAAATAGTTAGGTTGCATGGCTTTCCCCGATCCATCGTGTCGGATCGAGATGTTGTCTTTCTCAGCAATTTTTGGCAAGAATTGTTCCGACTAAGTCAGACAAAATTAAAGTTGAGTACAAGTTACCACCCTCAAACGGATGGCCAAACCGAAGTTTTGAATCGCTGTCTGGAAGCTTACTTACGTTGCTTTGCTAGTGAACAACCAACCAAATGGAGTGCGTACTTACCTTGGGCCGAATATTCATATAACACGGGGTATCACACGGCCACACTGGTACAACTCCATTCTCTGTTGTGTATGGTCGAGGACCCCCTTCGCTGTTCCCCTATACTGCAGGTGAAACAAAAAACGCAGAGCTGGAACACCAGTTAGTTGATCGGGATGATATGATAAAGCTTCTTCGCCAAAACCTCCAAAAGGCCCAAGACAGAATGAGAAATCGGGCAAATCAGAAGCGTCCGGAACTAACATTTCAGGTTGGTGATTATGTTTTCTTGAAGATACAGCCATATCGTCAAAAGACCTTGGCTAAACGTCGTTATGAGAAGCTGTCTCCAAGATTTTTTGGACCATATCGTGTTAAAAGAGTAGTGGGTCCAGTTGCTTATGAGCTGGAATTACCACCCGAAGCTAGAATCCACCCGTTATTTCACATCTCCATGCTTAAACCCGCCCATGGCTCATTTTCTTCGATACCAAATATTCCATTACCCATCACCAAAGACTGGGAAATTGATTTGCAACCTAACTTGGTCATCACTCATCGATGGGTCTATGAAGCTGGCCAACCTGTTCTCGAATTGCTGATTTCATGGTGTAATCGACCTTAGAAGAAGCAACATGGGAGACCTATGATCTACTGGCTGAGCAATTTCCTACATTCCGTCTTGAGGACAAGACGTTTTACCGGGAAGGAAGTAATGATAAAGATCCACCACTGAAAGTGTACTCAAGAAGGAAAGATCGAGTCACAGCTGCAAAAGAGGGGCAACTGTCTTTTTTCTTTGGAAACTGGCTGAATCCTCTGAGTCAAATCACTGGATGATTTTAGAGAATCAATTTAATTAATGATTATCCAGGAAATTAGGGTGTAGAATCCTACCCTTAATTTCTACCCATAATTCTAGTATTTGATTAGTATAAATAGATAGCTAGTTTTATATTTTGGCATTGCGAATTATATTTTGATTACCTTGTTCTTGTAACCGGAGACCGTGCCCCTCTCGAATCGGGCCACTACCCTTTATTTCTAATAAAATTCAGTCAGTTTTCATCTTCATCAGTTCTGTACTTATCAGAATCCTTGTAAGAAGTATATGTTTAATATATGCTGATGGCCTTAAACCTTGTTACAACCTTACAAGTGTAAATGTTTCATCATAAATCATAATATATTCATTCTTCTTGTTAAAATATCTAGAAATGGACAATGTGATCAATCAGATGCTCAAACTTTGGATCAATATAATGGTGAACAATACAAATGATCTTTTGCTATCAATTGTAGACTTAGAAGCCTTGAACTCATCAACTGCTTTCAAATATTCTTCACATCCCCAAGAAATACATTGTTTCAATTGTGACCTGAAGAACATAAGTAATTTGTATATAACTTGAAGAATATAAGTAATTTCGATCTGATTTGTATATAACTTGAAGATCAAAATACAATCTAGCTAACAATCTCTCGTACACAGTTACACACACAGATTATCTTGAGATTCGAGAGCATATTCTTAGGTAGCGTTTGGACTTTGGATTACAGGATTTTGATATACCAGGATTTAAATATGACAGAATTTGAAAATGGTAGGATTCAAATGTGAGAGGATTTGAATCATGTCATGTGTTTGGTTTGCAGGATTTCAAATTCAATTATTTGTAAAATCTTGGTTATTTGCAAATGTGTCAAATAATATGGGTAAAGCATGTAGGTGTATAAATACTAAGGTATGATATGTTAAAAGGTCGACAATGTGTAAATAGGTTGGGGTAGGATGGTAGGTAGGTAGGGGTAGGTGAGGTGGGTAGGGTGTGCTGGGATGGTATGTGAAGGGTAGTATGGGTGGGTGTGTATAGGTAGATGTGGGTAAGGTAGGATGTGTGAGGGTTGGATACGATGTGTATTTGGTGTGGGATGGGTGGGGGGTACGGTAGTTGGGTAGGTATGGTAGGTAAGGGTGGGGTGGGTAGGGTTGGGTGAGAAGGGGTAGTATGGGGTGGGTATGTACATGTAGATATAGGTAAGGTAGGATGAGTGAGAGTAAGATACAATGTCTAGTTGGGTGGGGAGGGGTAGGGTGGGTGGGTAGGTAGGGGTGGGGTGGGTACAATGGATTGATGTAGGTTGGTAGTGTTAGATAGTTATCATTGTTGGGTATATGTAGGTAGGGTAGGGTAGGATGGGATGGTATGTGAATGGGGTGGGGTGGGATGGGATGGGGTAGGTGCTGGTAGGGTAGGGTCAATAGGTATATGTAGGTGGTAGTTAGGTTGATGATAAGGGTAATATTGTCATCTGGTTAGGAATTTGAAATGTAAAGATATGAGATTATGAAATAATAGGGGGTATGGAAGAATTCTAAAATCTTAAAAAAGAGGATTTTGAAATGCTAAAGGAAAATGAAATCCCTCTCTCTTTTTGCCAAACATGATAAGTGAAGGATTTTCAAATGAAAATCCCACAAGTTTTTCTGAAATCCCGTAAACCAAACGCCACCTTAGGGAGGATTTTTGGACACACAAAGATTCTCTAAGCCTAATCAATTTGCATAGATACTAAATACAAGTACAAATGTTCTAGTTTTAGACATTTCAACCGACTTCAACTAACTTGACAGCTAGCAACTAATGATTAGTTAAATCCATGTGACATCTGGCAACTTATAGCCTGGCGGTATCCTAGGTGTTGTCCCAATCAAGAGGTTGTGGGTTCAAGTCTCAATTGAGACATTGGTGGTGGTATAGGACCATAGGTTAGCCTTTTAAAAAAGACAGTGAAGTGTAACTGTTTTATGCTAAGTTGATGGTAGTCGTTGACCCACTGCAAGATCGTGACACCAAAGTGGAAATACGGAAGCTTTAAATCAATCAAACAACCTTCAGTAGCGCAGATTAAGTCTTCAGTATAGAACACATGACTTCAGTACTGGACACGCTCAGTACTGAAATTTTTTCAGTCTTAAGTATAGAACTTACGATACCGAAATACACAACATTTCATACTTATAATCAAACCTTCAATAAGAAATTACTGAGTCACATTTTGTTGACTTACAATATCCTTGTGTAACTAACGTAAGCCTTCATCGTAACTACCTTCACTTGATCACGAGTCTCGTTTCTGAAGACCTACATAACTCCAATAATAATATAGTTGTGAGCCGGTGGAGATACCAACTTCCAAACTTCTATTTATTCCAATTGGTTCAGTTTTTCTAACAACCCAATTGTAGTATTCTGAAGCTTCTTTTATCTTCTTTGGTTCAATGGTGGACAGATAGTTGACAGACCAGCAGATTACTTGCTACTTTCCGGTTGGCGAGCTGACCGTATGTATAATTTAGAAATTTACATACAAAAAGTTTTGAATCCGAGTAAACCCCGAGTACTTGGTACTCCCCACCTAGGCCGATTACTTGCTACTTTCCGGTTGGCGAGCTGACCACCGCCCAACGGATTTGCAACATTGCTTGTTTGCTCAGTCAGAGTTTCAAAACTGATGAAGGTTCAACGAAGTTGATGGATGCACTTTTTCTACATCAAGCATATATATGTGCAAGCAAATGAGTTAGGAAATTAGAATCCTATCAGCTAATGAGATATTTGTTAGGGTTAATCACACAAACACAAACGCACATGTCACAAATAAACGACACAAGTATTTACGTGGTTCAGTCTAATTTGACCTACGTTCACGGGGGCAACTAGGGTTTGTATCTAGTGATAATAATTACAAGTACAAGGCATCGATATATATAGATGAACTAATAGGCTATGCTTCTAATCAACTAGCAGTGTGGGACAAGATAGGCTAATCTCCTATCTAAACACCAATGCGGGACACAATTAAAAGACTAAAAGCCTGTGCCCTTATCCCCCACCAAAGCCTACATATCAACTCAACAATCTTCAGACTCATGTGATTGCAGATTGTACACAGGTTCTCCACTGAATTGTGGAGAGCATTTTCTGCTCCATTGGCTGCTGATTCTTCAAATTTGAGGTCCAAGTAAGAGGAAGTCATGGGGGCAATGTTTCATGGAAGGTGACATGGATAGTCCAATAAGTTCTTGACTTTTGTTGTAAACTCTGAAAGCCTTGGAGATCAGGGATGACCCAATGAAAATCATCAGCCTTTTATGTGAACTTGGTGGATACTCTCTTCAATGGTTTGCCAACGTTTGTTAAAGTCTGAAACCTTGGAGATAAGAGATGACCAATGAAAATCATCAGCCTTTTATGTGAATTTGGTGGTCTTCGTAGTTGAGTATGAATCATGGACACATCCAAATATGTACAAGAAGCTGATTAATTTTGTCTTTCCACAATCAGGGACCTATTCTAAGTGAAACATGCTTCTGCCCTTAAATGTCGCTTAAGACCAGCTTCACTGCATGGATACGAGTATATGAGTGCTTTAGTGTCTTCTTTCGACGACTTCCCATGTTTTTGAGGAGTTCTGTGTCTTTTGTTCACAACTCCTTTTTGTTGTGGAGTTTATGACTTTATGTTATATCATTGTGCTCATAGAAAGCTTTAAAGACACTATTTTAGAATTCAGTGTCATGGGCACTACTGCTCATGCAGACACGGTAAACTGATCATTGACACATTCATCTTTTCGGAAAATGTATATTTCTTCAACAGAGAAATTTACAAAAACTCGATGAGTACAAAAAAAGGTGGCATAAATCGAACATTGAGTCATTGCCGAAAGTATTAACACCATTTATTCTATTTGTAAATACAAACAATCCAGTCTGTTGCTTGATTGTAAGATAATTTAAAAAGTGGAAGAACTAATAAAAAAACGTTTGCTTAATGGCTGAATTTGAAACTAGTAACTAATTGTCATCTAAAAGAGGCTTTTATTTATTTACTTAGTGGAATGCTTGACTCGACTCGATAATTTATTAAAAAAATACTTAAAAATATATACATCAATGGCTTAATAACATGAGTGCATGACTTGATAAGTATCTAGCTCGATCTGACATACTACTCAACATAGTACTCTAGTGATTGCATACTTCAGCTCGACTCAACAAACTACTAGAGTAGCTCGAGCTTGACTCGACTTACACCCCTAGACGTAGTTATGTTTGATTAAGCAATTAAGTGTTTGGTGCAATTAAGTGCTTTACATGCAATGATATTTCAAACTCATAGTAATATTTTTTGTCAACTCTTTTACTGGCAGGAACTACTAATCTTGAGCCTAAATGTTATGTGGAGCGAACAAATTTGTCGTTGACTACAAATTTGTATTCAAGTTCAGATTATGTTATGGTAGTACCTTATGATGCAGGTTTCAGTAGACTGCATATAACCACACTTTTGATTCTCAAGCACATCATCTGAACAATCTTGATTTCTTGTAAGAGGTATTATAATTACTCAGGGAGGCTTTTTGTCATCGTGGGAAGAAGATGGAACTTGACCGTGATAAACTAGAAACACGTGCTCTAACTCCATTGAGAGTCTTAAGGGGCGTTTTGTGCTTACTGGTATTGTTTTCAACAGCGTTTGTGATTTTGGTCTACTTCGGTTTTTTCACAGCTGTTATCTTGAGACTTTTCAGTATACATTACAGTAGAAAAGCAACTGCGTTTTTCTTTGGCAGTTGGCTGGCGTTGTGGCCTTTGTTATTTGAGAAGATAAACAAGACAAAGGTAATATTTTCTGGAGAAAATCTTCCTGCAAGAGAGAGAGTGTTAGTCATTGCAAACCACAGAACGGAAGTTGACTGGATGTACTTGTGGGATCTTGCCTTGCGAAAAGGACGTTTAGGATACATTAAGTACATTCTCAAGAGCAGTTTGATGAAGCTGCCAGTATTTGGTTGGGCATTTCACATTTTGGAGTTTATTTCAGTGAAGAGAAAGTGGGAGCTCGATGAGTCGCCGATGCGCCAAATGCTTTCAACCTTTAAAAATCATCAAGATCCTCTCTGGCTTGTTGTTTTTCCCGAGGGCACCGACTTCACGTAATATTTATTATCATCCTATCTTACTTGTATAGGTTATGTGATTAGTGATGTGCCTTTCGAGGAGATAATGACATCCCCGTCACATCAGTTGACCTTTCGTGGTTCGTGTTTTCTCTCGATTTGTGATGTATCTTATTGTTTATTTATATGTTTGTTCTTGTGCAGCGAAAAGAAGTGCATTCAAAGCCAAAAATTTGCTTCTGAACATGGGCTACCAATCTTACATAATGTCCTGATCCCAAAAGCAAAAGGTTTTGCTGCCTGCTTGGGGGAACTAAGGGGCTGCTTGGATGCAGGTACTCGGTTCTCCTAATTTTTTCTTAAATTCGTTTGCGCTTTAATACAGTGTTAAATCGAGTTGGCATTAAATTTACACCTGAAAATTTTTGGTTGTTATAGCTCATAGTCTTAGGTGGCGTTTGGTTCACAGAATGGAATTCAAAGTAATTAAAATTTAACTTTAACTTGTTTTGAACTTTTGATAACAAAGACGAAGAGTTAAATTGTAGTTATTTGCCATCAATTTCTTTGTTTATAGGAATTTGACATTTCTATTAAGTCATACATGAATTAGATTTCAACTTACATCCTTAACCGATACTAAAAAGGGAAAATTATGCAAAAAACCATCAAAGTACAAAATTTTTTCGATTAAGTCCCCATCATAGTTACCAGATTCGTGTTTCGATCTGGTACGGGAACGAGGACCGGGAACGCGGTGCGCCATATCTACCGTATCCGGTACGTAGGGGGGTAGGTTCATTTCGGTACGATCTGGGTACGGTGTACCAAGTTATTTGGTACTATGTACCACATTAAACATAAGATTAAGATTATAAGAAATATATAACATTAAACAGAATCAGAGTTCAAAACAGAAACATAATTCAAAACAAAAACATATAGAGAAATTGAAGGCTGAACCTGAAGATTATGAAGAGTTGTTGTTGGAAACGAAGGGACAGTGAGGGAAACGTGTACAGCTGCTGTTGGAAACGAAAGGATTGTTGTTGGAAACGAAAGGATTGCTGTTGGAAACGAAGGGTTTCTGTTGGAATTCATGAATTATAAAAGTGAGAGTACCGGAGGCGAATTCGCGATGCTTGGAAACGCGTACCGTCGGCTGTGGGAAACAGTTTCGCCGTGGATTGGAAACCAGTTTCGATGGCGTTTGGGAACGACTTCGTCGGCGATTGGGTACACGTACCATAGGCGATTCGGTACGAAAACGTACCGCGATTCGGTACGTTCCGTTCGGTACGTAGAACGTGCCTCATCTAGCGTTTCTGGTAACTATGGTCCCCATTTCATTTTTTATTTTTGATAAGTCCCCAAACTGCTTAAACCTTTTAAATTGGTCCGTTAACCTGTTATAACAGGTTAACATGCTTAAACCTATTTTGCAAAAACCATCAAAGTATAAATTTTTTTCGATTAAGTCTCCATTTCATTTTTTTTCCCTTATTTGTCCCCTAACTAATTAAACATTTCAACTTTTCGATAAAATCAACGAATTTTTTTAAACCTTTAAAAACGACGATGTTTATTACGATGAAAGAGCATGTCATGTTTGTCTAGACCAAAATAAGTTGGTTTGAAAACAATATTTTTTTTCAAAACGACGATGGTTGTTTGAAAATAATAAATTTTTTTAAAAGTCCGTTATTCCGGATAACATAAGTTGGTTTGATATAATAACATAAATGATGATTATTTCGATCCTATGTTTGTCTAGACCATAATTTTTAAATATATTTAACTAGTTCATCCCGACTAAACTTTAAACAATAAAAATGATCGTTTTGATTTATCATTTTGATTTATTTTTTTTTGCATCCATGTATGTGTTAAATGAGTGTCAATTGAACAATCACTTAAATTGATAAAACAACAAATAACATGCGTTTCATCAAAATAAGGGATTATGTGGCAAAAAAAATTAGTTGAGGGATTTATAAGACAAAGTAATTTAGTGAATGGATTTATAAGAAAAAATTATTTAGTTGGGGGTCTTAATCGAAAAAAAATCATAAATTTATAAAATCCACGTCAGCAATTGCAACCCGCTTAACAGGTTACCGGTAACATTTCTTGAAAAAAACACCAAATTCGTGATTTTTATTTAGTTAAGGGACTTATCAGACAAAAAAATTGATTGAGGGACTTAATCGAAAAAAAACTTGTAGTTTGATGTTTTTTGTGAAATTTTCCCTACTAAAAACTATCTTTTATCCATCTCCACCAAACATATTATAACTAAATTTTAAATTTCGTTTCCTTCAAATTCAATTTTGTGAACCAAAAGCCACCTTAGTGTTATAGTATTCGAAAGCTCATGATTGCCAGATTGCCAGACGTGCCACCATAACAATAAGCGTCTATGAAAATGCTGCTTTTCCTTAACAGTATCATCCTTTTTAACTTAACATTTCTGTTTACACATGCCAAATTTAGCTTTAATTAGTAAATCTAAATCCAACATAAAGGGGTTGGTTAGTCCTTAGTTACTAGTTAGGTTCTAAATTTCTTGTAAAATTGTTAGTCACATGTTTGTGCTTCTCAACAAGTCGACATCCTAAACTTCAGTTAATTACAATATGTTGGATATTGCAGTTTATGATATCACCATCGGCTACAAACATCGTTGCCCAACTTTCTTAGATAATGTCTTTGGGGTGGCCCCATCGGAAGTTCATATCCATGTTCAGCGTATCGTGTTGAATGACATCCCTACATCCAAAGAATTGATTGGTTCTTGGTTAATAGACACGTTCTCGAAAAAAGACAAGTTGCTATCAGATTTTCACTTGAGGGGTTGTTTCCCTCACCAAGCAACAGAAAGAGACCTTCCCCTTACACCATGCCTCGTAAATGCTGTCGGGGTAATCGTTTTGACCTCCATTTGTATGTTCTTGACTTTCTTCTCCTCAGTTTGGTTCAAAGTATACATATCATTAGTTTGTGCATATTTAGGGTCGGCTACGTATTTCAATATCCGACCATCGCCTACTTTAACCTTCTAAAAACTTGTATCTAGTGTTCGATAGACAAATTGTTGGAACTGATAAATGTTTCGATGATAATAATGGTTTCTCGCTAATGAACACCCATCTCTATACATTTCCATTAGTTATTTAGAACTTGTTCATGTTCGGTAATCTAAATTTAACCGAACATGCAAACAATACACAAACGAGAATATATGAACTAACATATTTTCTTATTCATGTTTATTAGATATGAAAATTCATATATTTTGTGGTGAATAGACGAAATGGATGGAAGAATGTGTTTATTTTGTTTGTGTTTAGATCTCGATTAGAACCTTGTATAATTCATGAGTTCGATCTGTGCACAATAAAGTTGTCATACATAAAAGTTTTCATATAAAGTTATAATTTTATCCTTACTCTCTGTAAAAAAAAGGTTAAATAATATTTTATATAAAATTGTTATATATGATAAATTTTTGTTAACTTTCGTGTTTTATGGGAATGAGAAGCATTTTCAAATGAATTAAACACATATAAATATCATAATATCATACTAAATTTACATATGAAATTTAAATTCATTTGTTTATAATATATTATTATATGTTGAATGTACATTTTTGAATATGAAATGTATAAATTTGAGTAAATCTGAAAGTATAGAAAATTTCGCAAAGAACCATCAAACTATAAGTTTTTTTCGATTAAGTTCCTCATTCAATTTTTTGTCTGATAAGTCCCTTAACCAAATAAAAATCACGAATTTAGCTTTTTTTTCAAAAAAAATTACCGGTAACCTGATGTGGGTTGCAAATTGATGACGTGTATTTTATAAAGCAATGATTTTTTCCGATTAAGACCGTCAACTAAATTGTTTTGTCTTATAAATCTCTCAACTAAATTATTTTGTCTTGTAAATCCCTCAACTAAAAAAATTTCAATTAACTTTTAATTATTTCAAATGAACAGTATAATCTATTCCAATTATATATATATATATATATATATATATATATATATATATATATATATATATATATATATATATATATAATGTGTTGTCTCTGACAATTCAATTGCGCACACACGTTTTCTTATTTTCTTTCATACACCGTGCACACACACATAACATATATATATATACAAGTATAAGAGAAAGCCGCGCAACCAAAGTTCCCCTTACTATACAAGGGGGGTGATTTCCAAGAATCCGAAGTTGGAGCGGGAAAAAAAAATCCCCGGGAAGCTGCCCATCCGTTGTAGTTGCTTCAGAAAGATAAATTGGTCAAGATCATAGGAAGAGGGAAGAACAAGGGAGAAGATCTTTTTTAAAAGAAGACGATTCCAAATATATATATATATATATATATATATATATATATATATATATATATATATATATATATATATATATATATATATATATATATATATATATATATATATATATATATATATATATATATATATATATATATATAATTTTCTTTACCATGTATATATACACGCATACTCACAGCACACATAAAACCATCTCCGAGAGAAGCAAAAGAATAAAAGCAAAGGTTTCGGTATGCTTGTCATATATTTTTTTGTATTACCGAAACGTCAAAGGTTTCGGTAGTTTTTAAGTGGGTTTCGGTAAGTTTCTTCATGAGTTCCGGTAACTGGTTTCAATAGTTCTCGGTATATATATAAATTACGTTGCTTTAATTGTTGCTCTTTGCTAATATTCAGATCACACAACACATATGTAAAATTTGTTTCGGTATTTACTTACTGTCTCGGTATGTTTTTGGTTGCTTCATATAGGTTTCGATAATGTATGTGGGTTTCGGTACCATCATGCTTCAAGTGGGTCTCGGTGGTTTCATATGTGTTTCGGTACATTGGTTTCGGTATCATTAGAGGGTTTCAATATTACTAGTTACATCTCGGTAGTCTTAGGAACTTCATGTGGGTCTTGGTTGGCTTGGCATGAGTTTCGGTATTTCTTCATGCAAACACCCATACGCACACCCTCACCTGAACTTATGTTTTTTCTAGAATTCAAGATTGAAATTAAGGATTCAAAATGCTAGAATACTCAAATCTATACATAATATTTACAAGTATATCTTCTATTTCGAACTAGCAACACAAATTTTATATTATTTGAACATAACTTGTGTTCCTAAATCTTCAAAGAACCATGGGTTCATAAGACCCAAAGAACAATTTTTGAGTTTAGATTTACCTTGAAATTTTTGTAGATTGTTGCTTGGTTGCTTGAGTATTGCATGAATTCTTGAATTTAATTACACAAAGATGATGATCCTTGAGGTTGAAGATGAAACCGTATTTTGAAAGAAAATTGAAGCAGAGAGTTTGGTGAGAATGAGAATTAGAATTTTCATTTGGGTATTTATATTTCTCTCTTTTCATTTTTCTCATTTTAAGCACCAAACTTTTGTTTATTGCATACTTTTAAATTGGTTCTTATAAATAACCCATAACATATATTTAACTTAATTAAATAATTTTCATTACTTAATTACATTATTTAGTAATTAATTTCACAAATTACATCATCAAAGACAAAAATTGCACATAAACGCATACTCTAAAAAGCAAGGTGTTAGAGTATGAGCCCACCACGCTTGCACTTCGTCCCCGAAGTACTTAGGGCTGAAACTGATACGGATATCGAACTCTCATGTCTTGTTCAGATTCTCAGGGAAGTTCCATGAGAAGTTCTCCACTGCACCAACACCATTGCTACTTCTCGGTTCCTTAGCCTCTTCATTTTAGTCTCTAGAATTGTCTCTGGCTCGTCACATTGTAGCTTTTCGTTGAACTTATAACTCAAATGATCGGCCCACTTTTCTCTTTCGTCTTCCTTGCACTTCCTCAATTGCGAAACATGAAATACAGGGTGTATGTTGGACAGTTCGCTCGACAAGTCCAACAGATAGGATTGAGTTCCAACACGTTCGATGATCTTGAAAGAATCAACGAATCGTGGTGCTAACTTGCCACGCTTGTCAAATCTGAACACACCCTTCATCGGTGAGACCTTCAACACAACCCAATCTTTTTTTTGGGATCCCTAAAGGCTTATGTCGTCGGTCATGATAAGATTACTGTCAAGATTGAGTAGTTTCCAGCCATTGTCGGATGATGCGGATCTTGTCACTCGTCTGCTGAAGTAGTGCGGGACACTGCATGTCCATTATATATTAAAAGAGTAAAAAAAAAAAAGTCAAAGTGGACAGTCAAACTTGGTAGGCTATTATTAATTCAATGTTAATTGTATAATTACCATCTTATCCCTAGTGTTATATTATAATCTAATGGTTTAGATTGGTTCTATGGTTCTGCACTAAATTAAGGTTCTGCAATGATCCCAACCCTATATATATATATATATATATATATATATATATATATATATATATATATATATATATATATATATATATATATACATATACATATATATGTGTGTGTGTGTAAGTATTTCCTTTATTTATTTCTTTTTTTTATATATGTAAGTATTTCCTTTATTTAGTTCTTTTTTTTTTTCATTTTAATATATATATATATATGTATATATATATATATATGTATGTATGTATGTATATATGTATGTATGTATGTATATATGTATGTATGTATGTATAATAGACCAAAATTTAAGTTAAGTATAAAGTCAAATATGTGTATATAAGTGTGAACAAATTATATAAATCTATATTTATAAGTTGGTTGACTATAAAAACATGCTTGGACCCAATTAAGTGGCCATTGGCCAAACTTAATTATCATTAAAAAGTTACAAAACATGTAGCAATAATATACGTTCAAAGCCTTTTTAATTATAATTTGGTTGTATTGATTTGCTATATGTACTCTATAATATTAATTACAGACACTTCGTTGCACGCTTGATATAAAGATCTTAACGAATAGTTCGGTTATGAGCCAAAGCTAGTGTCAGAATATGTTAAAGCTTATCTAAAAGTGTCAAAGCCAGTTAAGCAAAGCCAGAGCTAAAAGCCAGAATTAAAGCCTAGATAAACTTGTGCAAGCGTTTCAGAGTAATATAAAGCATAGAAAAGCCAGTACAAGCATGGCAGTATAGTGAGTAACAGTTATTCATGTTTACATGTATTTTATGTAATTGAGACATATGTTGCTTCTATATGCCTTCTTTGACCTTCAATAGAACTTATGTGAGTGAAGGCGAACACTGAGGTACAGGCGGTGCCCAGCTTAGCCCGATTTCTCATTTGTTCTATTAATGTGCATAATTTATTGCTATTTGCTTATTATTCCGCATATTATACAGCAAGCATTGTTTGAGCGTTTCATTGTGCATTTCATGACCATTTTATATTACTGCAAGCAATTCTGATGCTCACCACTATCCCCAAGCATTATGCGGGTAGCTAGCCCCGCATCACAGATTGATCATCTGTCAGCGGTAACCCTAGTGGTGACACTCCTTTTCAGCGTGCATTGTCTCAATTGTGGAAGCATTCATTCTGGGTATAAGCATTTACAAGCAAGCATGACATTTGAGCAGCCTTTACAGGCACAATTCTTTTAGCCACATATCTTACATGCATCATGAATTTCTGTTAACTAACTAAGCAATTAGCTTACAGTTGTTACTCATAAATTTTACAGGCAAAGGTAAAGAGCAAGCTGGACCGTCTGCTTAGGTCTACTATTTGATCAACCCAGAGGACTTAGCTCACTATTCAGCTTGTGGTGTAGTATTGAGTTGCTTTAGGATCTAGGTAGCTGCTTTTATTATAATGTGATGTAATAGCAACTTAGCTTTGTAACCTTGTAGCATGTGTAGTGCATGACTGTACTGTAATACTTTATTTAGACTTGTGCAAGTTTTAGCCTTAATTATGATTATGGCAGTTGTTATTTATTCCTGGGATTAAGCAAGCATGTTTAAAGCAAGGATGTGACAGGATGGTATCAGAGCATTAGTTTGAGGGATTCAAGTGTTAGCAATAACACTTGGACTCAAACTTTTAAGCAAAGATATTAGCTTCGAATATCTAGGCTTTAACTCGAACTGAGATAGGCTTTGACTTTACTTTAGGATTTGGGCATAATGGGGTAGAATAGTAATTATACCTATTCTTATGCAAGTAGTATTTATATTATTTCAGAATATGTCTGGATCTGGTGAAGGAAGTGGAGGTGGACTCACTCCTGAACAAATCATGCAAATAATGCAAACCATGCTTAATGAAAACAACGAGAGTCAAGCTAAATTTCTGCAAGACCAGTTTCGTGCTAGTGATGAAGCCGAAACTAGGCGTTGGGAAGAAAGACAGATGAAGAAGCATGAAGACACTGGACGCCGGAACGATGATACTAAAGAGGAGGACACTCCTGTAGTCCCTCCTAAGGGCTGCAACTTTCGTTATTTCAAAGCTTGCGGAGCACAACCTTTCAAGGGTGCTGCAAACTCTATCGAAGCGCTCGAGTGGATTACTGGCATCGAGCGAATATTTCTTATTAGAAACTGCGCTGAAGAATCAAAGGTTAGCTTTGCTACTACACTGTTCGGGGGTGGCACTGTTATGTGGTGGAGATCTCAGGAGAACATGCATGGAGCCAACTGGATTAAGTCCATATCTTGGGACGACTTCAAAGTGATTTTCTTCGTCAGTATTGCCCGACTTATGAAAAGAAACGTGTGGAAGAGAAGCTGATGTCTCTTACTCAGGGAACCAAATCGGTGATTGAGTATGAGATCGAATTCACTTGTTTAAGCTTGCTGTCTGACTATCAAGTTGCTACCGAAGAGCGAAAGATCGACCGCTTCTTAATGGGTCTGCATCCCGAGTATCAGAATTTCTTGAAGCACCAAAGATACACCAACTATGCTGATGTCGTTGAAGCTGCTCGAATTCTCGAGCAGGACTTTATTCGTGCTGGAGGAGTTCCTGCTTCATCTATCAATCCGACATGTCCATCCCCGCCCAAGAAGTCACGCACTGGTAGTTATTCTGGATCTTCATCCAGATATCTCCATCACAGTCTCAATCCTGATAGTTCAGCTCAGCTCCGGCGCAGCGAGCTCGTTTTTATGCTGTATACTCTGAACTGAGGCAGTGTCACCACTGCCATAAATCTCACATTGGGCGTTGTAACCCCAATGATGTGAGATGTTATGTATGTAATGGAATAGGGCATAACAGTGAATAATGTTTTAACAAAGTTGCCTTATGCAACAACTGCTTACGCCCCTGGGCATAATGAACGGACATGCACACATCCATTCAGTATAGTTTATCCAAATTCGGAGCAGCAACCGCGGCAACAACAACAACAACAAGCACGGTCTCAACAATCTTACCAACAACCACAACAACGACAGCAGCAATCAGTACGACAAAGCACATCACGCGGAGGTTCTAATTGATGTAATGAGCCAGCACGAAGTCAAAACCGAGCATGCTGTGCATCTTTAGGAACTGCTAGGATTGCTGCTCAAAGAGCGGTTCATTGACGAATCCTCTAAATGTAAATTTTGGTTACGACAAGTGCCCACAAAATTTGATTTATTTAGCTTGCTTTTTTCCTTAAAGTTCATACCCAACATTAACTTGTTCATCTTGTATCTTATTAGATACAAATCTTCACATGAAATCTGATATGTTTCTTGACAATTCTGTTCCTGCAAGAGCTATTTTTGATCCATGAGCCAATAGCTCTTTTACATCGTGTTCAGTTGCATTTGAGCTTGGAATTTATTTTAGTACTCTCTCTGTTATATTTTATATTGAAACGATCATTGATATTTGTGTGTCAATTGATAAAATCCGTTGCGATTGCGTTGTGTCGTAAATTCTATTCTGCAAAATGGCTCTATACCTCGACACATACTTCCTCCCGATTCATTTTTATTAATGATATCTTTGTTGCTCACGCTGAAACCCTGAAAGAAGAAACTCAACTCTGAGGACTTGAAAGGGACAATTTCAATTCTTATGTGATAGCCCTCGTGGCTTAAAACTCTTTAAGAATCGTATTTGGTTTTCCTAAATTTGTTTATATATGTCAGAAACTTCTTTCAGAAGCTCACTGCTCGAACTTCTCAATATATCCTGGCAGCACCAAAATGTATAATGATATGAAGGCCGAATTCTGATTTCCTGGTTTGAAAGAGACGTGGGTCAGCATATCGAGAGTTGTGTTACTTGCCGACTAGTCAAAGCGGAGCATCAACAGCATTATGGCAGTCTACAATCTTTAACGATTATTTGATAAATATTGCGCTTAGTTAGAATAAGTATCTACGAGAAAATCGAAGTTTTAGAAGTCATCTATGGAAGGCTAGCATTTCAATATAGCAAGTGTTGAAAAAGCATACGAAATTAATGAATTATTTCGTAGTAAGCATAAATAATATAATATTATAGACTTATATACAAAGTAACTGAAGCACATCCAATTAAGTGACAAGCTCATATAAGTCACTTATGATGTAAGCAAGACTATAAACCGAACAATGAGATAACAAATATTTGATGCATAGAATTGTAATCTGCTTACTCTATATGCTGCATTAAATAAGTTACAAGTGAGGTATGAACTTTGTGACAAAGTTTCATACTACACTAAGATAAAACTATGCAATATGTGTCATAATAGATTGTCTAACCAAAGCTGTGTACGATATTCCTATCCGCGAGAACAACTCACTGGAGAAGCTGGCCAGAATTATATCGATGAGATCGTTATGCTACACGGTGTGCCTATGTCAATTGTATCCGATCGCGACAGCCGATTTACTTCAAAATTCTGGACTACATTACAAGAAGGCTTAGACACCAAGATCAGAATGAGCACGACGTATCATCCACAACCTGATGTCCCGAGCGAGCGCATGATTTTTACGCTTGAAGATATGTTGCAGGCATGCGTTGTCAGATTTAGTGGAAATTTAGACGACTACTTGTCTCTAGCAGAGTTCTTACAACAACAGTTATCACTCATCCATTGAAGCAGTTTTGTTTGAAGCATTATGCGGACGCAAGTGCAGTACTTCAAACTTGCTGGCACGAAGTAGGTGAAACACCAATTTTATAACTTTTGACTGTATAAAACTACAACTCATGTTATTTTTCCAAACGAAAATTGCTACAACTATTTATTGACGATCCAAAAAAATGATGAACCCTTAACTAAAATAGCTATAGGTATTTTGATTTTGATTTTTTTGAATGGAAAAAATGAGCTCATTCACTTTTAAGTTTGAGTAAAGGACATTTTTGGTCCTTGTGGTTTGATGGTTTACCCGGATTCAGTCCCTTAACCATAATAAGGTCAAATTTCATCCCTATTTTGCTAATTTTGTGCCTTTTTAGTCCCTCGTCCGTTAAACTTAACGACACAACCGTTAAATTTGTAAGAATGACATTTTTACCCTTTTCATTGAGACGTTTTTAGTCCCCATGGTTTTATTATTTACCCATTTATAGTCCAACATTTATTTTATTTATTTAATCTTTATAATACTCTTATATTATTTATAGATATACTTAATTCATTATGAACACACTTATTTTATTTATAAATATATTTATGTTTTAATATTTTATTTACATTTACTATTGTTCGTATTTTATTTAAAATTTAACTTTTATTTTAATTTAAATATATATATCTTTACTAATTTATTTAAAGTTCATCTTTTTTATTAATTTTAATTTTTATAATATCATTGTTGACATTTATATATGTAATTTTGTTAGTTGTGTTTAAGTAAATATAATATCGTCAATATTTTTCCTCTCCAAAGTCATTATTTCTTCAAGTATCTTCCAACCTAATCAATTATCAACACATAAGTTATATTATATGTGTTGGATATATACATACATACATACATATATATATATATATATATATATATATGTATGTATGTATGTATGTATGTATGTATGTATGTATGTATGTTTGTATGTATGTATGTATGTATGTATGTATGTATGTATGTATGTATGTATGTATGTATGTATGTATGTATGTATGTGTATATAATTTAATACACATAAATTTATGTGTATATAAATTAATACACATAATGTTTATGTGTATATTATATAATTTATGTCTTGGAGATATATATATATATATATATATATATATATATATATATATATATAATCAGATTCATCAGCGTACTTATAAGATTCCAGCATACCCTAATGTGAATGATCATTCACACATATTTTTTTTAATAGACATGCATAGGACAACATTATATATTCTTAAACACAACTAACAAAATTACATATATAAATGTCAACAATAATATTATAAAAATTAAAATTAATAAAGAAGATGAACTTTAAATAAATTAGTAAAGAAAATATATAAATTTAATTAAAATAAAAGTTAAATTTTAAATAAAATACAAACAATAGTAAATGTAAATAAAATATTAAAATATAAGTATATTTATAAATAAAATAAGTGTGTTTATAATAAATAAAGTATATCTATAAATAATATAATTATAAAGATAAAATAAAATAAATGTTGGACTATAAATGGGTAAATAATTAAACCATAGGTACTAAAAGCGTCTCAATGAAAAGAGTAAAAATGTCATTCTTACAAATTTAACGGTTGTGTCGTTAGGTTTAACGGATGAGGGACTAAAAGGGCACAAAATTAGCAAAATAGGGATGAAATTTGACCTTATTATGGTTAAGGGACTGAATCCGGGTAAACCATCAAACCACAAGGGCCAAAAATGTTCTTTGCTCTTTAAGTTTTAATCGTTAATAAATAGAATAGTTATTTTCGTTTGAAAAAACGTAATGTATTATCATTTCAAACAGAATAATCTGTAATCCATTCCATTTTTTCAAACGAAAAGGGTTACAACTATTTATTATTATTGGAAGATGAAATCGGAAGGAATCATTCTTTTAAAAGTTTGAAAAATAAAATAAGAATGATTGATGGATTCGTCTTCTTATATTGAAAAGTGCAAAATCAAAAGATTTCATATAATAATATTAAATAACCAATGATATATTATATAATTGTAATATAAAGATAAATAAATATCCAAAGTAAATATAAAAAAATAATTTCAAATCTTAAGAGAAAATATAAAATCGTAAATAAATAGTTTTATTATGATTAAAAGATTATCAATTATAATAACAACAAATAGTGAGGGACTTAATCGAAAAATTTTTATACTTTGGTGGTTTTACAAAAATAGTTTTAAATATGTTAACCTGCTATAGCAGGTTGACGGGTGAATTTAAAAGGTTTACGCAATTTGGGGACTAATCAGAAAAAGAAAATGAAACGCGGACTCGAAATTTTTTATACTTTTACGGATTTTTTGCATAATTTTCCTATGGATTTTACATCCTCATTGGATATATAGATTATAGAAGTTCGCAGATCTATACATTTTGGGGTGGAAGTCTAAATTGATTTCCTTTGGTGGTCATGCTACTTTGGTCAAATCGGTTCTTAGTAGCTTGACTTTGTATTACTTTTTCATTTTTCAGCCCCTATTTGAGTGATCAAATTCTTGATAGGGTTAGGAAGAACTTTTTCAGAGGTATGATTGGGGGATGATAATTCATAGTCAAATCGTAAATTGGCTTGGTTTACATGGGATGTGGTTCTAAATAGTTTTCATTGAGTGGTCTTTAACTTTGGAAGTCTAAATCTGGGTCTATTGGGGAAATGGTGGTGGAGACCGAGATTTGAGAGAAATTCGATGTGGATTAAGGTTATTAGTAGTATTTATGGTGATGATGGGCTCTTGTCGTGAGTCTAGGGGTCCGTGGAGTGTGGACTAATATTCTGAAAATCAATATTCACTTAGAAAGGGTTGTGGTAAATTTGTGGGAGTATTTTGGGTTAAAAGTAGGTAATTGGTGGTCGTGTCTTTTGAATAGGCGGTAATTACAAACTCAAAGATAGATTTTCTAGGTTATTTCGTTTGGAGAATGACAAAAGAGTGTTGTGTGTGCTAGAGTTGTTTGTAGGGACTCCGAGGTGGGTTTGTGTTGGGATTCGTCGAGGGAGTTAAGAGGAAGACTGTTGGGGGATCTTTGTGAGTAAGAGAATTCGGTGAGATTGATCTCTTGGGATTTTTCTTCTCGTGATCGTTGGTGGTGGTTTATTGACGATACAATGGTCTATTCAGTCAGTAGGCTCAAAAAGTTGATTGAGGAAAAGTGTCTTCCTTATTTGGCTGTTCCTACTCCGTGGAGCAAAATTGTGCCGAGGAAAGTTTGTATTTTTATATGGTGGTTTCTTCATGTAAAGCTCCCAGTTCCTTCAATTCTCAGAAATCTTAGCATCGACTTGCATGCTTCTTTATGTCCTCATTTTGAGATAAAGGTGGAATTTATTTCCCATTGCATTTGGTATTGTCGAGATTCCAAGCTCTTCTGTTTTAAAATTTCCCAAGTGGTGGGGTTGGATTGGAATGCGGGGAGAGTCCCTTCCATCTTTGGCAAGCAGCGGTGCGGATTGGTATGGTCTTCACTGCTTATGGTGCATCTGGAACAACAAAATCTTTGGGAGCAAGTGTTCGGATTGGGATTCACTCTTTGAAGTTCAAGCTCCTCTTTGTTTTGGATATCCACAAGGGACAAGAAGTTTTGCATTTCTTGGTCGGAATGGTTGGCTTTTCTATTGGTGTAGGTTTTGGTTCGGCTCATGATTGTTCTTATTTCTCTTGTACTACTAGATGTTCTTTTCTTCTCTCCTTTTGTTTTGGTCCCTCTCCTATTCTTTTAGATCTTGTGAAAGATTGAGAGATTTTATGGTTGTGTTTGTAGCTCCATGATTTCTAATATTTATGTCGTCGTTCAAAAAAAATGTATACACTTTGTTATCTACGTATCTGTTTTTCATGTAACATTCATTTAAGATTATGCCTTGAAATTGCTTATGTGATTTGCAGAACTGTTGATGAAATTGCTTACGTGATTTGCAGGACTTTTATGAAAAAAACTATGATCTAATATTCAAATTTTTACTAAACCAAAACGTGAAAACAATTTTTTGCATAATAAACCCTATTATAATTAATAACTTATTAGAGTATCAGATTTTATTGGATTTGATTTGAATTCAAAATAAATTCAATTAGATTTTGATGGATAAAGTTTAAATATTATATTATTTATATTTTATAAATTAACACTTTAATTATATATATATTTTTTATTTTTTAATAGAAATTTTCTATAATACATGTGCCATTTCTTAGTTAATCCAAATGGCAGCAAGTGTCATGTGCCATTTGATTACTCATTTAATAGTATACTAGTTTATTACCCGCATATTACGCGGATATTTTTAATATATATAATAAAATATAATAAATAAAAAGATAAATATATAAATATTATTTTTTAAACAAAAGTATATAAGGTGATATTATTATTTATTGTGACCTACTAATTTTGTATATTTCTAAATATATATGAAGAGTAATTATTTTCTTATATATTAATTTTAAACTTTTATTATATTATCTTATAATTAATAAGTTAGTAGATTATTAGATTTTGTTTGATTTGATTTGAATTCAAAAGTGGATTATATTAGATTTGGATAGATTTAATTATTAAGTTAGTAGATTATTAGATTTTGTTTGATTTGATTTAATTTGAATTTAAAAGTGGATTATATTAGATTTGGATAGATTTGATTTAAATTTTTTTATTCTTTTTAAAATCTATAACTGCCACGTGTCGATTCATGGTGACGACACGTGGCTTCACCAGAAATGAGTATAGTTACTCTTTTAATAGTATAGATAGATAGAGATATTAAAATAGATAGATGCATTACATGGTTTGATTTCTAAAAACTTAGAATTATACTTTTAATAATAAATACATTTTTGTTCTGTATAATAATAATAATAATAATAATAATAATAATAATAATAATAATAATAATAATAATAATAATAATAATAATAATAATAATAATAATAATAATAGTATAATAAATGTACATACAAATTTATGTTTACAATCTTCAAACATTTTAATTTTAAAATTTTAAAAATTCAAGTTTAAAAGGAGTTCTAAATCGTAATATTGTAATGAGTTTAATATAAAAAAACCAACATGTTTTTCACGTGTTTGTAGTTTAATCCATTCGTTTTATTTTTTACCAATAAAATCCTTAAGTTATATATTTGTTTGTGATTTTCGGATGGTTTTTTATTTTTTCAAAAAAGTCTTCAAGTTTGTGGACTTTTCAGAGAAAAATATTGAAAAGATGTTGGTTTTTTGTAGAAAAAGTCAGAGTTGATTATAAAAAAGACAAAAAATTTCCGAAAACCGGATTAAAAACAATAACTTTAGGACTTTTTTAGGAAAAAATAACACGGAGTGACTAAATCACAAAAAATATAAAAACATGTTGGTTTTTTTCCATATTAATACCAATATCCAATGAAAACACCAGACATCGTTTAGAGACAAATGACGAATACTTAATTATTAACATTTATATAGATATTCTGTATAAGCTATTTATATAAATATTTATAGTTATATATATTATGAAAGCTTTAATTTTATGTTATACTGGCTTATCGATCAATGGGTACAAAAATATTTATTTTCAAAAAATATATAAATTTAAAATATTATTATTAAAATAATAAAATATCAATATAAAACTGGCCTAAATAAATCAATAAAGTTATAAGATTAGTTTGTTATATTATTATTATGAGAAATAAATAGTTAGGATCACAACATGTATAAACTATTTACTATTTTTAACATGTTTAATTAATGTATAAAGGACTAATTTATTTATCATAAAATTAGAGATCTTAAGTTTCTGTTCATAATAGTATATTAATTACATGGTTCATATATAGGTATATAAAGTTTAATAGAAATGTGAAATAAATTTTAAGTGTGTAAAATATATTTAAAATATAATTATGAGAACTGTTGATGAAATTTAAAAACAATATCAATTGGTAGAATTTATAATTTTTTATATATTAAGAATTAATCCAATTATTTATTTGGAGTTAATTATATGTTAAACTGTATTACTTTTATTTTTTACATAACTTTTTTCGTAATATATAATAAACCATTTTAGATAAATCTGATGCTGAATCATTTAGTTAGATTGATTTTTATTAATAGATGTTAAATTATGTATTTTTTTAACTTTTTAATTAAATGATTAAATTTAATAAGTTACATTATTAAAACTATAAGGGTAAATTACAATTTTCGTCCCTGTGGTTATATACAAATTATGGTTATGATCCTTTTCACGTCGAAATTACAATTTCAGTACATATGATTGTCGTTTTGTTATGCTTTTAGTCCTTTGACTAGTCATTTTTTTTAAAAAAGGGTAAATTACAAATTTCGTCCATGTGGTTTATTAGAAATTATGGATTGGGCTCTTTAACTTTAAAAATTACATTGACAGTCCTTGTGGTTGATGTTTTGTTACAGATATGGTCTTTTGGCCATTTAAAATGACCAGTTTACCCTTGCTATTATAATAATTAGAGTAAAGGACATTTTTCGTCATTGTGGTTTGATGGTTTACCCGGATTCAGTCCCTTAACCTTAATCAGTTTCATCCATATTTTGCTAATTTTGTCCACTTTTAGTCGCTCGTCCGTTAAACATAACGACACAACCGTTAAATTTGTAAGAATGTCATTTTTACCCTTTTCACTGTGACGCTTTTAATCCCTATGGTTTATTATTTACCCATTTATAGTCCAACATTTATTTTATCTTTATAATTATATTATTTATAGATATACTTAATTCATTATAACCACATTTATTTTATTTATAAATATACTTATGTTTTAATATTTTATTTACATTTACTATTGTTCGTATTTTATTTAAAATTTAACTTTTATTTTAATTAAAATTATATATTTTCTTTACTAATTTATTTAAAGTTCATCTTCTTTATTAAATTTTATTTTTATAATAATGATTATTATTGTTTTGTTAATTATTATTTCTAGTACTATAAAATAATAAAATAATTCAAAATAATTTTAAAAAACGTTAAAATTAATTTAGTGTAGAACACATGAAAATAAATAATAAAATATTTTTAAAGACATAAGTATAATTATTATTATCATTTAAAACTAAAAAATAAAGTTTTGAGTTTAGATTTTTATAATAAAATGTAAACCTTTTGTAAATCATAAAATAAATTATTATTAAGTATTCATTTTTATCCATTTTACATTAAATGATTTTTGATAAAAATTAAAACATCTATGAAAACATATAAATTGTTATTTCATCATTTTGATAATTAAAAACTAAAAACAAAATAGTATTTTAACTTTAGGTTTCCTTTTTGATTTTTTTGTTGAAAAAAATAAATGTTTTCATGAATAATAAAACAAAAAGAAATAAATATTTTTATGAACAATAAAAAATTTGATGTTTTGGATAGTTTTGTATAACTTTTACAAAACAATTCAAAAAATAACTTTTTAAAAAATGTTTAAAATTTTTTTTTAAACTTTTCAAAACAATTAAAGTTTTTCAAAATATTTTAAGTTTTTGAACATTTTTTTTCAAAATGTTTAACCTTTAAAAATATTTTTAAACGTTTATTGAAAGTGTTAAAAAGTTATTTATTTAAAAATTGAAAAAACGCCAAAATTTTTTTAATACTTTTTGACAATGTATATATTTATTTTTTTTATTTATAAAAGGTTTACTTTTATTTAAACTAAAAATATAAACTCAAAACGTTATTTTTTAGTTTTTTTAATTAATAATTTATTATGCATTTGTCTTTATTAATATTTTATTATTCAAATTTATATGTTTTATATTAAATTAATTTTGTTGGTACTTTAAATTTTTTTGTTATTTTATTATTTAATAATAATTGAAATATCAATAAAAACAACATTAATAATAATTATTAAACAGGTAAGGGTAAAATGGTCATTTTAAATGGCCAAAAGACCATATCCGTAACAAAACTTCAACCACAAGGACTGTCAGTGTAATTTTTAAAGTCAAAGGATCCGATGCATAATTTCCAATAAACTACAGGGACGAAATTTGTAATTTACCCTTTTAAAAATGATCATTTTGTTCTTTTAACTTTGTTTCAGTTTTGGTCCCTAACTAATTACTTTCATTTTTATATTATTTTGATTACCTTCTATCCTATTATTATTTATTTAATAATTAGTCTTTTTCTTATTGTTACAGTTTAACTAGAGTATTATTTTTTTAGTATGTTTATTATTATTATTATTATTATTATTATTATTATTATTATTGTTATTGTTATTGTTATTATTATTTTGATATGTTCTTTTATATTAATTATTACAAAAATTTAATTAAAATAATTTTTGTGTGTGTGTCTATATATATGGATTTGTATATTAATAAGTTGAATTATTATTATCATTACAATATATTAAGTTTAAGAATTTATCCAACTAGGGAAGAGTTCTTTTAAGAACCATAAATAATGTGAGAACTTAAGAACCTTTTATAGCCATTGGATTAATAGAATCAATGGTTGATATATTGGATGACAATTTTGTAATTATTTAGAACTTTGATAGTGGAGAATCTTGAAAAGGTGTGAAAAGGGTATTTTTGAAAGAAAAAAAATATGCTTTTACCCTTTGTCTCTCTTACTTTTTTTCATTTTCATTTTATTTTTGTTTCATGAGAATTGAATTTTATAGTAAAAAAAACGTTTTTTATAAAAAAAATTTTCTATATAGAAAATTATTTAATATTTTTTATATAAAAATATTATGCGTCTATATAGAATGTTTATATAGAATTTGTTTTTCTATATAAAATATGTTAACGAACATATTCTATGTATTACGTAGAATGTCATGCAATATTACGTAAAATGTTATACAATCTACGTAGAATGACATGCAATCTACGTAGAATGTCGTGTAGAATGTCGTGTAGAATGTCGTGTAGAATTTCAAGTATTATATATTCTACGTAGATTACATGATAAAATATGTTAAAAACATATTGAAACAAAAAAAGAAGATTTCATTTAGATATTTTATCAAACACTTCGTATGCAACTGATATAAAATATATCAAAAAGACATTGAATAGTAATGTTAATCTACATAAAAAGATATAGAAATGTATAAGTTACATAAAAATATATGAAATATATAAGAAACATAACATTCTACATAGATTATGTGTGATTTTTTATAAGTAGTCTTGTATTATATTTGTTATGGACAATATTTGTAGAGTTGAAATGAATTTTACTTTTAAGAATTGTGTTCATCTCTAAGGGGGAGATTGTTGGGTACAAATTTATATAGAGTTGTAATCAATTTTATTGTAAAAGTTCAGGGGTTGTTTGTGTAAATCCTCAATACTTTGTATTGTGTATAAATAGGAGTGTATGTGTGCTGTTATAAGAGGAATCGAAGATTACATACACACACACGGCTGGATTTAGAGAGAATAGGAGAAGTGCTTTGCAAGAAAGCCAAGAACATCAATGTAATATTTTCTCTCTTAATCATTCAATAGATTGTGTTGGATTGATAATTGTTCAATATGTTTATGTTATATGATTGAATTGCATGAAATATGAATTCACAATTGGTATCAGAGCCAAATATGGCTAAATTTGAGTGAATTTGATTCTGAATATGTAATTTTTCGAAGTACTGTTTCATAGAAAGTTTAAAAATTCGAATATCATTTTTGGATTTTGATTCTGTGGATGAAATGATTTGAATTTTGGATCGAAGGTGACGTTTTTGAGTGTGAATCTAATGAGATAAATCTCAAATTTTAATTCCAAACATACAAATTTTAATTTGGAATTTTCAGATTTTTTTTGAAAATATTGTGTTCTTCACGTTTTTGTCTATTTTTGGATTTTTAATCTAAAATTAGACAAAGTTGTTTAACAAAAGTTGTTTCTGTGTGAAAAACGCACACTCGATCATAATTTGAGGTCATTTGGTGAATTTTTTGTTGAAAATTGTGTTTTTAAACTTGATTTTTATCTGTTTCTTATCAAACTCGGGCAATACTGAACTCATAGTGTTATTCGAGTTTTAAAAAGAAGGGATCGAGTTTGATAAAGCTTTGACCGAGTTTTATAAAGCTTTGACCGAGTTTCATGCTTATTTGATCGAGTTTCATGCTTATTTGATCGAGTTTCATGCTTATTTGATCGAGTTTAATGCTTCATTAATCGAGTTTTATGCTTCATTAATCGAGTTTCAAGCTTCATTAATCGAGTTTCAAGCTTCATCATTCGAGTTTCATCAAGCTTATTCGAGTTTCATTCTTTTTCAATCGAGTTTCACACTTAACCATCCGAGTTTCATTCATGATCATTCGAGTTTCATTCTTGTTCATTCGAGTTTCATACTCAATCATTCGAGTTTTATACTTATTCATTCGAGTTTGGTGATTCTTTATTCGAGTTTGAGTCTTCATCAATCGAGTTTGATTCTTATACATTCGAGTTTCATCCAATATCATTCGAGTTTTGAGTATTTGACCTTTGCTGCTTAAATTGACCATAACTTTTGACTGGAACATCGTTAGAAGGCCTACCATACGCCAAATCGAAGCTTGAAAAGAGATCTACATTTCTAGAACAGGCATAGCCGGTTCGGTAAATTTTCGAGGCCCAATTCCACTCCAAAAAAAAGTTATGGGCATTTTTCTGCAGAAAATCTAAAATTTCAACGTCAAAAAGTCAAATCAGAGCTGATTTTTAACAAATTAATCATTCAAGATTCAGTTTTATTCAATCAAGATTCATTCAAATTTTCATAAGTCCATAAAAGATCTTGGAAGTTCATTTTTCTGCAATTCATAATGATGTTTGAACAATTTTCAAAGTCTGAGCTGATTGTCAAACTTACTGAATCTGAAAAGATTCGTAAGAACAATTACGACATTCTCGTTCAGTTAAATACTGATAAACATTTGGCGTTACGTGACGTACAAATACTGAATGAAGAAATTCAAAACTTAAAAGAAAAACAAAACTCTGAGAGTTGTGCTCATCAATTGAAAATATCTGAATTACTTAAAGAACTTGATGAGCTGAAACAAGAAAATTTTCAGAATGCAACTCAACTGAAATATCTTTTGCCTGAAAGATCTGATCTTTACAAGAAAGTTCAGGATCTTGAAGATACACTTTGTAAGACAAAACCAACTGATCAGAATTGTATTTTAAACAAAAATGAAGAAATTTTTGCTCTTCAACAAGAGTTGTCTTTAACTAAAGATTTGATTGAGAAGGAAAGACATGAGTTCTTACTTAAAGAACAAGATTTTAAATCAAAATCTGAATTGTTTGAAGATGAAAGACAAATGTTCTTAATCAAAGAACAATCTTTTAAATCTGATTACCAATCATTTGATCATGACAGAAATTCAAATTTAATCATTATCAAAAGTTTGGAAGATCAGATACTTCATCTTACAAAACAATTACATGTGTTTACTTCGTCAACTGAGTCAAAGGTTAAGACCCCTTCTTCAGTGTGTTTAAAATCCAATGTTGATCACTCTGGTTTGTCTTCTGAAAGTGAAGTGAATCTAACTAACTATGCTAAGTTTGATTCTTCTTCAGATCTTAAACTTAAGTATCTGTTAAAGATACACAGCGGCAAAGATAAAATTGTTGAACAACTTCCGGTCAAGATTTACACCGGTGAATCTTCGAAGTCAAATTTTCTTAAAGTTTCTGAAAATACTTGTCATTCTAATCAGAAAACATTTTCACAGAAAAATACCAAGTATTATCAGAAACAGGCAAGAACCGGACAGTTTTTCAAAAAGAAGAGTTCGCAAAAGTCTGATCATTCAAATTCAAGTTTCTTTAGAAATTCAGATATTCAATTTTCTCATACTCAAAGAAATTTGTTTTCTGCGTTTGAAAGAGAAGCTGATAGTTATAACATGCAATGGGTACCTAAACCCAAGTACAAGTGGGTACCAAAACCTGTTTTGAAATGGGTACCCAAGAGCGCTAACAAGTCTGGATCCAAATCTGTTTGGATACCAAAGACATCTTAAATTTTGCAGGTTATAGGTTTCTTATCATTTCAGATAAGAACCCGTTCTTCATTTCAATAGGCTCTTGATTACTTCAGGTCAAGACCCGTGCTTCAACTCAAAATTGGTTTCTAGTTAAATTCAGACTAGAACCCGGACTTCAATGAACCAGAGACAATGGTTTTCAGTTACTTCAGACTGAAACCCAAGCTTATGCGACAAATGGCTTCTAATCACTTTAGATTAGAACCCGAGTCTGAAAGACAAATATTTCTGGAATTCCTGCCCTGAATTCAACTCTGAAGCTGCATTGATTTAGAGGGAGTTTTATTTTTATAATTTTTTGCTCCTGATTTCATTTCTATGAGTTGACTACCTGTGTTTGCTTATTTACAGGGGGAGTTTCAGACATTCTTTGACGATGACATTTTTTCAAAAACTGTGTGATTTTTCACGAAAATATTTGATTCACACATAAAAAGAAGTTTTGAGCTGAAAAGAAATATTTGTTTGATTCTCTGAATATATCATTGAGATTAATTGATCTAATCTCTTTGATTTTCATAATCTCATTTCTTCTGAGATTCTCTTTGTTATAACTCTTCCAATTTATACTGGATTCTCCCGTTATCTCCCAAATGCTAATTCTTTCAAGAAAGTCTGGTTCTTTTCATATCATATATCAGATTTTCTATTTCATTCTGATATCTCCCATATTATTTGAAAATAATCTCTCTGATATCTCTTTAGCTTCAAGGCTGAAAATCTTTCTGCTGACTTCGATTATGCACCAATCTGAGTGATAGGCATAAATTTCGCTTCTATGGTCTAACCAGATCCGGAAGACCTACCCAAGGAGCAAACCATCTATAGTTTGTGTGGGTGAGGGTTTTTTAGGTTTATTAGTTGAGAAGTGTCAGTTATCACGGGATACTGACAGGGTCGAGCAGAGGTAAAATGTAAATGAGAGGGATATTAAAAGGCGATGGTGGTGCATCAGATCATGCTTTTCGTTTAAAGCTGACTGAATTTAATTCTGAAAAGTGAGCCGGAGGGAGCTAGGTTGAAAAAAAAATGCTGAGAGCTGAGAGTTGAGAAAGGATTTGAAGAAAAGATAATCCTATCCTACATTGTGTCTGCTGGGTAAACCAAATAATCTATCAAGCCCTAGGCGACTTGATATTGAAAAAGACGTCATGGACCCAGTGACGCATGCACTTAATCCCACCAACTACTCAGTTATCTCTCAAAAGATTTCTGTTTCAATAATCACGGAGATATAACACATGTCTATCGATATATCATTTGGATATTATTGATATTGAAACAAGGAAGACAGTTGCTCCGGTCTCCAATTTCATTTGATGCACATTGTGTCTAGAGCTGATTACATACACTTTTAGGACACATCGAGTCTAACAGTCTGCGTGACTATAAACTGCTAGTCCAAAGTGACTAAGCCGGAACAAATAAGAGTGATTCTTTCATGATAAAGGATTTCACGATGACTATTTGGAAATCCTACCAGTGTTAATATCACGCCAGCGCTGAAAGTAGGTCACATAGATATTATCTATTGTACAAACAGGACTCCTATGTGGACCTGGACTCGTTATTTCACAAACGAATTTGTTTCATTTTCCTCAAGTCAAGTTGAAAAGCTTCGACTTTGTTTTGTAAAGAAAATGAAATTTTTGAGGAAGAGTGAGATAGGTTGGTTTTGTATAGGGGGAAAGGATATCAGTTTGAGGGGGAGAAAGTCAATTTGTAATATTTTGAAATTGTAATTGTTGTTGTATTTCTGCTACTGTAAACTTCAATGAATTAATGTCTCTGAAGATTTTTCATGATTTTCATAATTCTTATGATCATCATGAGGGGGAGAAAAGCTAAAGTTCAGAGACAACAGTTGAGTAGATTGAAGTCAACTGAAGACAATTGCTACATCATATCAAAAGAATTGATCAAGGGAGTGAATTAAAAAGCTATTCATGATTCAAGGGGGAGTGTACTCACAAGAAAATACAAGAAAAGAGAAGATCAGAGAAGAAGAAATGTGAAGATCAGAGAGAGACAAATAAAGAAAAGAAGAAGATTTAGAGATCAGAGAAAAGAAGAATATTCACGAAAAAGTCCTTGAAATGAACTTTCATCAGAAAATTGATTTCATCTCTAAGGGGGAGATTGTTATGGACAATATTTGTAGAGTTGAAATGAATTTTACTTTTAAGAATTGTGTTCATCTCTAAGGGGGAGAATGTTGGGAATAAATAATAGAGATGAAACAATTATATTGTATATGTTTGTAAATACTAATTAGTTTAGGGGTTGTTTGTGTAAATACTTAATACTTGTGTATTAAGTATAAATAGGAATGATATGTGCACTGTTAAATAATGAATCTCAGATTATACAAAAATACACGGCTGGAATTAGAGAGAAAAGAAGGATTGCTTTGCAAGATAGCCAAGAACACCAATGTAATATTTCTCTCTTTAATCATTCAATATAATGTGTTGGATTGATAATTGTTCATATGAATTGTTCGATATGATTGAATTGCATGAAATATGAATTCACAATATTCTATGTAGATTATCAAGTAATCTACGTAGATTATCATGTAAAACATCTAATAACTATTACATTCATTATAAATCTAATATCTTACAAATAATCTTCATTATAAAACATTGAAAATGAATCTGTCATATTCTATGTAGAGCATCGACGAACATATTTTATGTATAATCTACGTACAATGTCATTCAATCTACGTAGAATGTCATGCAATCTACGTTCTACGTAGAATTACATGCAATCTACATAGAATGTCGTGTAGAATGTCAAGTATCATATATTCTACGTAGACTACATAATAAAATATACAAAAAACACATTGAATAGTAATGTTAATCTACTTAAAAAGATATAGAAATGTATAAAAACATAAAAATATATGAAATGTATAACAAACATAACATTCTATATAGATTATGTGTGATTTTTTACATGTAGTCTTGTATTATATTCTATGTAGATTATCATGTAATCTACGTAAATTATCATGTAAAACATCTAATAACTATAACATTCATTATAAATCTAATATCTTACAAATAATCTTCGTTATAAAACATGGAAAATAATTCTGTCATATATAAAGTAGAGTATCGACGAACATATTCTATATACAATCTACGTAGAATGTCATGGAATCTACGTTGAATGTCATGGAATCTACGTAGAATGTCATGCAATCTACGTAGAATGTCATGTAGAATGTCAAGTATCATATATTCTATGTAGATTACACGATAAAATATATTTCAAAAACACATTGAAACAAAAAAAGAAGATTTCATTTAGACATTTTATCAAACACTTGGTATGCAACTGATATAAAATATACCACAAAGACATTAAATAGTATTGTTAATCTACATAAAAAGATATAGAAATGTATAAGAAACATAAAAATATATGAAATATATAAAAAATATAACATTCTACATAGATTATGTGTGATTTTTTACAAGTAGTCTTGTATTATATTCTATGTAGATTATCATGTAAAACATCTAATAACTATTACATTCATTATAAATCTAATATCTTACAAATAATTTTCATTATAAAACATGGAAAATGAATCTGTCATATTCTATGTAGAGTATCGACGAACATATTCTATGTACAATTTACGTAGAATGTAATTCTATTTACGTAGAATGTCATGCAATCTACGTAGAATGACATGCAATCTACGTAGAATGACGTGTATAATGTCAAGTATCATATATTTTACGTAGATTATATGATAAAATATACCAAAAACACATTGAAACAAAAAAAAAAAGATTTCATTTAGATATTTTATCAAACACTTGGTATGCAACTGATATAAAATATACAAAAAATGCATTGAATAGTAATGTTAATAACATAAAAGATATATAAATGTATAATAAACATAAAAATATATGAAATATATAAGAAACATAACATTCTACTTAGATTATGAATAGTAATGTTAATCTACATAAAAAGATATAAAATTATATAACATTCTATATAGACACATAATATTTTTATATAGAATACTTTAATTTTTTAGCAATTAAATAATTTTCTATATAGAAATTTTTTTTTATTAAAAACGTGTTTTTTACTATTAAAATCAAATCTCATAAAAGAAAGAGAAAATGAAAATGAAAAAAAAAGCAAGAGAGAAAAAGTGAAAAAGAGATACATACAATAAAAAAGCTGGAGAGAGAAAGATAATATTTTTTATTCCAAAAATACCATTTTGATCCAAGGGCTCTAAAAGGTTTTTAAGTTCTTACAATCTTTGAGATTCTTAAAAGAACCTCTCCCTATCCAACTAACTATACATACATTTATATTTAATTTTTTTACTTTTCTTTTTAAAAATTTATAATTATAAGAGTAAATTACATAAATGGTCCCTGTGGTTTGCATAAAACTTTGGATACGGTCCCTGTAGTTTCAATTTTGCATAAACAGTCCTTATTATCACTGTTTACTTGCAAAAATGGTCCCTCTGCCGTTAACTTTAACAAACTAGTGGTTAAATTTTTTAGGGTAAATTACAATTTTCGTCCCTGTGCTTATATGAAAATTATGGTTACCGTCCTTTTAATGAAAAAATTACAATTACAGTACTTATAGTTGGCGTTTTATTATGGTTTTAGTCCTTTTCTCCAATATATTTTTAAAAATGACGATTTTACCCTTTCTCTTTATTTAATGTTTGGTCCTTAACCAAAATATTTCTTTTATATATCATTTTCTTAATGATTAATTATTCTTTTATTATTTATTTAATATATTGTTTTATTATTACTATTAAATTTTAATTGAAGTAATAAATTATTTAATAAGTTTTATTTTCGTTATTTATTTAACATTATTATTACTAGTATTATTATAGTTTAAGTATTTACATGACTAAGTCGTAGTAATTGAAAAAAAAATTATATATGACTAAATTTAATTTATTGTATTGTTGTTAATTATTGTTATTAATATTGTTATTATGGTTCTTACATTTAAATTTTAAATACATATTGAACTATTTATATATTTAGTTTTTAAAATGGTATTTATTTATTTTATTACTTTTTCATTTATAAAGTTTTTAACTATTTATACATTTATTTTATTTATATTTTGTCTCTACTTTATATTAATTTATATAAATATTTATAAATTTGATCAACTTTTGTCCAAATTTACACACATAGTATTAATTTTTATATTTTAACTTTAGTTTGTTTTTCTAAGTGTACAAACATCATATGTTCAATATAATTTTAACTTAATGAAATATAATATTTAACGTGTAACAATTTTAACTTAATTGTACAAACATCATATGTATTATATTTCATTAAGTTAAAATTATATTGAACATATGATGTTTGTACAATTAGAAAAACAAACTAAAGTTAATATATAAAAATTAATACTATATGTGTAAATTTGGACAAAAGTTGATCAAATTTATAAATATTTATATAAATTAATATAAAGTAGAGACAAAATATAAATAAAATAAATGTATAAATAGTTAAAAACTTTATAAATGAAAAAGTAATAAAATAAATAAATACCATTTTAAAAACTGAATATATAAATAGTTCAATATGTATTTAAAATTTAAATGTAAGAACCATAATAACAATATTAATAACAATAATTAACAACAATACAATAAATTAAATTTAGTCATATATAATTTTTTTTTCAATTACTACGACTTAGTCATGTAAATACTTAAACTATAATAATACTAGTAATAATAATGTTAAATAAATAACGAAAATAAAACTTATTAAATAATTTATTACTTCAATTAAAATTTAATAGTAATAATAAAACAATATATTAAATAAATAATAAAAGAATAATTAATCATTAAGAAAATGATATATAAAAGAAATATTTTGGTTAAGGACCAAACATGAAATAAAGAGAAAGGGTAAAATCGTCATTTTTAAAAATATATTGGAGAAAAGGACTAAAACCATAATAAAACGCCAAGTATAAGTACTGTAATTGTAATTTTTTCATTAAAAGGACGGTAACCATAATTTTCATATAAGCACAGGGACGAAAATTGTAATTTACCCAATTTTTTATAATGACCATTTTACCATTTTCTTTGATAACATTTTGGTCCTTCAAGTTTGTACTTCATTTTAGTTTTAGTCCCTCAAGTAAAATTTTTTATTTAACTATTTTATTATTATATTATTATTATTATAACTATTATTATTATTATTATTATTATAATAACTTTTTACGTATTAACTTTTTTGTTTATTGAGTTTCCTATATTTTAATATATTTTATAATTTAAATTACAAACTTAATTATTTCTATTTATTATAAACAATTGTATCAAATTAGAATCCATTTTCTTTTTTAGCTTTTTCAAATGAAAAACACAAACATTTTATATTATAGTTTCCAAACCAAAATTTTTTGAACCTTAAGCTTTTATTTGTTTTTTCAAACGAAAAGAAGATACTAACCATACATGTTTTAAGTTTTTTCATTTTAAAACGTAAAAAGCTACGAAAACCAATCCGTTTTTTAATTTTTTTCTGCACCAAAAAATTCAACTCATTCAGATTTTTTGTTTTGGAAAACGAAAATAAATACAAACAATTCTGTTATTAGTTTTTCCAAACGAAAAAACCACGAATAATTCTGATTTTCAGTTTTTCCTAACAAAAATCAATTTATTTTTCTAGTTTTTCAACCAAACCATTACCTTTTATTTCTTTCTCCGAACGAAAAACTACGAACCATTACGCTTTAAAGTTGTTTAAAAAATGAAATAGAGTGTATTCTTTTTGTTTGGAAAAACTAAAAAAAATGGAATGATTTTTAGTTTTTTACTATTGAAAAAAGTTTAAAACGTAATGATCAGAATAACGTAAAAATCGAACAAAAATATAGACTCATTTTGATTTTTTTAGCTTTTTCCAAACGTACAAAAATAGTAACATTTTTTAATTTTGTTCATTAATAATAACAACTTTTGATTTTTTTAGCAATAATAGTAATTGTTTACCTTCTGTTCAAGTTATCCGGTTACCAAGTGATGACCTGGCATTTTGAGCTGAGTTGGAAGCCTAGTTGGAAGCTGAGTTTCAGAATCATTTTATTTATTAACCCAAAACACAGAAAGTAGGTCATTTCTCTTTCTTTATATCGAGCGGGAAGCAGAGGCAGGAAACGAACGGCTTTGGGTCCGCTCCTTCAAACTGTAAAGGAACCCTGCACACCGAGATGTCTTCTTCGATTTCTTCAAATGGAGATGTTCATCATAGACACAAGAAAGTAGCGTATGAAGTGGGCGATGCTCCTTTATGTTGTTGTACTGAAGAATCATTTCTGAAAATCTCAAGGACCTGGAAAAACCCTAATAGGAGATTTTGGGGTTGCAAGAAATTCGATGTAAGTATGAAATTTGTCTTACATAGTCTGCGTAAATTCTTTTTTAGTAATCGTCAATCCTTGGTATGGTGATTTTAGGGTGTTGGTGCTTGTGGCTTCTTTCAATGGATTGACCCAAGTCTACCTAATGAATGGTATAAGGATCAAATGTATGAGTTATTTTGGAGTAATAATGCAAGTAATGGACAAAGGTCAAAAGAGTTGGACAAAGATGAAATGGAAAGGGTGCAACTGATTGAAGATGTGAACAATCTGGAGGATGAAATGAACAAGACCAGGGCAAAAATGAAGTACTATGATAGGTGTTTGGCGATTATAGTACTTGTTATTTTAATTTTAGCATATGTGGTTTTTGTGTTGGTTTATCAGCTGGGTGTGAAAATTTGTGTAAAGGCTTTGCCATAGGTCACTGGATTTAACATTCTGGTAGCTGTTAGCATTTTAGTACCTGTATGTTGTATTAGCATTTGTGTTGGTTTATCAATGGATTTATCATTTTGGTAACTGTTATGTAATTCTGTTATTGTGTAATTACATTTTGGCATTTTGATACAACATTGTTATGTAATGTTTGTTAAAGCAATGGATGAGCTTTGCATTGTGATACATGTTTGTTAAAATAGAAGTTAAATCAATGCATAAGTTTTGCATTGTTTTGTAATCTTTGATACACAAGTTAAACAGAATAACAGAGATATATTATATAAGAAATATGGGCATACATACAAGTTTGGGCATACATTCAAAAATGGGTACACCCCATAAGCCCCAAAACAAAATGAGGTATATGCATACATCTACTGTTTGTATGATTTACAAAAAAGGGATCTATAACCCCATTACCCTCCAAAGCATCTGCACAAAAACTATAGCCCATATCTACCCCATAAGCCCCTAATCAAGAAACAAAGGTTTTGCACGGCTCCCTTCCCCATCCTTTTCCACAGTCACCTTGGCAAGTTTCTTCAAAATGATTCTGTCACTTTTTTTCCTTTTCCTCATTGCCACTGGTACATATTGCTTGGCTGCTGGTACATATGGTTGCTGATCAATTGAAACTTCATGTGTTGTTGGTGGTTTCTGATCAGTTGGTGATGCTGGTCTTACATCATGCATTATTGGTCCATCATCCTGTGATGTTGGTGGTTGCTGATCAAATGGAATTTCTTGTGATGTTGGTGGTTGCTGATCAAATGGAATTTCTTGTGAAGTTGGTGGTTGCTGATCAGTTGGTGGTTGCTGATCAGTTGGTGATGCTGCTGGTCCTACATCATGTTGTGTTTCCTTACTTGCAGTAGGAAGTGGAACCCATGAAGGCCAAACAGGGGCTGGGTTTCTTGTACCAGACTATAAAGGCATATAAGTGTTGGGTTAATTGACATATAAATTAATATGTAGATAACTATGAGATGACAATGTCCTTACCCCTATCAAAGTCTCCCCTGTAATGGGATCTATTGATATCCCAGCATTCCAATTTGTTCTTCCCCTGCCTCTTCCTCCCCTGCCTCTTCCACCCCCAGCAATTCCTCCTTGACCTAAAACAAATGAATTAATAGTTTGTCTCCAAAACAAATGAATTAATAGTATCCAGCACAATTTTAAATTGAGAATTACATACCTCTCCCTCCTTCAACCTGTGGATGTATTCTTTTTCTTCCTGGTGGTAGCTTAATCTTTGGTGGTGGATCCTTTTTCTGATTTTTACAACTCCTTTTGTTGTGGCCATATTCTAGACAATTCTTGCATTGCCACTGATTTGATCCACTTTGGCCACCCTCACTGGCATCCTTCCTTCTGTTTTTTTGGCCTGCCAGGCATCCTCCTTGGATGTGGTGGCAATGGTTTGCTGTAGTTGGTTTTAGGCCACATAGCCATGCCATTCAATGGTAACAAATGATGATTGTAAGCCTCCTTAAACATAGACACTCTGAAACAACTAGGCACATAGTCTTCTGGCATCTTCTTTATATAGAAAATCACAGCTACTGCATGTGGGCAAGGAAGTCCAGATAATTGCCACATCCTACACGTACAACTGTTGGTACTTTCATCCACAATGAATGCTTCCATTCCTTGCTTAACCTCAAACTGAGTGCCTCCACTGGGATACACATTCCAAAACCTGTAAAAACATGTTAATTACCACATAATTAAACTTTCAATGTAGAAAAAAATGCTAGATTATCAGATCACATACCTTTGCAATTCTTTGTGCAATTCCAACTTCTTTCTAATAGATGGACATAGCTCATCAGTCCACTTAGATGCAGTTTGTCTCATCCTTTCCATTCTTTCCATTAGAATGATTCTAATTGCTTCCAACATAGTAATGATGGGTTTGTTCCTCATATCTAGTATAAGTGAGTTAAAGCACTCACTTATACCATTTTCACATGCTTCACAACTCCTTCCAGTCTGAAAATAAGCCCTTGACCAAGTTTCTGGAAATCTCTCAACTAAGTACTTGTAAGCATCAACATTACATGCTTTGATGTCATTCATTGCTTCTTCAAACTTTGCTGGATAACTAGCTTTGGAGGCTGCCCAAAAGAGGTTCCTATAAATTGTGCCATTGAATTTTTTTCTGAAGTTAGCATAGATATGCCGAGCACACTGCCTGTGCTCAGCATGAGGCAATACCTCCTTTACAGCCTCAATGATCCCCTGATGAGTGATGTTAAATAATTAAAGATGCATAATGTAAACGTGTGTGCAGTATATAAACAGGTACACTGTGTTTAATAATTAATAATTAATAATGTAAACATGAGTGCAATAAATAAACATACCTTATGTTGGTCTGATATTAATGTAAGTCCTGCTCCATCATTAAGATCAAGATCATCCCTCAAAAGGTCGATAAACCATGACCAGTTTTCTTTGTTCTCCACACTTACAACTGCCCATGCAACTGGGTATATCTGGTTATTTCCATCCCTGCCTACAGCTGATAGTAATTCACCTTTGCATATCCCTTTTAAGAAACAACCATCTAGCCCAAGTACTCTTCTACAGCCAGTTAACCACCCATCTTTCAAACCTTTAAAACAAACATAAAAGCTTTGAAAGTAGCTTTTACCGTCGGGATTTTCTTCAACACAGAGTTTCACCGTACTGCCTGGGTTTGTCCTAAAGATCTCCTCTCCGTAGTCTCTTAACTTTTCATAATGTACTTTAATTCCTTGTTCAAACTCATTGATAGCATAAGCCCTAGCCCTACTGGCCTGACAAGAAGTGATTTGGCAGTTGTATTTTTTCACAAAAGCCTCTTGCAAAAGTTTCAACTTAATCTTTGGGTTCTGTCTTATTTTTGCCCCAAACTTCTCTGCAATCCATCTTGAATTCACCAATGGACATCTTTTGAAACTCCTTGAACATCTATGTTCATCATTCAATGTCTTCACCTGAAACGACTCTTCCATTCTCATTTTTGTAGCCCATAACCTCCATGGGCAATGCCTTTTCCCAAATTGATCAGCTTTACCACAATATGCTAATAATTTAGCATGATCATTTAGATCAAAATTGATCTCATAACCGTTAGCTAAGGCATAATATGTGAGGCAATCTTTGAGTTGCTTTGGATTTTCATACCTCTCACGCTTGACTGGTTTCATTAACCTCCAGTTAATCCGAGGGTTATGCCTAGGACCTCTCCGTTCATCCTCTTCCTGCCCAGAATCATCACTCTCAGCATGTGTTTCAACATCATCTTTTTGCCCTTTCAAATAACCTTGAAGGTCATTCAAAAACGCTTCATGTTCCTCAACAACTTCTCCTCTTTCTGTATATCTATGTGATTCAAAGTTAGGACTTTTTTCAACACCTTTTTTCTTTCTAAAATTACTGACTTCATCTTCTCCCTCCGAAAGATGATCTAGCGATGCTTTAGATTCCTCTTCTTCACTGCCTTCTTTTTCTTCACCACTTGTTTCATCGTCAGATTTATACTCCTCACTACCTGTGTTATCTGATCAACAACATTATCAGCTAACTCACCCACCTCCCCATCAAGTTCATGGACATCATTCTTAGCTAACTCACCCATGTCCTCATCTACTTCAGGGACAACATTGTCACCTAAGTCACCTACATCCTCATCTACTTCAGGAAAACCAGTCCTCTCATTAGCTAGATATCCAAGCATAAACTGATTTGGGTCATCTCCCAATTCAACAAACTCCGCTAAATCTGTCCCAAATAATTCAACATATAGTTTAATAGGCCTATCACTTACCATCGCATGATTGATAAAATCTTCCAAGTCAGAATCATTTTTTAAATCCTTAAAACCATTATTCAATTCCTTTCCTGGAACACAATAGTATATACATTGAAACACAGTTTCCGTAATCTCTTCCAAAAACTCACATAGAGTATCGAAATCAATGTCCTTAAAATCTGCACGAACCCTTTGCACAGCTCCACCGGCATATTGAAGAGGATGTTTCATAAACATTCCGTTATAGTTCACGTCCATTGTAATGCATTTTGGTTCACGAGAAGAGGATGCCATTCTGAAAAAAGAAAGAAAAAAAAGAGCAAGAAAAAACCCTAATTTAATCAAGAAAAAACCCTAGTTCTACGAACATAAAGTTAAAATCATGTATAAAACTCAGATTACCATCGATTTACATATGAAATTGATGGAGATGATGGTCACTTTTTACTTCGTTCATTCGATTCCTGCTCTTCCTTCGATTCCTGCACTTCGTTTCTTTGCTTTCCTCGAACCACCCAGCGTAGTCAAAGAAATATGACTGAAATATGACTGTGTTGGGTTTTAAACTGAGATATAAATGAAATGCCCACCATGTCAGCTTCCAACTCAGCTCAAAATGCCAGGTCATCACTTGGTAACCGGATAACTTGAACAGAAGGTAAACAATTACTATTATTGCTAAAAAAATCAAAAGTTGTTATTATTAATGAACAAAATTAAAAAATGTTACTATTAATGATAAAAATAACAAAAGTTATTACTATTTTCAGCAATTAGCCCTTTTTCAATCGTAAAAAACTACAAACCATTTCATTTTTTTGTTTTTCCGAACAAAAAGGCTACACACTATTTCGTTTGGTTCGAAAAACTAGAATTGTTTGTATTTACTTTCGTAGTTTTTTCGTTTGCAAAAACTAATTACAGAATTGTTTGTATTTACTTTCGTTTCCCAAAACATAAAATCGGAATAGGTTGAAACTTTTGGTGCAGAAAAAAAATAAAAACACAAATTGGTTTTCGTAGTTTTTTACGTTTAGAAATTGAAAAAAACTAAACATGAATGGTTAGTAACTTTTTAGCGTTTGTAAAAAGAAATAAAAGTTTAAGATTCAAATTTTTTTGGTTTGGAAAACTACAATATAAAATATTTGTATTTTTCATTCGAAAAAGCTAAAAAAACAAAATGGATTCTAATTTTATACTATTGATTATAATAAAAAAAAATTAATAAGTTTGTAATTTAAATTGAAAAATATATTAAAATATAGGAAACTTAATAAACAAATAAATTAATATGTAAAAAGTTAAATCAATAAATAATAATAATAATAATAATAATTTTTATAATAATAATAATGATAATGATAATAATAATAATAATAATAATAATAATAATAATAATAATAATAATAATAATAATAATAATAATAATAATAATAATAATAATAATAATAAAGAGTTAAATAAAAAAATTTACTTGAGGGACCAAAACTAAAATGAACTACAAACTTGAGGGACCAAAATGTTATCAAAGAAAAGGGTAAAATGATCATTATAAAATATTTAACCATTTGATTGTTAAAGTTAACGGTAGAGGGACCATTTTTGCAAGTAAACAGTGATAATAAGGACCGTTTATGCAAAATTGAAACCACAGGGACCATATCCAAAGTTTTAATCAAACCACAGGGATCATTTCTGTAATTTACTCTAATTATAATTATATATATATATATATATATATATATATATATATATATATATATATATATATATATATATATATATATATATATATATATATAGAATTTGGTTTCACGACGTACCATGTGAAATCCGGAGTACCCAACGCACCATTCATCAACCACAGGATCAAAAATATAGGGGAGGGGCATGATGGACATTCAACGTGATTTCAGCTTCATTAAGGGAATGATCATTCACATTGGTTGATCATTCACATTAGTCAATTGATCATTCACATTACTTAATTGATCATTCACAACACTTATTTAACTATTTATACTTCTTGTACACTTATTTGACCATTCACATTACTTAATTAACCATTCAAATTACTTAATTGACAATTCACATTACTTAAATGATCATTCACATTACTTAATTAATCATTCACATTACTTAATTGACCATTCACATTACTTAAATACATTTAACATTGATGGTATGTAGAAGATGAAGTCTAACATTGCTGTTCTCGTCATTCATCAAATGTGAATGGACATTTACCTAATGTGAATGACCATTCACATTAGAAGATTGATCATTCACAAAACGTAGTTGACAATTAACATGACTAATGTAAGGTGCTGATATTATTTCACCAATGTGAATGGTGAAATTTACTAATGGAAATGGCCATTCACATTAGCTGAATGATCATTCACATTGGTTGATGTTATTAATGTTTGATAGATTTGAGAATTTGAGCGTTACATGAATGACCATTGTTACTGTTTGTCATTAATCTTGTTACTGCTTGTTAGTAGTTGACGATGCACAGCATACATGCTGTGCTGATATGGTACAACCAATGTGAATGGTAAATTTCCTAATGTGAATGGCCATTCACATTAGCTGAATGATCATTCACATTGGTTGATGTTATTAACGTTTGATAGATTTGAGAATTTGAGCGTTACATGAATGACCATTGTTACTGTTTATCATTAATCTTGTTACTGCTTGTTAGTAGTTGACGATGCACAGCATACATGCTGTGTTGATATGGTACAATCAATGTGAATGGTAAATTTCCTAATGTGAATGGTCATTCACATTAGCTGAATGATCATTCACATTGGTTGATATTATTAATGTTTGATAGATTTGAGAATTTGAGCGTTACATGAATGACCATTGTTACTGTTTGTCATTAATCTTGTTACTGGTTGTTAGTAGTTGACGATGCACAACATACATGCTGTGCTGATATGGTACAACCAATGTGAATGATAAATTTCCTAATGTGAATGGCCATTCACATTAGCTGAATGATCATTCACATTGGTTTGATGTTATTAATGTTTGATAGATTTGAGAATTTGAGCGTTACATGAATGATCATTGTTACTGTTTGTCATTAATCTTGTTACTGTTTGTTAGTATTTGACAATGCTCAGATTCACATGTTGTGCTGATATTATTTTACCAACGTAAATGATCAAATAAGCAATGTGAATGATCATTTAAGTAAGGTGAATGATCAATTAAGTAATGTGAATGATCATTTAAGTAACGTAAAATGTTAATTAAGTAATGTGAATGATCATTTAAGTAATGTGAATGGTCAATTAAGTAATGTGAATGGTCAATTAAGTAATTTGAATGATCAATTAGTCAAATAATTATTGTGAATGATCAAATAAGTGTAAAAGAATTGTAAATAGTCAAATAATTCTTGTGAATGATCAAATAAGTGTTGTGAATGAATAATTAAGTAATGTGAATGATCAATTAACTAATGTGAATGATCAATTAATGTGAATGATGAATTAAGTAATGTGAATGGTCGTTGTAATTACGAAAATACCCTTCCAGCAAAAAAAAAGGGGGGCGCGCATGTAATTGTATTTTTTGATCACAACCATTGATTTATTTAATCTTGTGGCTTTGGATGGGTACCCTTGGTACACTGGATTTTTGAAGGGACTCTTTTGAACCTATATATATATATATATATATATATATATATATATATATATATATATATATATATATATATGTATGTATATATATATAGGGGTGGGTTCAATGGAAAACCTATATACATCGGAAAACCCGGGAACCACTTTATAGCCATTGGATCAGGTGATGCATCACGCAGAAAGTCGATGCATCACACAGGAATTTGGTGCATCACGCGAGAATTTGGTGCATCAAGCGGGGAATTTGATGCATCACGCGGGAATTGTGATGCATTTATGGTGGTGCATGGTGGTTTTCCAAAGTTTTCCGATGCATGTTGGTTTTCCATTGAACCTCCCTCTATATATATATATATATATATATATATATATATATATATATATATATATATATATATATATATATATATATATATATATATATATATATATATATATATATATATATATATATATATATATATATATATAGAATATGGTTCGAGAGAGTACCACCCAAATGCAGCGCACCAGAAGGTACCACCTTTAAAAAAACTTTTTTTAATTTTTTTTTTCATAAACATGTTTTAATTAACATTATGAAGATCGTATGTAAATTTCACATACATTCACATCTCCTAGCTCCTAAAAAATGATGTGAAAATTTTGAAGACATGTGAACATGCATTTATGTGATGTGTGTTTTCATGTACTTAGAGTGTTCGGATTTGCGTGAAATTCACATATGATCTATGTAATGTTAATTAGAACATGTTCATGAAAAAAAAGTTCAAAAAAGTTACTTTTAAGGGTGGTACCTTCTGGTGCGCTGCATTAGAGGTGGTACTCACTTGAACCTAAATCTATATATATATATATATATATATATATATATATATATATATATATATATATATATATATATATATATATATATATATATATATATATATATATATGTTTAATACTCAACATGCTTAATCTATATTGTTTGTACAATAAACTATTTATAAAAAATAGTGTTCTAGAACCGTCGCAATGGCTAGAGTTTAGTTTTTTGAGATATTATCTTATATATTTTGAATATATATATTTCTATTTCTTTATAAAAACTATTTGACTCTTTTAACCGTTGCAATGCGTGAAGAAAAAAACTTATTTATTATTATTTTATAAATTATACCCCACTATATATGACTTTTACAAGATGATGTGTCAAAACACATAACAAACCAAAGGGTCAATATTCCCCCTCTCTCAATGATGATCTTAAATTATATATTATGTTTATTGACAATTTTTTTAATGAAAAAGAAGCTTATAAAAGTGGGGTTTAATTAATGAAAACAACTGTAACATGTTTGAATAACTTTGACAGGGCCGGCCCTGAGGGTGTGCAGTAAGTGCGACCGTTCAGGGCCCCAAGTTTTGATAGGGCCTCATAGTAAAAATTGACCGGTGATCGGAAAAAATTGTGAAAAACTAAAGTCTGCTTAAGTTTAATTACTGCGTCTCATGTCATTAACAAAAAAATATGTGAGTGAGGATGTATGATTAGTAAAAATAAGCATATAGCAATGCCTTTTCAGATAAATATAGTTTTAAAATTAATTATTTTGTTCTCATATAAACATGTCCTAATATCATTGTTTTAAATGTTTTTTATGTATATAGCAATTGCTAGACTACTAATAACTAATAAATTTTATATAAAATTAAAAATTTTCGCATTTTAAGAGCCTACAATGTAATTATCGTACAAGGCCACCAAAATTCACGGGACGGCCCTGAACTTTGACATAACTATTCCTCAAATTATACCCCACAATTATATGACTTTCACACCTCTCTATAGTTCTATGCACACAATTGCACATAAATTACAACTTAATTGCTCAATATCCCTAATTTATTATTATTAAAATATTTTAAAATATCATATTTTAAAATTCATGACTTTTAATTAAATTGTAAGCTAATAAAATATTTTAACTAATAAAATTTTGATATATAAACCATACCTTTAAACCAACAATTGGTTATTAAATTGATGAAGACTATATAACTAACTACCATATCTAATATCCAATTTGTGTTTTAGATATAAATGTTCTTTTTGTCATTTGTTTGAGCATGGACAACAACTATAATACATGATCACTTGCATCATTTGAAAATGATTTGACAATAATATTAATTTTTTTTTAATTTTGGCATTGTTTTTTTTTAAAAAAAATCTATTTATATTTCCATCTATGATTTGATATATGATATCCTATGATTTAACATACTTGTTCATATATATATATATATATATATATATATATATATATATATATATATATATATATATATATATATATATATATATATATATATATATATATATCTTTCTATTTTTATCCTCACGGACACATCCTATTCATGTCATTTTAGGTGAGACTACGACATAATGAATAGTAACACTTAGTCAAATATATTATATATATGTGCAAATTTAAAGATAACAATAATTTTTTTTTTAAAAAAAGATACTTTTTGTATTTATTGAGCATATCTAATAAAAATTACTAAGCACACAGATGATGTGATTGAAACTTACAATCCATGATTGAAATAAATTGATTTCGGATATTAAAGTTTGTTTTCTATGTCAAATTTAATATTTGTATTGAGTATATATGAATTATGAAACATCATGTTTTTGTTTTAGGAAGGAACAAGATTACTGTTTGAATGAATTTATTTTTTTAAAGAATAATGTTAAATAAATCTTTTCCAGTTGTTAAATGAACTCTATCATAATCGCTATATTAGATGAGGTTTAAATAACACCAACATTTTTAAATTAAACTTAAATTAGTTCGTCAGATATTTTAGATCTATCAATCATTTATCTTATGTTATAAAAGGGCTATTGCAAATACGATATTTATCCTACAAAATCATTTTCTAAAACTTCTAGACTACAAGTTTTCTGATATAACTATTTGACAAAAAAGTGATAGGGTTGCCACCTTACTCTGCATCTCCATCTCTCCATCTTGCTTTCCTTCTTTCTTATCAACTGTATTATAACGAGTTGCAATCAAGTAATTAAACTTTCACAATTATTGTAAAAATAAAAACAACGTAAGGATTATAGTTAGAAAATTATCATCCAAAAATCAAATCGATAAAATTGTAATAAACCCTTTTTAATATTAAAAACATAGCTTATGATTATATATATTAATCACTAAGTCAATTAAATAAATAATATAAATAATAAAATATGGAAGTGTATTATTGTTGAATGATAAAAAAAAGTTTCTACTTTTTGGACACCCTTTACATAATATTTATGTAATAATTATGTTTAAAAATAGTATGTATCATTAAAAAAGTAATGCATAATTAGAAAAACATAAAATTATTGTGCAATAGTTATGTTAAAAAAAAAAAATAAAGGGTCTATTAAAATCATTGGGTCCAATTAGACTCCTAAAAAATAAATAGTAAAATACATTGTAATAAGCAATCAACTATAAGCTCTCGAAGGTCAAACGATAGGCTTTTGAAATAATCAAAGGTTAGAAATTTTTATTTTTATTTTTGTCATATATATAAAAGTATAAAACGGAACGGATATTCATTAAAGGCAATTTCTTCATGCACCATACTCTAGTTTCTCATACACCATACTCTATAATTTTGACCTATAATTTAATTAAATTGTTGTTTATGATTGGGTGTATGGTTCCTCTTTTTCATTGAAAGTAATGTAGGTTAATTGACTTAAATATTATATGTTGTTGAGTATGGTGCATGAAGTAGCACCCTTCATTAAATTAAGAGTATATAAATATATAAATATAAATATAAATTGGTTGTGGAGGTTCGTGGGAAGTTCCTATCAATCAATCAAAATATCATCATGATGCAAAATTCGTTGTTCCGCTTTGACTAAATTATTTGACCACAATTGCACAAACAACCCCACCCCACCCCACCATCATCAATCTATTAAATTCCTATGAATCTATTGTTTCCTTGATCCCCAATTTCAATTTCTACAACAACGTCATCACTCACTCTCAAATGGGTATTTGTGTTGGAAAGCCTGCCAATGTTGCTCATGCTTCTTCTACTCAATTTCTTGGTATGTCGTCTAATCTTTTTCATCTTTTCTTTTATCTGTTCTTCTCCGCTTATGCTTATTATTATGATGATTTCAATTACTATCATACATAATCATCCTATGATTACGATTTGTTCCATCAGGGTTTTTGAGTTTCTCACTCATCGCCATGGATTCTAGAACTGGAGGAAATACTTCATTCCATTGCTTTTATATGATTTCTATCAAGTCAATAATTTGGGACTTATAAATCAATATAGCTAATGTGTCATCCATCTATTCCAATCTTTTATGTTTGTAGTTTACTTAAACAAACATTTAAATTTATATTTTTGGTAAGTATGATAGCTATCCAAGTATGATATTTTTTAATTGATCTGATTGATTAATGATTAGAATTGAAGTAAGCATGACACTTTTGAGCATGCAACAGTTGCTTTTAATTTCGGATAAGAGCAGCTTTTATTTGAATTGTGAATGGATTCTTGGAGTTCCCAAATGGTATATTTTCCATGTGCTTAGAGCTAGGTAATTGGTTGTTTGTTTACTTCTTAATGGAATCATTAAGAGACTCATTCAAAGTTAAATTGACCGTTAATGATTGCACTAAGTTGTAAACAAACAACCCTGAGTTCGTATATTAATACAGATTTTGTTCTATTCATGTTGTCCATTAGACATATGTGGATCCTATCAATATGATGTTAGTAGAAATGAATATGTGATTGTGGCTTCATTTGCAATTTGTTGACTTCTTTTAAGTTAGTACTTGGCCTTTTATTGCAAAAAAAAAAAAAAAAAACAAACAAACTAATTTTTGCTGAAAGCTGCAAAAATAAGGAGGCATTATGGACAAAAAGGTGCCAATTGGCAATTACAATGTAATTTTTAGCATTGCTGTTTCAATAATTTTCAAGAAATTGCTAATTATTGCAATCCATGTTCTTTTGACTCTTTTATAACAACGATTAATTTGTAACATGTAAACACAATAATTTTCTTGCGTTGTACAAAGATACTTATTCCATGTCTTGTAACAATAATATTTGTGATTTGTGTAGGAAACAGGTAACCTTACTTGTTTCCTGAGGTCAAAGGATGGGAATTATGTTCTATGACTCTTTGAGAGCTAGTACATGTTCTTGATCGATTTTTTATTTTGATTGTCTAACTTCTAGCTTATTTGTCGTAGAGGATATGCTTGATAACAAGAGGAAATCTAATTCAAAAGCTTCCAAGAATCAAACAAAAACAGTCAGCTTCAACAAAGTTTCGAAAGCAGACAAAAACGAGCATCCACCTGTACCCATTAATCTCAGAGCCTTTAGCTTGAGTGATCTCAAGACCGCCACCAAAAACTTCCGGCCTGATAGTCTTTTGGGTGAAGGTGGTTTTGGTCGAGTGTTTAAAGGGTGGATTGATGAAAACACCTTTTCTCCTGCCAAACCTGGCACCGGACTTGTGGTGGCTGTCAAAATACTAAAGCCTGAAAGTCATCAAGGTCACAGGGAATGGCTTGTAAGTGATCCTTTTTCATTTGTTGTGTTCTTATTAGCTGTTGACTTGTGTGGTTGACTTTTTGATCCCGTTTTATATATTGTTATTGTAAAAATGGCAAAAAAAGTAAAAGCTCTAGAGTTTGCTACCATGATCTATGGTTAAGAAATTGTGAAAAAGTAAATGCAGAAGAATCATTATACCTTAAACTTGCAAACTGTTTTTTTTTCTTTCAATAATGATGGTTTGTTGGCAATGTTAAACAAACAAACTACAATGTTCTGAAAAGTCAATCATTTACAAAGTTGTGTTTTGCTATCCTTGACTTGCAGACTGAGCTTGAATACATGGGAAGGCTTCGCCATAAAAATCTTGTCAAGCTTATTGGTTATTGTGAGGAATGCGAAAACCGGCTTTTGGTTTATGAGTTCATGCCTAAAGGATGCTTGGATAATCACTTATTTAGAAGTGAGTATTATTTTCAACATGCTCATGCTCTCTATTTCATTTTCTGGGTCCAATACAAGAAAAGGAGACATGTTTTTTTTTTTTGACAAAATTGGTCTTCAAAGTAGTGCTCTGGTGTCTGGTCCAAATCACACTCCAAATCTGATCGACATGACTTTTTATAGTCCGCTCGCATGATTTGTGCTTCACATGCAATATATTTTCTTGCAGAAAGTGTTCAACCTATGCCATGGGCCACAAGGATGCGTATCGCCATTGATGTAGCAGAGGGGTTATCATTCTTGCATAGTAAAGAACCTTGTATCATCTATCGAGATTTGAAGGCTTCTAACATTCTGCTAGATTCGGTATGCCAGATTCATCTTGATTTTATGTTGAATTTTAAAAAGGCAGATATGTCGCTTTTTTACGTCTTCACTAATGATCTTGTGTTGTTGAATGATGTAGGATTTAAATGCAAAGCTTTCGGATTTTGGTTTAGCAAGGAACGGTCCTGTAGGAGACAACACTCATGTTTCAACCAGGGTTGTTGGGACCAATGGCTATGCTGCACCGGAATACGTAGCAACAGGTATGAATTTGATACATTGAACTATATACAATAAACTACTACAATTAGCAATTTAAGCGTCACATAAAAGTTGAAAAGTAGTTCGTATGATCTTAGAAGTCATGTCTCTTGCGCTTTTACCCGATGGAGTGCATGTTATGAACTTGTAGAAACAGGGATGCACCTTAAATGAATTCCCTTAGGCTCCGTTTGGCTCACGAAATGAATTTTGAAGGAATTTGAATTTACTTGTAGTGTGTTTGAAAATTTGGATTACAAAAAAATGAATAAATTTTTTTAAAGCCCATCAAAACTATGGTTGAAGGATTTCATCATTCCTAGCTGTCTGTAATGGAATTTAGATTCTTTACAGTTTCACAACATATACCCTTAGCTAACCTTAAGTACCATTCCATACATCAACCAATAAACATGCTATGTACTATAAATTAAATTTCAATTCCTTCAAATTTCATTATGCGAGCCAAACGGAGACTTAGGGTGTGCCTTTTACCGTATCCCCAAACCATTGACCACACATACAGGATATAGGTTTCATGATACGAGAGGGGTAATTTGGTCGTTCAAAAATCTAGAAATGAAAATTCACAAACCATGTAAAGTATAAGTTGTGGTTCATACCCTCCATCCGATGAAAACCAAATGAATGTGTCGGTTTTAGGGAGGTTAGTTATTATAGGGAAATCTGCATAAAAAGCTAAGCTTAATTTAGGCTGATTTCAATTCCAGGTAACAAACTTTTCGAGAATCATGTTAAGGAAAGGAACAATGATTATTTTATAGTATTTAAAGCAACAAACTTATAATTTTTTACGATAAAAGGGAGCCACCAACTTATAAATCATATCTACGTTTGCGTCAAATTTACTGTTTTCTTGCATATACTCTACCGGCTATTCAAAATACAAAGAAAAAGAACCTAAAATACATGGCTTTCTTAGTATGACGATGGGTAAGCAGGAAATTTTAACATGGAACTTTCCAAAAAAACAAAAGAACTTTTATTGTAGAATAAATCCGACGTAAATTGTGTATGCATTTTAGTCACATGTTACATAATTCTGATGTGTGGTTTTGCATTCTGTGCAAGGTCACTTGACTCCAAAGAACGACGTGTATAGTTTTGGTGTGGTCTTACTGGAGTTGCTGTCAGGAAGACGTGCCATTGCTGAAGAGAGGGCCGGGGGGGTCGAGGAGACATTAGTAGACTGGGTGAAGCCGTTTCTGAGCGATAGCAAAAGGGTTCTAAGAATTATGGACACACGGCTAGGTGGTCAGTACTCGAAGAAAGGTGCACAGGCCGTGGCTGCACTTGCATCGAAGTGTCTTCACAAGGATCATAGGTTCAGGCCGACTATGGCTGAAGTCCTTACTTCGTTACGAGAAATCCAGAACACACAGAAGGAGGTTTCGAGGATTAATCCGGATCAGGAACTTAGAAAACTAGGGGGTTTGAAGGAGACAAGTGTAGCTACAAAGTCAAGATAGAAAGCTGCAAGTTTTTGCCCGTTATAGATGTATGTGTAAGATAGTTGCTACTTTTTACGGTTTACTGCATAATGCACAAATGTTAATGCACGATGTCCAATTTGATTGTTGGATGTTCCAATGACTGTATATAGCAAGTGAAAACAAAGTCCTTTGGTTAAAATTTGCGAATAAAAACCATATACAATTCAAATGTTATTCTAAATAAAACAGAAATTTTTGTACCAGTGTTATAAAAATCAAAACTTTTTGTATTGTTATTATAAGTTTAATCTAATAATCTATACGCTGTCAAAATACTAAAGTTTATTATTTGACTTCTCCTAAATCAAAAAAGTTTATTAAATCTTAAAAACACTTTCTGTTACTTCTGTACAATAAATAGTGAGAAAATTACTAAAATAACAAAAAATAACACCCTATTATCAAGTTTTAGTCAAATAATATCAATCTAACCAAAATAGCAACACTTTACGTTACCACATTTACGTAATAGTCATCATATACGTGATCTGTACTTTTTATTAATATTTTAATGCATTAATAATTGGTAACATTACCAAATTTAAATGTTTTCCATTCCCATTAAAAACTAGGTGGTTTGTCATTTGATGATAAACATTTTTTGGTACACATTTTGTGACGTAATACATTAAATATTAATAAAAGATACAGATCACATCAACGATGACTATCACGTAAGATGTGATAACGTAAAAAACGGTTATTTTGGTTATATCGATATTATTCAACTAAACTTACTTTTGGAGGCGACGTGGCAAATTTGTTGACATTACGAAGTTCGTGGCTCCAAAGCGTTTGAAGTTTCCAAATGCTCAACAACACACACGATGAAGCTCACACAGAGCTCTAACTATGGCGAGCACCAGTTCTTCTACACTGGGATTGTCCAAACACTACTTCCCACCGATATTTACGAACAAAATCTCGTCTTCAACATCGGGACTCTCCAGGAAAACTCGTGTTTCTTCGAAACCGAGAAGAATAATATCAGTTGGTTCGTGCTTGATTGATAGTTCTGCGGTCGAGGCAATCAGCCCCAAAATTAAGGTCGAAACATGGTAATTTCTATATCGTAAATTGAATTAGGGTTTTAGGGGTACCTTGATTATGGTCTTTTATAATTTGGCGGACCACTACCTAGACCATTCGTGACTTACGATCCAGAATAACAACTGTTTATATGTGTGTATAATTGAATCGATTGAACAACCGAGAAATCAATGAATTTTGATATGAGTTCTTTTGAAATATGCATTAGTTACTTGTCTCGGTGTTTGGAGCTAAACGATTTTGGCATTTTGCATTAACATGTGATTTGATTATAATTTAAGACGAACTCAATATTAATGAAGCCTCCCTTTAAACTAATACTACCTTTGAGTGTTTGGTTGGAGAAAGGTTGCTGCAAGAAAACGGATTGTTATGAAATAAATTTACTTATCTATCTCTGGCGTTATTCAATTAACCATCATATCATCTTATCTTAATTATTCAACTTGCATTACACAGCGGTGGATTCAAGATTTTTCTTTCATGTTGGCACAATGTTAAGAGTGTTTATTCGTTGATTTTTTTATTTTTTTGGCTTTCCTCCGTAGTTAAGTGGCGGGTCGCGGGGTCGGGTCAACATAATACACAAAACCTTAATGAACAAAAGTAGAATTACTTAGGATTGATGGACAAAATACCTTTATAATTATTCTCTTATTAGTTTTCATCTTTGAAAAAAAAGATTTATAACATCATCATCGGAAACATCTAGGTATTGATAACTTCCGTTTCAAAAATCTTTTCATTTTCCTCACAATTAACAAGTAACTCGAATAATAATTAGCAGCACAAACCCCGAGTCCCTAGTATTAACAATTGACACTCTATTAAATATCAAATAACAATTTAGCAAACATATCCTAAAACCAATGATTAATCTCTAACAAAACAAACACTAATATTAACATTAATAAAACAATATGAAAATATACAAATAAATATAATCTGTAAATTAGTAAAATTTAGCAATATTACACTAATTTAGATTTGGGTATTAGGTTGGACTAATTAATCTATATATGAACTTTGGGCTTAATTTTTGAGGTATGTGGGCACAATCAGAATTATGTATATAGGATAGTTTTGAATGTTTTTGTGAAGGCAAGTTCCCCCCTCCCTTACTGTGTCCGCCCTGCGGAGCACTTTTTTGTTATATAATTATGTGATTAAAACTGTTAATCTTGATGCTTAGGAAGATAGTTTGTTTGTAACATTTTCTCAGGATTTTCTTTCAAGTGTGACACTGTTGTTTTACATGCATTACAAGATTCACCAGATATAACTTGAATATACATCGACAAATTGCTATACCACATAAGTCACATGTTTTGGACTTTTTATTAGTTCTTCCACTTATTATTATTATTATTTTTGGGGTGGGGGTGTGTGTGAGTGAGATAAATGTGATCCAAATATAGGCCCTGGAGTTTCAAGTTTGAACCGGTAGAATTTGATTGTTTAGGTGGTTTGTGCTTTGAAAAATGCATGGTAGGTGATTTGTACGCCACCTTCTGTTCACAGCATCAAGTGTTCATATCCCATATTACCTCTTTCCAGTTCAAGAAAGGACAAATCCCAAATAAAGCGGTGCAGCTAAGGGTAATATAGTAATGAGAAACTTGATACAGGTTTATGAAGTAAAAGGAGGTGTGTACAAGTCACCTTCCAAAATGTATGGGTTCTTTTGTTGCAGGGTATGCGTTTTCCCTTTCAGCTATACTAAAAGTCTAAAATGAGTTCATGTTGTTTGCGTTGTAGCATGTGGAATTGGAAAGGCTATTCTATTCGATACCAATTCGCTGGAAACAATGGCCCTGCATTAGTTCTGGTTCATGGTTTTGGAGCAAACAGGTCCACCATCATTCATATTTTGCTTCTCGTCAACTATATGATATAGGTATTAACTGCATTATGGCGCCAAACAAATTTTGTTAAATATCTACTGTAGTGTTGGTTGTCCCAAATATTTCTTTGTTAAAAATTACTGGACGTTCAAACAAAAGCATTCGTTCAAGTACAAATGTTTATGATGTTATGCTGGATTTGTCTTCCATTATCAAACGGATCAGCGCATTCTTTTAAAGCCAGATCAAAAGGCCTCTATTAGGTGCTGATTACCATAATACCCGAGCTTAATTGATATGATTAACAAAGCAGCATCAGATGCTTCCAAGCTCTGAAGCTCTCATGTCTTGACATCAATAATCATGCGATAGTTTTAACTTTGGCATCTTTGTGATTTGTTTTGTCTAGAACGCTACATGAAGTCATCCTAGAGTTCTTTGTTGCTTCAAATACTGTGTCATATGGCTAAGACTTCCTACTCGTCTTCTTTGACAGTGACCATTGGCGAAAAAACGTACCAGTTCTTGCAGAATCACATAGGGTATTCGCAATCGATCTTATAGGCTATGGCTATTCTGACAAACCAAATCCTCGTGAGCTTGGAGACAGTCCTTTCTATACATTTGAGACATGGGGTTCTCAGATAAATGACTTCTGTACAGACGTAGTTAAAGACAAAGCATTCTTTATTTGCAATTCAATTGGAGGTAACCACAGTTTAGACATAATTTAATGTAACATGTTCTTTTTTAAGTTGATTTGGTGCCTGTACAGGACTTGTTGGTCTTCAGGCGGCAGTGATGGATCCAAGCATCTGTACCGGGGTCATGGTTCTGAATATATCTCTTCGTATGCTTCATATAACGAAGCAACCATGGTTTGGAAGACCCTTGATTAGATCTTTCCAGAACATCTTGAGGTAAATTTGTGAACTGTGATCAAATTTTCCTGTTTGAAATTCTTGTATGGTTATTCGAAGTTGTGATTGTATCAGGAATACCCCTGTTGGAAAATTCTTCTTCCAAAACGTTGCCACAAGAGAGTCTGTCAGGAATATTCTTTGTCAGGTATGTATTGAATTTAAACAGCATAAAATTATACATATGAATACTTCTACAGAGTGCATCCAGTTAAGTTCATGATTCATGCAGTGTTACCATGACACTTCCCAAGTGACGGAAGAATTAATTGACGCAATCCTTCGTCCAGGGCTTGAGCCTGGCGCTGCTGATGTGTTTCTGGAATTTATTTGTTATTCAGAGGGCCCTCTTCCAGAGGAATTACTGCCTCAAGTAAAGGTTGATATTTTGTAGATGATATGCCTTTGTTTGTCTACCCACACCTGATGCCCTAGAAATTGAAGCTGATGTTGTTATGTTTGTACAGTGTCCGGTGCTGGTAGTGTGGGGTGACAAAGATCCTTGGGAACCCATTGAACTTGGAAGAACTTTTGTAAATTTTGACTCTGTTGAAGACTTTGTTACGCTCCCTGATGTTGGTCACTGCCCTCAGGTAAACACTACCCCCACCCCACCCCCCTCTCATCCTGGAAAAACAGAAAAAATCGTCAGTCTTTACTACGAGTGGTCATATGGTGGAACCATCAATTAGAGCCGTGTCAGTTTAGTGTCTAATTCTAGCGACGTGGGCTGCTAGTCTGCTACTCCCATATTCTGAACAAGTAAATGACTTTTTGGATCACTCTGCTTAGTTTTTCTCCAAACAAACCATTGTTCTGAAGAAAAGGCAATACTTTGCGAGTCTCAGAGTGCGTGATTTTGGAGAAAAGTTCAATCGTCTTTTTTTGTGTCTACATTTGTACGATGGGTTCAAAATCACCTATCCTTGTAAATTATGATGTCCTTTTAGGTATTTCTGCAATAAAGCTGGTGTAAAACGAAAAACCCCCTTTTAGGTATTTCTGCAATAAAGCTGGTGTAAAACGAAAAACTAAGGGGCATTTGGTTCATAGATTTCTTTCTTAGGATTTGCATTCTGTCAAAGGATTTGCATTATGTAGTATTTTTATTTATTAGGATTTTGTCAAATACTTTGCATTATCTTTTAGGAAAAATTTGCTAACATGAAGAATGCAAGATAACTAAGATTTAAAATCCTAGGGGGAAAGCTAAGGGTGTGTTTAGTTGATGGAAAATTGATATTTGTTTTCACTTTCATTTTTCCAGAATTTGTTTTCATTATTACATTTCTAGAAAATTAGGAAAAATTTTTGAAAACGTGTTCACCACGTCCCTTGTTTTCGCTTTTGAAATTTAGAAAAATGGTTGAAAACTCCTATCATCCATTTTCCAATTTCTATTATAAATTTAGAAAATGAAAACATTTAGAAAATGACAAAAAAATTAGAATAATGTCAAACTAAACATGTTTTCAATTAAGCCTTGTTTTCGTTGAAAACAAAAACAGAAAACCGGCTTGTTTTCGTCAACTAAACGCAGCCTGAGTTTTTAAATAACAAAGAAAGAAGGATTTTAAATCCTTAATGAAATTTGCAAACCAAACACATGATTTAAATGCAAATTCCATTGAATCCCACGAACCAAACGCCCCCTAAGTATACCGGTTTCTTCTTCAATATGATTATCTACTACTTTAGGGGTGTGTGACAATGTTCTGCTCAGGGATTGCTCTCATCTACAACAGGAAACCAGAGGATAATGTTGATCTTTTTGAAAGATGGAAGATGAAAATTCACATTTTATTAAAATGGAATAACAATTCTAAATCAAGATTTAGAACATCCAAGTCCCTGTATCCATGTAGCATGCACCTGTAGCCTTGCAACATAGTACTGTTCAAGTTCTGGTTCACCTAAGTTTCATATACTTTCTGGCTCATGCACACCAGTGCACAAGCAAATACTGCAATTTTGGCATAAAGTTTTTGGCAAATATCTCACCTGTGAACGCATTGTGTTGATCATCGTTCCTTGGCATGTGCAGGATGAAGCGCCTCATCTTGTGAACCCACTAATTGAGTCTTTTGCCGCACGCCACACCACAACAAAAAGCTAGTCTTCGCTTGTATCCTGCGTTTGTTCTTTGTTCATTGATAACCGAAGAAGATTATCATTTTGTTCTTTTTAATCATAGCCCTAAATGTTTATGTTTGTTAAATGCTCAATTGATTCTTGCATGATTATGTGAAATTTGGTGGGAAAATTTTGGATTAGGAACTTCATCGTTAAATGAACCTGGTCCAGATGATTACAAGTGTTGGGATACAAAAATGTGTAAATTTCTTTTTAATTATATTTACTTGTAGTATATTATGTAGTTTAAATGGGTCAAGTGAGTTAAATGACCGGCGCTCATATTTGGTTCGTTGACCATACTAGTCAAACATTTATGGTTTGACTTGGTTCACTCGGTCATGATGTTTAAATATCAAATTCACATTCGAATACCTCATAAATCAAGTTGTTAGGTAGCCTGTGTGCAAAGGTACAAAACTACATTGAATCGGATCACCATGAAAACCGAGAGATAAAAGTGATGACCGAATCGATGTGCTTGTTTTGATTGAACTTTATAACAAAAAACTGAAACAAAAGTGAACCAGAACAGAACGCATGATGTCGATTCTTGTACAGTCCTTTGCTTTTATAGTTTGATCTTGACTTTTGAACACAACTAACTTCAACTAATTCTTGAGGATTATGTCAAGGACAAAATTGTAAAACAAGATTACTTAATCGTATGGCTTTTCGATAGGCTCATTTTACAGGCTCGGCTTGTTTATTATATATTTTATTACTAGTTTATTACCTGTGTACAACACGGGATACCTAAATAACTGGTTCTTTTTAAATTAAAGAAGTTATCATTGAAACAATAAATAAAATATCATAAAATAGCAATATTATACTGATAAGATTAATGAAATGATCTAAAGCAAATAATTAAAAGTAAAATACATAATTAAGAATTAAATAATTAGAAAGAAATTTTTTTTTCTATAATAATAGTCAAACTAATTTTTTTAAAATAATTTTATTTATTAATTTTAGTATACTTGAATAAGAAGCTAAGAAAAGAATATAGAGATAATTGGAATTCTAAACAAATGTCCTATAAAATAGTCAAAGAATTTTTTTTATAACACAATTAAATTAAATTAATTAATTATAATTTAAAGATGGAAATTGTATATTACATATGTCATATCTAGGATACACCAATTGGCAATCTATCTAAGTGTCAAGTGGTTCTTATTTACTCTTTTAATAGATTAGATAGATTTTGTTAATTTCATTATATAATTATATATTTTAGTTTTTAAAAATTTATTATATATTTTAACTTTAGTTTGATTATATATCGTATATGTATATTTATTTATTATATGTTATGTTATATTATATTTTATTTATTTTATACATGCTTGTTTAAGCTTGCGTGCTTAATAACTGGAATTCGAGTTTGAGCGCGTTTATTAAATGAGCTCAAATGAAGCCCGAACTCAATTAACTCGAGCTTTTAGTGAGGCGAGATCAGGTAACTCATGAATAGTTCGGCTTATTTACACCTGTACCCAGCTAGTCAGGCTACCCTCTATGCTTATCGCATCATTCATATATATCAACCAATCATACTTTAAATAAGTGATTAGAATGTAAGAAAAATTAAAATCAGGAAGCATACATATATACCAAATAATAAGGTGATGGTGCAAATAGAGAAATTCGATCCCCCTAATAACCTTTATATGGATTATAGTTATTTTTGAGTGATATAATACATCAATCTTTAAAAGAACACATTTTACATAAAAGGTAAGACAATATAATAAAATGATCTTTGACTTAGTGCAACAATTGCATACAAATGTAAGAAAATTTGATACTTCTATTATTTTAAAAATCAAGTATGCAAGTAATGAACCTTTCAGCAATAAATAGATTCAATAAACCTTTCAGCAAAAAAAAAAAAAAAAAATCTTATGTTTAAATTCATTAAGGGGGCTTTTGGTTCACAGATATGATGAAATTTGATGGAATTGGAATGAAAATTCCATTCCGATGTGCTGTTTGGCAATAAAAAAGAATGGAATGAAGATTCCTTAAAAAAACACCACTTTTGAAGGAATCTATTTTCCTTGGGTTAGTGTCATGAAATTTAAATTCCATTCCAAAGATTTTTAATAGTTCTAAAACCAAACCTTAGACTTCATCTTCACCAGCCTACGTTTTTATTCCGACAGATTTCATTCCTTCCTGAATTCCATTCGTTGACAAATTCCATTCCAGGAATCAACATTCTATATACCAAACGCCGTCTAAGTGTTGAAGTCTCAAAATTCTCAAAAAAACCTTTCAGGGAAAAAAAAAGTCTTCTTTCAATAATACTGTACTGTAATAGTGAGGGAAAAATAACAGAAATTGCATATTCTTGTCATCACCAATCCATACGACACAGTTTAGTCATTAGTGTCCTTACACGGTTTCCAAATGAAAATGGGACCTCATTTCCTAAAAACTTTGAACAACCAAAAGTCAACTCATAAACAAAAATTAATCTATTTCCATTAAAATTACTTGTTTCTTGATATGCAAGATACAACCATACTTGCATACAGTACAACTTCAATTGCTATTCACATTCTTGTTTCTTGATGATCTCAATTTGAGGTGGTGCAATTAAGATACAACCAGACTTGCACAGAGTACAGCTTCAACTGCTTTACAATCTTTGTAAAAGGTATTTTCTTTGGAATCTTGCAAAAATCTTCCAACTTGAACAAGAAAGAGGACAACCATACTTGCAAAGAGTACAAGTACTGTATCATTAATCAAAGAGATAACACAAAATTCAATCTTTTTTTCTTTTTTAAGGGTAAAAGAGTATAATTATCAATAAGTAATTGAATCTCGTAAATCTACTTCTTCCTTTACAAGCTTGCATCTATACAAGACTAAAACTCTATACATGAATTGGACATTTGAATTTTAAAATAAAAGAATGCCTAAATTACCTATATCAGTTTGCTATCAACACTATAAAGTAAGAATGTAATCAATCAATTCTGTAAATTCACATGAAATGGTTAGTTTTGCCGATCCCATTCAATGGGGATGATTGCGTTCTGTAGGGACGGCTGTTTCTTCGCTCGAAAGACCTCAAGCTTCTCGGAGACAAGTTTGCTTGTTCTAACGCATCCGATTGTAGCTTTGGAGGGTAATCCCTCAGACAACCGATTCGTGGTCCAGCTCCTGTGCTCCATTTGCACGAAAGCTGCCTTCGCAACTCTAACGATTTTGTTTCTTCATCTGAACTAATCCTTTGAGGGGTCGATTCTTTACAAGCTGTCTGATCCACGTTTGGCTCGTGTTCGTCATCCGAGTAATCATCTAACATGTTTTCCGTTGCTTGATTCTCGGTATTTAGTTGCACAAACAAATCATTGTGGTTTGGTATCTCAAGAGCACATAATTTCCTAGTAAAACTACCATGAGATCTCAGTTTCTCTGTCGAAACTAAAGGCAAACCTATTTCCTTTACAGCTACTTCTGAGGTGTGATATTCAAGATGTGAATCTTTTTCATCCATATCTTCTTTGGACGAGTTAACTTTTACATGGACAATACTACTCTGTTTGCCAAAATATTCTTGTTCGTCATCATCGCCATCCATCTAAGATAACAATAGAAATGTGAGATTTAACTTCATAAGCAGCATAGATATAAAATCAATATGAAAACGGATTCAGGTCTCATTTCTTTTTACCTTTACATTAGAGGTATCCACATTGTTCTCATGAAGGAATGTAACAAAATCTTGAAAATTTTCTGGGGTAGGACGATAATGACCGCTGTGAGGCCAGACTGCCTATTCAATAAGAATTATCAATTATTATAATCGTATTCAGTTTTGAAGCATGAAAAGGACACACCATAACTGCAAAAAACATACCTTAAGTACCCCTTTTTCAGCAACAATTCTCCCGGCAGCCAATGTGGCTCCCCCGGCCAAAAAACTTGAATGTTGAAACGAACCTTTTTTCTTGATACCAGCGTATAAAGTCTTGGTTGTACTAAGAACAAAGATCCACTTAGCACCCTTGGGTGGTCCAGTGGTATCAAGGAATTCGCCGCTTAGTTTGTATAAGAGCTTCCCATTCTCTATCGCAACTTCATACGGCTTCCTCTCCATCTACACAAAAGTTTACCAAAAAATCATGGTTAACAATTTCAGTTAGACTGTAATGACAAATGAAGGTCAAGAAAAGGGAAAGGAGATATACCGGACCAAGGTATTTGATGCATTGCTGGTGAAGTTTTGATCTAGGACACTTTTCCAGAAGATTCACTTCTTTACCTTCTCCGATATCCAACCTGAGTTTACGAAATATACAGATTTGGTTTATAAACTCTGTAACATCACTCATGCTAAGAATGTGAGAAATAAAAAAAAACTGTGAATTGTGCTTACCAGTAAAAGAAGGGTTCTTTGCTTTGAGACTGTAACCATTTTAAGTAATAGAAGTGAAGATTGTGACCATATCGATGTCTAGGATCAATCTATATAAATGCAAAGATATACCAAATAAGAAATGTTCAAATGTCTACTACGAGTAAGAAGTAATAATAATTAATCATTCTAAATTCACTTACTGCCTCGAGCCAGTGCTGCAAAGCAAGCTTCCGGGCCTTGCAATTTTTTGATAATCCCTTCCCAACCTGCAAACATCAAGAAAAACTTGATAAGCTATCCAATTCCATTTTTAACTTCGTTCATCTTTATTTTTTAGTCATATTCTATACCTTGGCAGCTCGTGTTCTTGCTCTGGCCCAACGAGATAGTGCAGTCTCATGTTTGTCAGTATCGAAAAATGATATAGAACTCCTTTTGAGTTCAGCAGAATCCAAGACCTTCCACCTAAAACCACCACAAAGAACCTGCATTAGCGAAATTATAATCCCAATTCAAGTGTTTAAAAAAATCAAAGTAGTTAAAGGTAAAAAAGTGTAACTAACCAGTTTTGTTCAATTAGAACTGCACAATCAGCCAGCTTTCTTCTTGTTCGAAAGCTTTTATAAACTTTCTGCAATTTTGTGGCCGCCTCATGTTTGGGGCTACCCAGTTGCAAGGATTCATCCACTGCATCATCTCTTGGTGATTCAGGGTAAGTTTCACTCTTCTTGGAATAAATTGATCGGCTTTCTTCTGGTGAAGGGATTTTAAGGCTGAAAGATTCTTGAAACTTCATTTTTTGAGAGTCCACAGGCTTCGTTTCACTTGGATTGAAATCTTGGTTCTTGAAACTGATAGACCGGATCAATATTTTGCCATCATCGTCATCTTCGAAACAACTGATGGATGTCAAAATGGTCTCCAAATCCGTATGCGTAGCAAATGGGCACGAAAATGATAACCCCATGCAAGTTTAAATGGAAGCTTGAACAACCGATGAGTCTTGATTATCCTGTTAGAACAACAATCCATCACTTTAGAATTAGATTAGATGATCCAAAAGTTCTTCAAGAGAAGAATACTGTAAGAACTGTTATATAATCAATCAAAAGACATTTTGTTTGTATTTTAGTTATTAGTGACAACTAATAATACCAACAGACAGCAAACTATGTGATTTGTGAATGAATGAGCTGTGATACCAATCAGCTGACTGAAATTTTCAAACAAAATAACCTTTGTTCTTCCATATAAAGTTTTCAAAAAATGGGGTCTTGATTAAGCATACATTTTAAACACAAATTATGAGGATAAATTAGATTAAGCAGTTCCAATTCAAGATAACATGAAGCTTTTAACAATAACCGAACCAGCCCACTGGTGCATTTCATCGAAAACCTCATAGACATGAACAAGGAACGTAAAGATACAAATATTAATCATTCAGAAGAAGGAAAAAATGAGGAAAAATCGGAGAAGATAAGAGGGAAGGTTAACCTTAAAGAGAAATTGGTGGGAAAAATTGGAATTTAGAGTAGGTTATTGATATGATTTTCCGACGAAATGGGAGTTGAAACAACTGATGAAGTTGGTACGATTGGGCAGCAAATTTAGTGTTATATATATATAGAAGCAGCGATCACGTAGTTTCGGCGTATGCGTGTGAAAGAAGGAGAGAGGGGTGGGTGGGGCAGGAAACACCGTCACGTGGATTGACTTTTGGACTTGGAGTAACATCGTCATAATAGATTTTGTTAGGATAAATTACACAAAAAAATAAAATAAAATAATAATAATACATAGTCTTCATCAAATTTTATTTAGAGTATAAAATTATTAGTTGATAAAAATATATGGGGTCGAGAATAGGATTTGAAGACAAACTAATAGTTAGAATATTTGAATCATCAATATAAATTCGTTATAGATTCTCAAGTTCTATCAATTTTCTCTAGTTACGGTAAAAAATTAAGTAAAAACTAAAAAATAAAGAAAGAGAATTACAATAATTATCTTTTCATAGTATTTTCAAATTTCATGATATAAATAACTATTGATTTTGTCATCATTTCATTTTTCTTAGATTCTCTCGACCAAAAGTTACATGAGTTTTCATAAAATATTTGACTTGGAACATGATGATGTTATGCCTTTATAGCAAGGATATGTAATATAGTTCCACCATGTTACCTTGAATAATATTTTTATGAATTTTATATATTTATTAATTATTATGTGAATGTAAATATTCTAATATCATAATAATTGTTTATGATTAAAATATAGTATGGCATTATGTTTTATTGCAATATATGCTAGATTTTAATTGTGTTTGCAAATTTAATTATGTCTCAAATCCCTCAAGATTCGGATGTGGCTTCGATGCCTCTCGTATGACAAACGCCTCTCAAACAAAGGACAGGATGAAGGTACATTTTTTATTTTATTAGATCTCGATTGGCTTCACCCCTTGTTGTCATGCTACTCACCGTCTCTAGACAACAGATTTGTGTGAACAAAGTGCATAAAGCCTACAACACTGATCAATGGTGATTGATGCTTCATCAATGTCAGTTTTAGTGTTATTTTTAGACTTATTTCCGTTAGTAACGATTCCTTGATGTTATCAATTTGAGTTCAGATCGACTTAAGGATTCTTGATGTTATGGTTATGTTAGTGAGTATGATTTCGGTTTTGATTTCAAATTTAATGTTCTTGATGTTATCATATCGGCTCCAATGTATTTCTTTCTGATTTCGAGTTCATTTATTGTCAATATATTTATCAATTTGATTGATCAGAGTTCTTGAGTTGGCAAACCAATGTGCATCAGATTTCTAACAAATAGAATTATTTGTTGACAACGATGAAGGGGTAACAAAAGATGTTTACCTACACAACTGTTATATGTCATATTTTTTTATTTTTAGTAAAAACGTAATGTAATCATTAAAATATAAAAAGAAACTAAATTAACATAATTATTAAAAAAATGTTTTGTTTATTAAATATAAACTTTAGTAATGGATGTTGTGAAGGGTTATAATCTTGCATCTATGATTTGATATATTTAAGTGGTTTATAAATAAATAGAAAAATAAAAATAAAAAAGAAATTGAAAGAAATGAAAGTGGGTAGGGTAGAGGGTAGTAGGGTAATGTTATTTTGTTGGAAGATGTCAAAGTAAAAGTCCAATATGTCCAAGTAAATTGCCTAATGAAGAAGAAGGGGACCTTTTGAATTGACCGATTCGACCCTTCCCTTCGCCATTGCTTATGTAATTCAATGCCTTCTTTAGCTTAACTTGCAAGCTTTATCAATTCTTTCAAAAAATTTTATATTTATACATTTTAATCCCATATATATATATATATATATATATAATTAATTTACAAATCCTCACCATAATAAACTATAAGACATGTAATTGTAACCCACTAGTAATTTAATTAATACCATGTAACAATTTATACATAAATGAATTTACGAATGTGTAATAATATATATCTTTTTTGATAAATTATAATATAACATGAAATTAAGGGTGTGTTAGTTTGTAATTAAAAGGGTCTGAAAATAGTCTGAATTCTTCATTTCAGATCTTATTCTAATTTATACCGTTTGTTTATATTCAGACTTAAGAGATTTCATCCTCTGAATTTCTCTCTGAATTTCAAGAGGAAAAGAGTTGTCTAAATTAAAATTAAGAGTCTCTTAATTTCAGATGTTAAGGTCTCCTTTTAATTTTAGACGTGGTTTTCAAACTTCAGACATTTAACATCTTAAAAAACAAACAACACCTAAATGTTTTTTGGGATGAACCGAAGATGTGTTATATTTTTATTTGGTTTCTGTCTAAAGAATTAAATGTTTCATTTTTTGGTAATATATGCTTGCATGTTTACCTTTTTGTTTTTTAAAACTGTTTACACTCGTTAATGCATTCAGTAGGTTAAATCTTCTAATAATTATGCAATATTTATAAGTTTTCATGGTAAAGGTATAACTTTTTTGTTTTATTCAATTTTTTTATAGCTTACAAAATCGTTGTAACTAGCAACTTGAAATCCTGAGTTGACCCTTCCAATAAATAATCATCATGTCATCTCATTTTTATGGGTATTTTTCCTTCTTTACACTTCATATTTAATTAAAGTTTATTTAAAACACTTTATTAATAGTCAAATAGTTTAGTTAGTGATGAACCGGTCCAATTTACTAATATACCCCTGTGGATTATTATTGTAATGATTTAAGTGATGATATAAGTGCTGACGTGAAGTTATAATTATACTTTGTTATTAATGGTTCTAGAGTTCGTTGGACACCAAAAGTTTTGGGTGTGTTTAACACGTAGCTTTAAGATAGTTTTTTATTTTTGAAACCTTACGTTCAAAAGCAGGGGCGGACCTACATACGGCCCAGGGCAGGGGTAGCACGTGCTACCGGTGAGTTAAACGGAGGCAGTGTAGAAATATTATTGGGCGTTTGGTTCGCTAGAATCTGATGGAATCTGGCGGGAAAGGAATGAATTTTCCATTCTGATGGATTATTTGGTAGTCCAAAGGAATGGAATGATCATTCCACATTTAAAAAAAAATCTTTCCCTTTGAAGGAATGACCATTACATAACAAAAGAGAAGGAATTTAAATTTCATTCCTTCAAAGCAATCCTTTTAACAACAGGTCTTCACATTCCCAACAAACTATAGTATTTTGATTCAGACAGATTTCATTCCTTCCAGAATTCCATTCCTTTAACAGATTCCATTCCATTCCGTCAGATTCCAGCGAACCAAACGCCTCCTTAGTGTTCAATCTTGCCACGGGTGGAGATATATATGTAGAGATGGCAATGGGGCGGGGCGGGGCGGGGCGGGGATCTCACTTCCCGTCCCCATCCCCGCTTCATAATCCTCTCCCCCATCCCCAGCCCCATCCCCGTCGGGGAATGAGTTTCTATTCCCATCCCCGTCCCAATCGGGGATCGGGGATCCCCGTCGGGGAATCGGGTTTTTCAAGCTCCTAAATATTATTTAAATTTAAACTATAAATAGTAATTTAGTATAAAAATATATGTAAATAAACATTAAAAAAAATTAATTCAAACATATTTGAGGTATTTACATATATAACCTATAATTTGTATAAAACTAAAACAAAGAAATGGATGCAAAACATTTATAAAACCAATGAAATGGAAAATAACAATAGTATTTTAAACTATAGAAAAGTCATATACAATGATATTTAATATATTATATACAATGTAATGAATAATTTACATTGTAAAGTTAAATATATATAAAAATTTATATTAAAACAAAATTTATAACCGGGGTCGGGTTCGGGGTCGGGGATTAAAGTGTCTCCCATCCCCGCCCCATCCCCATTATTTTAAATCGAGGATTCCCCGTCCCCATCCCCATCCCCGGTCAACTCGGGGATTCCCCGGTCAAATCGGGGTCGAGTTACGGGTTCCCCGTCGGGGTTGGGTTTTTTTGCCATGCCTATATATATGTGCTACCGATCCTTAATAATAAAAATAAAAATCTTTGAATTTGATGAAAGGGTGAATGGAAATAGAAACTCCTTCACCGTCGGCCGATGAAATGACAGAATAAGAGTACGATACTATGATTAAGAAATGTCACGAAGAAGAAAAACCTATTAAATGATGTGGGACCCATCTGTGCATTTTTAATTAAAGACTATAATTTTATATAGTCTAACTAATAAGTAATACTAAAAGAGAAAAAGATGAAATTTTATTCTCAAATAATTCTTAACTTAATATATTTGACTTGCATATTTATATTAATTTTGAATTTGATTAGCTTATTTAATATCTTAGGTTAGGTAGAGTCAAAAAGGTTGATATACCGGCAACCACAATTGGCCCACGCTAAACCGCCTCAAGCCTACCACGTAAGAGGTAATCGATATTTATGCAACTTCAAAATGATATATGAGGATTATTTATGCAAACTCAAATTAAATATACTCATTTGTTGGATCGACCCGATTGATTTACTCAATTTAATTATCGAACCAAAAACACGATAAAAATCGTGCAACTGGTGACCTTAAAACATGGGTCTGCCACTATTCAAAAGCTTCATTTTCTACGAGATCTTAAGTTTTTTATTTACATGTATAATGTTACATATTCTACATGTAATATCTATGCTCTACATATAACACATATATTATATGTACAATATCACGTATCATATTACAAATATTATATGGTATACATGTAATTATAATGACAGAATCACATACTACGCATATAATACTATACATTATAGATATGATAATGTATATCACGATAACTTTATAGAGATACGACCATCTTTTACGTTTTTATTACACATATAACCTAACAAATTAAATGTGTAATATATATTTCTTACACATACAATAGTATACATTACACATATAATTACCAGAATTAGTTTGAACCCTAGAAAATCAATAATAACCTCCAACCTTTGAATTTCTATAGTAATGAAAACTTCAATGGTAGCATGCATCTGTGTGTGTGTGAGAGTTCAATGGAAAACCAATGTGTATTAGGAAACCAATATAGTGCATAAACAATCCGAAATGCATCAAGATTCAAGAAGATTATTCAAGGGCATTCTAGTTAGAGTAAATTACTCTGTTGATCCTTTAAGCTTATCCATTATGACTCGTTCAGTCCTTTTCTGCTAATCCTTTAAACAAGAATTTCGAACATCAATGGTCCTTTATTCATACGAAAAATGTAAAATCTCCTCACAGTCATCCAAACATCCATTTGAATAAAGGACCATTGATGTTCAAAATTCTTATTTAAAGGATTGTTAGAGTAATTTCAAAAGTTGAAGGACTTAACCAGTCATAATAAGTCAACTTAAAAGATCAACGAAGTAATTTACTCTTATAGTTATATTTATTTTACATTAAATTAGTAGATTTTAAATATCAGATTTAATACTAGAAAGTCCTATAATTATCTACTTGTGGATTTTGATGGAATTTATCAATTAAACAAAAGTGATATTTTACATGAAAAGCAGAAAGATTTCTATTTTAACATTTTACATGTTTACTATTTTGCCCCTATTCACACTGATGCATCGATTAGATGATGCATCCGTAAAATGATATGAATTACATTATTGTCATCTTGTTTTTTTTTAATGAATGTATAAGATTCAATGGCTGCGATTGGTAGATATTGGTTTTCTATGATTTCCTGATGCTTATTGGTTTCCCATTGAACTCACCCCTATATATGTGTGACAGGTGAGGATAACGTGAAGACATAGATTAAAATAATAACGATAAGAATCAATAGATGACTTGAATTCAATGAATCAACCAATAGGAGATAATGTGGTATAATTGTAATTGTTATTAAAACAAAATTGACATTACTTTATTGAACGAAAACAAAGTTTATAACGTACTTCACCTTATTGAGCAGTAACAAAATTTACAATTAAGTATATTGATAATAATGTAATAAAATAGATTACCATTTCAAATAAAACGTACGAGTAGAGGCATGTTTTATGTTTATAACTTTACGTATATTATTTAGAATGTTGACGGGCCATGTAATTTTACTTTCTCGTCACGATTCACCAAAAAATATTAAATAGATATTATTTAAATAATAATTCGTTCATGAAAACTTCAAAGTCAAATTATTTACTAGTATTAAAGTTGGGAAATTTGGTCGGAAACGAAATTAAAAGTCATGTTGAAACTTCCCATTAAAAAGGCAAATATGTAAAAACAAAAGGAGCGTTTAGAAAGAAAGAATTATGCTGAGTTGGGATGTGTGGGCCATGTCTCCTTAAATTAGACATAAACAATCCATAAATAACCTTTTAATGATTTGAAAATTGTTACCGTTGACTTTGGATTGGATTAACCAAAAGATTCCAGCCCAGCGGAATCATATTTTAAGAATAACTTCAATGTTAAAAGTTCGAATTTAGTTATATTCCATCATAATTCATAATTAAAGAAATTCAACATTCATTCACATTTTTAATGGAATTACAAATTTCCTTAAAAAGAGAGCGTTCAATGGATTGTTTTATAAAAAATCAAGTTGTTCATTTTTGTAAACTAATGCTTTAAACACTAAAATTGAAATCCAATTCCATCAAAATCCATTCCGTGAACCAAATGACCCATTGTTATAAACAAAAGTATAAATTTAGAAAAGTTTAGATGGGGTGTGTGCAAAAAAACTTTGGATTGAACTAAAACCATATCCAAAAAGTGAATCTTTTTGGAATTGATTTGAAAGTTTGAAACTTTGTGAATCAATTAAAAAAATTAAGATTGTCTAAATAGTATAAGCTTAAAATGATGTAACTAAGAGGGTGTTTGGTTTTGTATTATGAACGATATTATTAGCTTATTACGTTACAATAACACAAATAATTGATTTAAAGTGTTTGGATTACATACATTAATGAGTGATTATTTGCGTTTAGAGTTAATACTACCACACTTTTTCATAAGTCAAAATATGTAGCTTATTTGCTTAATAAGTGATTATTTGGTTATTTTACAAGTAAAAACGTAAATTCAAACACTTTAAAACTGATTATTTGATAATTATAATAGCAAACAGCAGAAGTTAAACCAAACACTACATTTCCAACGTCACTTTTTGTTACAGCTATTATTAGATTATTGGTTTCCAAAACGTTACAGCAGTTTTTCAAACGCAAATCCAAACACCCACTAAAATGTCCGTTCTTTTATGGTTTCAAATCGGACCTAACTCTCTTGACCATATTAATTTGAATGAATTAAGAGTTATTGGGAGTTTAAAGTCGGAAGAATTTAAATACAAAACAAAACACTATCTTAATAACGCAAAACCAAACATTCTTTTAATCAAATACAAAAAGGGAAACCAATTATCCAGGACTCGTATTTAGATTTGTAATTTTGTATATTGGATTAAGTATTATCCATGATATGATACAATTTTAGTTGATCGATCAACTTAACCACTCCTTTGTCAACACATTACACATCCAATGATCCAACACACAAACAGTTAAGAATTTCCATTTGCATTATTTAATAAATAAATAAATAAAAGAAGTAAAATAATAATTAGTAGCTGGAGAGCAGAGAAAGAGAGCGTGTACGGAAAATTTCAAGTTTCAAACTAACAAATTATTATTTTAATTATTTGTTTATATAAATTAAAGTGTTCTAATTTTTTTTTTTTTTTTTTTTTTTAGTAGTAAAAATAAATGGCAGCTTCGGCGGCAGTGGCACCGACGAGGCGACGACAGCCCGTCTCTATCTCTCTCCTCCGTACTGCTGCTGACTTTCTAAACTGCAAATTTTGCCAATATACCATTTAGGCATTTATACTACTACTAAATAATACGGGGTGGTCTAATTGGACCCCCTAAATTCTTATTGGACCTCATGGATGTGTGTGGTGGTTGTTCAAAAGATGTGTGTGGAATCCCCATGGATGTATGTGGTGGTTGTTCAAAAGATGTGTGTGGGATAAGGGGTCCAAAGAGTATAACCCAATAATAATGACAAGTTTTTTAAAAATAATATCTTATGCAAGCTGGAATGAACTTACTTTAATCAATGATCATTCTTTATTATATCTTCTTGATTTATTACGAAAAAAATCAATATGTTTATATGTTTTTTTTATGCTTTCATCTACTCATAGGTTAATTGTGTCAAAAGGTAACCTATTGTCACACTTTTTTTTTTAATTTGGGTAACATACTAATTTTATTGCTAATTAAGGTAACATCTTTCCAAATCAAGCTAATCAAGGTAACCTTATCAGATTGAAAGATAAAAATTACTGACGTGACAGTTTCTTTGTCCAGTCAACATTATTTTTACAGAAATGACAGTTTAACTGTTATATAATGTGTACTATTTTATGCAATTTAAAAGTACTTTTTGATAACATCTTGTTATTTTGAGCAAATTTAAAAATAATTAAGCAATATTAGAAATTTAAAAAAACTGATGACTATATAAAGAAACTGTCATGTCAATAATTTTTACCTTTCAATCCGATTCGATTACCTTGATTGACTTGATTTGGAAAGTATGTAACCTCAGATATATAAAAATTTTAGCATTTTACCCTAATTGAAAAAAGAATGACAATAGCTTACCTTTTAACGTAATTAATTGTTATTTTTTTATTAAAAAAATTCTCAAAGCAATATTTTCTTCTGGTGTAGTAAAATTTGGCTATTATAACCAAGTTTTTTAGTTTTTAAAAACCCAATTTATCAATTATAACTGGGTTCTAATAATCAAAATTTACAAAATTTGAAAAAATATTAACCCCTCGGGATTTTTCTGAGAAAAAATAACATGAATAGACAAAAACACAAAACCGTGAAAATATGTTGGTTTTTTTCATTATAAACACATTTTGTTCATATTTAAATTTAGAGGTAATATTGAAAAAACTTAATAAGTTTTTCTCATTTTCTCAATTAAGTCATCAATCTTTTTTCTTTTTATTTAAGTTTTTAAACTATATTTGTTTTATTCAAAAATACATATTTCTTTATGGGATAATTGTGCAAAAAACCATCAAGTTGAACCATTTTTTGTGATTTAAACAGTAACCATTTTTAATTGCATAAAAAACTCTCAACCGTCAAAATCTTATGGAATTGGGATATTACAGGTTGTAACCGAATAAAGTCGTAAGCCACTTTCGACAAGTTATCAGTGACCACTGGAATTTCGCCGAACAACTAAATTTTTTTTAAAAAAACCACATATAAACAAAAAAATCAACAAGAAATGTTAACTTAAATCATAAAACACCGATAAATGAGTTAACTAGAAAGAAGGTTTTCGGAGACAAATGATTAGTTTACAGATTGCAATCGGTTAATCAAGTTATAAGTCATCTTTTGTGAAAAAAAACTTATTTTGATAAGTTTTAGTCAGTTGGGAGTATTTTATGCAATGTAAAATGAATTGAGTTTTAATCATAAAATGATCCAACTTGAAATTTTTTTGACACAAATATCCCTTTTTATCGGCTACCGGATTCGTCGTTAAAACACAATCGATTAAGAAAAAATTTAGATACTTAATCATTAAAACGAATAAAATAGTGAGTTTATTCAAAAAAATTAAAGTGGTCTGTTGGATATTACTTGAGATGGTTTCAAATATCAACATTATAAAGTGCGTTTGTGAATAGCTTATTAATATTTATATTTAAGAGGGTGTTTGGTTTTGCGTTATAAACGTGATTATTAGCTTATTACGTTACAATAACGCAAATAATTGACTTAAAGTGTTTGGATTGCATACGTTAATAATTGATTATTTGCGTTTAGCGTTAGTCCTACCACACTTTTTTCATAAGTTAAAAAATGTAGCTTATTTGCTTAATAATTGATTATTTGATTATTTTACAAGTTAAAACGCAAATCCAAACACTTTAAAAAATGATTATTTGATAATTATGATAGCAAACAGCAAAAGTTAAAACAAACACTACATTTCCGGCAACATTTTTTGTTACAGTTATTATCTGGTTATTAGTTTTCAAAACGTTACAACACTTTTTCAAACGCAAATCCAAACACCCTCTTATAAGTTTGGATCTTACAGTTATTTAATATTTTTTACAAACATTTATTTGTTAATCTCTTTATATATGTCTAACCAAGTTAATAATATTAACAACTTTAAAATAAAAACAAACTACATATTGATTTAATATAAATATACACATGTTAGCAAAACTTATCATGAATAGTATTTTAGAAAAACTTCTATAATAATGAATAATGTTTAGATTGTTGCTCTTTCTAGCACAAACTACCAAACCCCGTTAATAATTTTTTTTTTTATTGATGTGAGTAGAATAAGATGGTAAACCCACTTATGAATAGTATTCTGGTAAAAAAGTTTGCCTAACGTAGTATTGAGCAACTTCTAATCTATTTACATGGATGGATTTAAAAAATATTTTTTTTCTCAAAGCTTGACAAAATACACACAATAGAATCAAACTTGACATATACACATAATAGAAACAAAGTTATAATTTTTATTGATATATAGCAACTAACCAATTATAGGATGTTACCATTACTTAGATGGGTAAAAAAATGAAACGTTGTTTATGTTACATGACAAAATTTGTTTGAAAGATCGGTAAAAGAATATAAATGTCGTTTATATTTTACACAGTTTTAGAACAAAGTTTACAATTTTTATCAAATTTTGAAACAAACTTTAACACGTGCATAGAATAGAAAAAACATCGTATAATTTTAAGAATGAATAATGTCCTAAAATCGATATAAAACTATTACTTTGTTTTAAAGGTTAATAAACTCAATCAACTTTTCTTATTTTCTCAATTAAGTCCCTAAACTTTTTTTTACAATTGTTTAAGTCCCTAAACTATGTTTGTCTTATTCAAAAGTATATATTTTTGACCGGCCACCGGATTAGCCGGTAAACACAACTGATAACATAAAAAGTTTAAGGACTTGATCGTTAAAAAATGAAAAGATTGTGAGTTTTTTCCAACATTAATCAAGTAAAAAATGTAAGGTAACTTGTTTGATAACTGGTCAAACAAGTAAAATATACGCTTTTGAATAAGACAAAAATAGTTTAATAACTTAAACAATAAGAAAATAAATTAGGGACTTAATCACGAAAATGAAGAAAAATTATAGGACTTTTTTTCAGTATTAACTCTTGTTTTAGTTATAAACATATCAAAATTTACTTTTATAATGGATAAAAATTACAAAAGTAATTTCTATTCTATGTAATAAGTTATTTTATTATTAACTTTTTAGAGGTTGAATAACTCAATTATTTTGATTAATAGAAATTTTGAAATGCTGTCTATGGATGATGATGAAGAATAATGGATAGGAAAGATGAGATGGTGGTGTTGACCCCTTGACCTGGCCTCAGCAAGCAGAACTTGTCAAACAAGTTGCATTCTTAAATTCCCTTCTCTTTTCCTTTTTCTTCTACTTCTCTCTTCTCTTGTTTTTTCACGACTTCATAATTAATTTAAAATTTTTTATATTTACCCATTTATTACATTAGTTAAACTTTAAAAAATTGTTAAAAAAGCAAATACTTATAAAAATATTTAACATTTAGAAAATTTGAGTTTATTATATCTTAGTTAGTTGTTTAGTAGATTATAATAGATTGGATTTGATTGATTTATATTAAAATTATATTAGATTAAAGTAAATGACGTGTCAAATGGTAGTGCCGACAAATATCAAAATTAATGAGGCGATATGTGACATATTTAGTTATTATTTGAATAGTATTTAAAATTAAGATAAGATAACATAGATATATTTATACTTTTATTGTGTTATAGAATGAACAAACATCAGACACTAAAATACAATAGTTATATGGTTCTATTAATGTGTCCTGTATTCTTGTACAAAATGAATATATTTATTAGTGAGTTGTAAACGATTACAACTGAAAGCCAAACTATCGATGGCAATATAAGTGAAAACCGTACACCTAAAGACGTGCCAACTACATATACAAGTTTTTAGGCTGATCGTTCTCAGTTTACTCCAAACACTTGCAATTTTTCTACTTTGCTTAGGTTGGTTGATACCTGTTCCGATCAACAATTTCAACTCACATTAAACATATTGGTTTGATTCTATAGTCATTTGCTTTCTATACTTTTGTGGCATTATATATACATACATTTACGTAATGGTATGCGCCAATGACACTTTTCCTTTTTTCTTTTTCTTTTTTAAATTTAATTTTAAAATTTTCATAATACTCCTTTATCTTAGTATTATCTTTTATTTAGTTCTTTTATTTTGATAAATTTTCATTTAGTTTTCTTTTAACAATTATTATTACAACATTTTCTTACATACTTAAAATCATGATTTTAATTATACATATGTTTGTAGTTGTCTTTTGAAACTATTATGTTATGTTTAATTATATAAAAAAACTTTATTATTCGGATGCACAATACAAAATTCTAATGAAATTGTTTTATATTTAAAATGTAACTATTTAAAATTTAGATTTTTTTAATTAAATATGATCATATATAACATTGAACATTACTATTATAACATTGCAAACTCTAATCGATTTATTACAGACATTACCGTCATAAATTTAATTGATTTGACCGTAAAACCATTTAATTAAATTGACGGTTAAACCTAATCAATGTCAAAATTTTAAATTATGGTTATGAATATTTGATTAATTAATTTTGGTTCCGATCCAATTTAATACGACATTGTTTTTAATTTTGCCATTGCAAAATCTAGAAAATCAATGATAAGAACCGACTAACAGTATCATTTGTCTTTCTTCTTGAATCTATATTGGCTTTCCAATTTTATTTTCGATGTTGGTTCAGTTGTGTTTCGTTGTTTGAAAAGTATTTTTTTTATTTGTTTTTATATCTTTTTTTGTAATTAATATTTTAAGACCCCGCAGCAACGCGCGGGTGTTGAATAACTCGTTCATGTACAAAAATGAACTTTTGTTACCAACTTTTTTGGCACAATATTAAGAAAACTAAATAATAGTAATGTTGAAAAAATATTTTGAAATGACGTATATAAATTTTGATAAAGATTTCAGTTATAAAAAATTACAAAAAAATATCTTGAAAATGACAAAAAAAAATTTGTCATTACTTTTTATTTTTTGTAACGTAAAGTATTAAATAACTAATAAAAAATACAGGTACCATTTATCGTGGTTGTAAAGTAAAGAGGGTAAAAACTGAGTATTTTGACTAGATGACTTTAATTTGAATAAGACTTAATAATGAGATTACAATTTTAGATATTTTAGTAATTATCGTTAAAAACAATCATACTTTCATATTTTTATTAGTTTAGTCTTTCGTAGTTTATTTTTTCAAAACAAATAAAGCAGAAAAAATAAATAAAGAGACTAAAGTAAGGAAAAACAATGCAGAGAACAAACCGATAAAAGTATGTTGTTCTTTTGAAAAGACGACTGTGACAAATATTTTTGTTATCGACTATAAACCATCGTTCAAATGTTAAAAAGATGTGCCTTTTGATTATTAACAACAGAATAAATTACAAATATTGTGGTAAGTTGATTGTAAACTATGAATCAAATTCAAACTCCTCATTCCAAATAGCTCAAAGGTTATTTTTCCTTGTACAACAATGGAGTCGAAAACTAATTAGAATAGACAAATTCTATTCATGTATGGTGCATGCGCTGGAAATTTTGAGTAATCTTTCAAACATCGTTACGATGGATAACCTCTGTCTCACAAACAGGGATCGCAACGCAACAGGCTTGTTACAGACTCGGGATAGATAGGCTTGTTACAGACTCGGGATAGGGATTAACTAACTAGTAGTATTTTGGCTTATTTCACTGATCGTCGACAACTAGTATCATAAACATACGCTTGTTTTAACCGTGCTAGATGAGGGCCAATGCGTTATCCTCTATATCTAAGCGTTATCCATGTGCTTACATGGCACAGAAATCGACAATGTGGACCATACCTTATATTTAAGCTGTTATCATCGAGAAACTAACAACTGCACCAACCTCGCTCAAATTAGCCAGAAGCATTTCCATGGACCAAAATGTTGCACAAATTTATCCAAGTTGACTGGTGTGTTTGTATATATACATGTTTCTATGGAGACATGTTATATTGAATCATCAGACTCGGTATCGCTTCTCTCAGGCCCTCCAGGATTTGTTCCAGCCTCAGAAACATCGGGCTTTGCCATAGGTGCTGGTGCTGATTTCTTCCTAGCACTGCGAGCAATCTCATCACCAGCTTCCTCTTGATCCACCATATCCATATGTATAACTGTATGTCAAGGAATGCATGGAGAACCAAACAGTCTAAAATTCAAAAAACTGTTACATAAAAACTGAGAATCTCACGTAACAAGTAGCCTCTCTAGTTTGCAAGATACGGTGATGCATTCAATGAGAATCTACAACCAACTTAAATGGACAAACCCTATTCCTCAGAAATAGAACTATCCTGGAACAAAAGTCTGAAGTCTTGAAAATTAAGTTGATAGACAATTGGTTAATCAAGATGGTTCTTACAACATGTTTCTACTTGGTTCATCGGGTCCAGACAGACAAGGAAACTGAACATATCCTAGGAAATCTTCAGTACGGGGAATCTTGCTGACAATTATTACCAATTGGTTACATTGCTAACATGCATAGAGAAGCTTCAGATTTGGCTTTAACTATACTACTATGTTTTCTTAGAAAAAGATTATAGTTAACAAACTTGCATTTCCATTGGAGACAAACATCATCTAAAACGTTTAGTTATCATGAACTTTCACCAACATGGGGAAATTAAGTATAACTGCCAAAATAGAAGGATATCAACATTTTCAGCTGTTCCGCCGCTCATGATGTTCAGCAGATCTTTCTCTACACGCCGTACAAGTTCAGGCTGCAAAGAGTAACAGTGACATAATCAGTTCGCCATCTGACTTTTATATAACCCAATCACCAGATTGAACCGGTTAATAAAACTTTAACAAAAACAGTTAAGGATAAGGAGAAATTGTACATTTAAATCAGGCTCCCTGCGAAATCTTCGTCTACGAGCATCTCTCATTGGAGGGGTAAGACCATGACGATATTCCACCACTTCTGGAGCAGGATCACTCTCATCTCTGACCATAATCATCTGTCATAACATACTCATGTTACTGCACAGAAAATAAACAGAAATCGAGTTTACATGTATCATGCAAAAGAAACACAGTCTACTTGGCCAACGTCCGCAGTTTTGATGAGAACACTGTCATCGTAAGTCTTATAAGACTCCACAATGCAAGGAAGGTCCAAGAGGGATGCAGGAAAATGGTCTTCGCCTATAACAAATGTGCCACTCCTCCCATCATCTGCATTAACAAACAAACAAATAAAAAATACAAATTCAAAGGTAAACCCACCGAGACATTTGGCAATTTCTAACATTACAAAATGTAAATGGTTTTCTTCAAAGACATCAAAGTTTAGAAAACGTAATTCAAGCACATCCCTGCATGAGTCCATGACTAAAGAAAACACATCCATCCAACTAGAATACATTTTACTTTAGCTTGCATAATGTATTCGGGAAAGATGTCAGGAAAGTGAAATAAGCAGTGCTCTAATGATACACTTACAAGTACATGCTATAAACCATTTAAGAAAGTGATCTCGCATAATATTATTTATTGGATAGAAAAGAGAAAATTCTAATAGTTGGCTATGAGATAAGCATGAATCCATCCATGTAAATGTTAAAACGTTCACAATTCTAACAGTCATCACCGGTGGAACAAATGTCAACGTTCTTAACAGAGCTTTAAGGTGACGAGATATTTGATGGCGGTCATTTGTATTACATCATTAAAGGTACAAGTTAGACTTATATCAGTAAAATAAACAAAATGTCATATTCATACCAGTGAAGGACAAATCCAGTGACTTGTCATCTGAAGAGCTCTCATCTAAAAGACGATCTATACGCTCAGCAACAGAAGGCGGCACTCTCAGTATAAATTGTTCCTCCATTCTTATTGAAACTGAGAAGATCCCTACAAAGTTGAAGTTCGCTAAGGTATAATTTTCAACACAATAAGTAACTAATTTAAGGGAAAACCAGATCCTTTCTAATATGTTGTATCGAGTTCCCCCTTTCTTTGATATTAATCATGGACGTCAAAACATGTTTTCTGTCCTCATTGAATTAAAATTATAATCAATCAAAGAGGACCATACACATGCACTAAAACTGGTACTTGTATATATTTGAAAACATCCAAATATTCATCCTTTTAACGGCAAATCTTGTATGCAGATATAAGAGTGAGCACAATGCTCAATTCATATGCTAATCAACACAGTTTTTTGGTCTCTTGATCTCTAGTTATGGAACTTATTTAGCTAGGGCTGGTGATTGATAGAATCATAAAATATGAAAGACAGGGGCCAGGGTAGGACATCAACAGGTCTATACTCTATAACATCATCTGAGCTCCCTTGTTAAATCATCCCCATGTTATAACAAATCATTTTAATTTTCCTAATGCCAAACCTTGTACTTTCTGAGTGCAGCAACTATACTTATTGCATATCAATGCAATTTTATTTGAAGGATTGTTGAAAAGGTTAATGCAGTTGGCAGTTGACCCTCAAGTTCAAAATTCAAATACACTCTGAGGATGTCAATTGTCATATGATAATAAGATAAGCAATGTAAAGGTTATAAGTGGAATAACAATTAACAAATAAGTGCTAAGAATTATGTGAGCATATTCAAATGTATGTGCTTCTAGCATAATTTCTTTATGACATTACGTTCAATTTAATGGTCATCATCTGCTGTTTAATGGACATATGAAGAGCTAAACATCATGAAACAATAATCATCAAGTATCACTATGAGTTCTGAAAGTGGAGAATTCAAAAAGCACTGGGAGAATGATTTATGATGATAATAAGAGCGGATATGATCATATGAACAACTCATGTGGATTTGTGAGTTATAGTTTATCAGAAGCATTTCTTTAATTCAGCAACCACCTTCTGTAATGTGTCAAATGAACTAATGAAGAGTTATATCTCGTCAAACAATTGCCATAAACAACAAGGCACTTAGTTGTATTTTTCTCCTTTTTATGTTCTTCTGTGCGGGGTGGGGATGGGGTGGCAGTAGAAACTCAACAAGGACCAACAAAAGCGATGCGGATGAAGCCCTTGTATGAGTTCAATTGCATGATGTGGTAAAATAACTCATTAGCAGTTTAGAACGATGATTCTCCTCTGAATGGTAATGTAATCCGAGGGTTCAAGCTAGCGTGCAAACCATAATTTGTAAAGAATAAAAACAAATAATTGGCCATTGTGAAGAATCATGAAGATAAAAGGATTAATATGTGGTTGTGGTTGTAATTTCTTCAAATAATTATTCAATTCAAGGATCACACTAACCCGTAGTCATGTTAATCACCTAGTCAAATTGCAGAACAAAATCACACAAAAACAGTAATAATGACAATTGACGAAGATTGCTGTGGACAAGAAGCCTTAGTGAAAGAAAACCAAATCTCGATGAAAATTGAAAGAAAATCATGGAGGCGAGGAGTTCATGTGTGTTGGTGTACATAATAATTTATCAATTGCTCAAGTTCAATTACCACCCTAGATAGTGTATTGTTGCTCCTTATGACCAAAAATTCTTTAAAAAACAATAATTGTAGAGAATCAATATACGTTTTTAATTAGAAAGTCCTGGATAATGTTTCCCTGGTTCAGATAATCTTTGGATTGGGGTTCAGTGAGATATGGAGACCCTGATCCTTGTATTGCAGAACCAGTAAACAAACTTGGGGGTTATTGAAGAGACCTAGTTTTAAAATTTTATTTTGGTGTGAAAAGCATATCATAGGCTGCAACAGAAACATTCCATCAACAGTTTGCATTTTAGTGCTGCTTTGGTAGGGGTGCGAAAACGCAAGACGATTGAAACTTTGGTGTTGTTCTTTTGAACAAGTTATAAATTACTGAAAACAGATTGCAGAATTTATTGACAAATGATGGCAATGAATAATGAAAGCTGAATCATTAAATATGTTTCTTTTGTATACTTATATAAATAACTGAATATGTATTAAACACAACGAATGATAAGATAAAGCATCTAAACAAATTGACCTTAACCTAAAAAATCATAAGAAAAGAGACAAACACCATGTTTATCCAAAATTATCTGTAGAAACATTGTTGATGTTGGCAATCCAACTTGAAACCTTAAAAACTATGCTTTCCAAATTAAACACAAAGGACTAGGTAGACATATAAACCAGATGCATGCTCAACTCCATTATGAGGCAATTGAAATAACTCGTTGGTTTTTAATGGCTAAAATAAATTTATAAATATTAAATAAGTTCTCAATTTTCATTGTTATTATTCGTGAACATCGTCAAACACATACCACATTCGAGGCAGCAGGATGCCAAATTCATTCGACAATCATCTTTATCATAACAATGTCAAGCACACGAATTCAAACGAGAAATCAACATCATCTAATAACCTGATTCTTAGCAACGGATATGGATTTGTTTACCAATAACAAACAGAAATCGAAGCACAAACACACAACCTAGAAAACAAAATCGAAGCATTTGATCGGGAGCGAGGCTGAGATCTCCCAATCGATGAGGGAGAGAGAGAGAGAGAGAGAGAGAGAGAGAGAGAGAGAGAGAGAGAGAGAGAGAGAGAGAGAGAGAGAGAGAGAGAGAGAGACTGACATCGAAATCACAACCACGCACGAATAGATGATTTGCAAAGAAGAAATCGCTTTGTAAAGTAGAAATCGAGTTTTTACCTTCGACTTTCGTGGGAGGAAGAACCCGCAGCAGAGCAGAGAGGGAAGCGAGAGGAGGACAGCGGAGCAGTGGCAAGCGAGAGGAGGACGAGCGGTGGACGGGGGTGAAAGAGAAGCTATGAGGAGAGAGAGCAGTGGCCGGCGAGGGGACGTTTGTCCGTGTTCATGAAAATCTGTTCCGGCTAAAATTCCAAAAATCGGATTCCAAATTATCCGAAATTTTGGATCTGTTAAATATTCGAATAACGAAATTCCAAATCCGAAATACCTTGAAATCCAAAAAATTTATCTTTTTTAGTTTTATATGTATTAGTATGGATTATTTACATAACATTGAATGCTTATTTCTGTTGTAACGTATAATTTTTAGTTTTATCTTAATATTATAGATTTAGTTTTATCTTGACATTGTAGATTTATTAACTAATAATATAATATTTATTCTGTTGTGTTTTACCGGCTAATCCGGTAGCCGGTAATAGTTTAGCAACTTAATCAATTTGAAAATAAGTTTAGGAACTTAATTGAGAAAATAAAAAAAGTTCATCGACTTTTTTCAATATCAACTCTTTTGAAATTTATATACATAATATTGTGGAAGTGACGTGTAGTGTTATGAGGTTCTCTTTAATTAAGCTAGAAATATGTATATTATATGAGCAACTTCAAATAATGTTTAAACTGTAAAAATATATTAATAATATCAAGTGTTTGATTCATGATTGATTAAGAGGGTTAATGTGATATATAAGTGGATGCAATTAGCAACCTCTCAAACCAATTCCTAGAAATCTTGTTCATTTTTTTCTTTCATTCCTCTAGACATTTAATTGTTCAAACTGGCAAACCGAACCATGACATAGCCGGTTGTATATGGTTTGATTTTCAGTCTATAATATTCTTAAAAATCGGTATTTCGTTTGGTTGGTTTTAGTCTGGTTTTGTTTTTTGCATCATAAAATTTTGAAAATTAGGACTGACTTCTCGGTTCTAATTTTTCAGTTTTATGATTTTCGGTTCGATCCGATCTGGTTTTGAGCCTCTCCACACCCTCCACTCTGCTTTGATATATATTTTCTGAGAACACAACATATTTGAATGTCTTCTTGAAATTTTTTTTAGAGAATACAAGTCAAATATGCCATCTTTTGTTGCAACTATCCATTTTAAATAAAATGCAACAAACAAGAATTTACATTAAACTGTTGAATGTCAATGAATGAATAAAAATAACAAGTTTTAATTCAAATGATATAAATATCTTAAAAGATGATGTTACATGCGACTTTTAGGTTGTGAGCAATAGTTTTTTGTGATCCATAATAATATAAGTATATATAATTATATATGGCATGATATATTTATTATATATGATAAAAAGTAACCTACAATAATAGTACAGCTACTTGGCTTTTGGCTTGTTATATTATATAATATGACAACAAAATCCCCTCTTGGAGGGAATATCATTATCTCATTCCATTTATTAAGTCATTTGCCTGCTGCGTGCCAACCTTTTATTAATTTTTATTATTATAAAAAAGAGAGTAAAGAAACAGAAAAAAAAAAAAGTATGGAAACAAAAAGTAAGAAAAGAAGGTGCTGCACAGTGCACACTGCCAACCTTTTAGTCATTTGCTTTCTTCATACTTGTGTTTTACATATCAAAATTTTAATGTTTAATTTGTAGTTTTCATACTTGTCACTAATTCATTGCATCGAAAAATCTTGAAAAACCTCCATGCATCAAAATTCTCGCGTAATGCATATAAGCGTTAAAGACCATAATGTTTATAACATAAAGTCATAAAACAAAAAATTAAACAAGCCAATGAAGCTTACCAACTCCAACAGCTCCATCTACTTTAGATCCCAGGACCCAGGCCATATATTATTCTCAGCCCAAACAAACAATCACCCATAAATAAATTCACAAAACCTTTTTCAACATTGTTTAAGATAGGTTTTTGCGTAAATTATAGTAGTAAGTTTTTGTTTAATCTATGTAAAAGAAGCTTCTTAAGACCTAAAAAGTAGAATGTGATCCGAAGAACATAAAACAGAAAATGCAGAGGTCAACATATGACAAGCTTTTGGTCTTTGCTACTCTGTAGGTGCTGCTTCTTTTTCTTCTATTAATATTCTTTTTTTATTTATTTATGGGTATCTAGAATTATGCTTTTTTGGGTGGTGGGGTATGTGATATTCTTCCCTAATAATTATGTAATAAATGAGAAATGAGGTTCTTGTGGATATCATATTCATATAGGGTTCTGAAAAGACACTCTTCCCTTCTCTTCTGAAAGTTTCTTTTTAAGATCAGTTACATGTTTGGTTTAGATTCTCTCCCTGTCCCTGGCTAAATTTATTCAATTCCATTCTTCTTTCATTTGGCTTTTGAAGAACTTGTACAGTACAACTCTCTTTTGTAATATCATCATCAGTATTTTGACTTCTGGTAAAAATGGTATTTTTTTTCTTTCTGTTTTCCTCTGTTCTTTCAATGGTTTCTGTATGTGGGTTTCTTCATTTGTGTCAATAAATATATCTGGGTGTTCTTGAAATTGTGATGGTTGTGAGAAAAGAGACCCTTTTTTGATTTGAGTCCTTTGTTTGTACTTCTCTATTTGAGTTAGAATCATAGTAGGAATACATATGTTTTACAGTTGCAATTACTCCATCTGCTTAGGGTTAAGAATTTAAGATTAGAGGCATATGTTTGATGAGTGATTTGAATATTTTTTACTAACCATCGTACTTGTTTCTGTTGCGAATTGTCTTATGAAAACTTAGAAAAACAACACAATTTGTAGGAATAACAGCCTTCAAATTCAAGAAACTGTATACATATGAATGCGAAAAAGGTTACTATTTCTTGACAAATTTTTGGTCAAGAATCACTCTTTCTTGCACAATGTAGTGATTTTAGTGATTGATGGCTTAAAAAGTCTATAGCTTGCTTTTCATTTTCGTATGCGAAAACTCATATATTGCATCAAGTGTTTTAGTTCTTTCTATGACATTACTCGTCCTATCGTCTGATTTTTTGTAAACTACAGATGACGACGATGAAGTTTAAGGCTAAAGAACGTTGATTTCTAATTATACATTGCATACTTAGAGCAATGAGGCTTAAATTATGGCTCGGGTCTCTCCTGCTCGTATATCGCAGTTTGTCTAACGCAGTAGGTAGCTTCATTTCCCTCTATTACGAAAGAGTTCAGCAGTTGACCTGAGGTCATACGGTCATACTTATTCTTTCCGATCCGAATTTGATATGTTAGTACAGATCAAACTGGCTGAAAGTTGAAGCTTTTACGAGAAAGATGTATTGTTAATGTAGAATCTTGTTTTCCCCTCTAATTTATGTTTATATTCTTGAATTTGTAGATGCGTACGTGGGGATAAACATCGGCACTGATCTGTCAAACCTACCATCGCCGGAGCAGGTTGTGGCAATCCTCAAAGTCCATCGAACAACACATGTTCGGCTTTTTGATGCAGACGCTCGTTTACTTAGCGCGCTATCTGACACTGGGATTGAAGTTATGATTAGTGTTCCTAATGAAGAAGTGTTAGGAATCGGACAATCACCTTCAGCTGCTGCATCGTGGATTAACACACATGTTGCAGCGTTCAAACCCGCCACTAATATCACCGCCATTGCTGTTGGTAATGAAGTTCTTTCTTCAATGCCTGATGTCGCCTCCGTTCTTGTTCCTGCCATGAACTATCTGTATAAAGCTTTAGTTGCTTCAAATCTGAATGATCAAGTTAAAGTTTCGACACCTTTGTCGATGGAGATGATTCCTAAGCCTTTTCCTCCATCTACTGCAACTTTTAACATGTCTTGGAATTCAACGATTTACGGGATTCTTCAGTTTCTTGAAAATACAAAGTCCATTTACATGTTAAATGCTTATCCTTATGACAGTTATGTAGATAGCAATGGGATTTTTCCGATTCAATATGCTCTTTTTCAGCCGCTTCCAGTGGCCAAACAGATTGTTGACCCAAACACTCTTTTCCATTACGAAAGCATGCTTGATGCTATGGTGGATGCTACCTATTACTCCATAGCAGCTTGTAATGTTACTGTGATCCCGATTATCGTGACTGAAACAGGATGGCCGTGGGCTGGTGGCGCTAATGAAAGCGACGCCACTGTGGAAAACGCTGAGACTTTTAACAATAACTTAATTCGGCGTGTTTTGACAGGGTCCGGCCCTCCAAGCCAACCCACTATTCTGATTAACTCGTACATTTATGAGATGTTTAATGAAGACAGGAGACCTGGTCCTGTTACTGAGCGAAGCTATGGTTTGTTTTTTAGCAACGGGAGTTCGGTTTATACTCTTGATTTGGGTGAGTCCACAGGGAACTCATCAGGCGGATTTTGTGTTGCAAGAAAAGGGGCAGACCCTGATAGCCTGCAAAACGGTCTGAATTGGGCGTGTGGACCAGGCCAGGCGAACTGTAGTGCTATTCAGTCGGGGCAGCCGTGTTATCTGCCGGATACCGTACAAAACCATGCCTCTTATGCTTATAATGATTATTACCAAAGAAAACGCAATGTAGGTGGAACCTGCGACTTTGGTGGCACGGCCATAATGACTAATGTTGATCCGAGTACGCGTCCTTTAACTCTTCCTGCTGCTCTTTCACATTGAATAGAGTCCTAATATTTTAGCGATTATGTCTCTTGCAGGTTATGGATCCTGCATATTTACAGGAAGGTAAGCAAACACAAACTTATAAACTGTTATTTGATCACCACAAGTGTGTAACTAACTTTGATACCTATTGTGGATCGCTAACGTGTAGATAATGGTGTTTTGTAACAGTTCAAACTCGAGTGCAGCCGGAGTCAGTACGCCAGCATTTGGACCAGTGGGTCCTAGAGGAAGTGCATCGCCTCCACGTCGGGTGGTTCCTGGAATCTGGTATTTGATCTTGGCAACTTTGTTGTTGCTAGATCATTTGTAGATTTTTTTTTTGCAGGCTTGTGTAGTTGATTCTTTTGGCACTCAAGATGCTCAATGCAAGTGATTTGTCTACTTCTCTATGTTAATTCCGAGGAAAAAGAAGTATGTGACAACAATTTTGAATGGTCCGATGATATTGAAATCGGACCAAGACCAACAAAACTGATTAGGGCGGTGAGCCTATTCAGTTTCGTATGCTTGACCATGAACCAAAACCGGTTCAAGACCGCAAGGACATGCGGTTACTACATGGTCTGTACATGTTTGATGTTTCATACCCATAGTTATACAACGATGCCGTTGACTTTCTTTCATTGATTCTTGATTGTGTTTGGAGACAAGAAAAAGAAAATCCGTTTTCTTTGTTCATGTTCTTGAGTGAAGGAAGAAAAACAAAAATGAAATCAAAAATTTTGGAAATAAAATATTTAATATAAAGAACTCTTTTACTATATTTCCATCGGTTGCAATTTTAGCCTAGCAAGTCAGATTCGGTCGGTCAAACATAAAATACGAAGCTATAACGCTTTAAAAAAAATTATTATCTATCTATTTTCAAAGAGTAACTATACTCATTTCTGGTGAAGCCACGTGTCGTCACCATGAATCGACACGTGACATTTATAGATTTTAAAAATAATAAAGAAATTTAAATCAAATCTATCCAAATCTAATATAATCCACTTTTAAATTCAAATCAAACAAAATCTAATACTCTACTACCTTACTAATTAAATCTATCCAAATAATATAATACACTTTTAAATTAAAATCAAATCAGATCAAACAGAATCTAATAATCTACTAACTTCTTAATTATAAGATAATATAATAAAAGTTTAAAAAATATATAAGAAAATAAGTACTCTTCATATATATTTAGAAATATACTAAATTAATAGGTCATAATAAATAATAATATCATCTTATATACTTTTGTTTAAAAAATAATATTTATATCTTTATCTTTTTATTTATTATATTTTATATGTATAAAAATATCCGCGTAATACGCGGGTAATAAACTAGTGTACTAGAAAATCATGTATTATAAGTAATGGAGCACACCTGACTTTTTATTTAATGATTTGGAAAATTTTAAAACTCATTAGAATTTTTTTAAATGATGAACCATCCCAAACTTTATTTTTTTAGTAGAATAAAAGATGAAACATTTTAATTTTCAATTATGTGATTAGAAAAAATGACGAAACATTTGGATTTTCAAAAAACGAAAATCCTTTTTTGAGTTTTAATTTTTTCGATGGAATAAACGATGCAGAATTCTGACATATTAGGTTAGTGGTTCAGGAAAAATAACAAATCTTTCGTATTTTTAAAACTCAAAATTTTAAATCATTCGAAAAAATAACTCAAATTTTAAATATTTAAATGATTCATCATTTTTTCTGAAGCGTTAAATGCAAAAGCAGAATGGTTTACCGTTTATTCTATAAAAAAATTATTAACTCGGACCAATTGCCGTTTTTTTATCTAGATACAAAATATTAAAAAAGGAAATACTTTGTCGTATTTGTGAATATTTAAATTAAAAATCTATATATTTCGTTGTTTAAATTAAAAAAATGAAAAAAAACAACGAATCGTATAACATCATAAATAAATAGTCAACATAACCGTAAACAAATAATCATAACAATATATAAAATAAAAGTTTTAATGATTCATGAAATAAAAATCGTAAATAGATAATTTTTAAGAATAATCTATCTATTCTATTATATGAGTAGTGGCATCTAGATAGAGCGACAATTGGCTTAACATGGGATTGTCACGTGTACCTAACAATTTCCTATTAATTTGCTTCTAAAATTTGTTTTTTCCAATCGATCTATAATAAATAATTTAAATAATATCTAATCAAATCCAAATCTTATCTAATATAAAACTCAAATTTGAATTTGAATGATAACTTTTTTTTTAATATTTATATTTATTGTATTATATAAATAGATATTATAAATTTGATAAAATATATTTAAAAATTATTCTACAAGATTAATGAAATCAATTTTTTAAATGTATACCCATGTTATACATGGGTTTATAAACTAGTAATAATATAAATTAAAAAATTTCACAAAAGGTTACTGATGTTATATTTTATTTTGTAATGGTCCGAGTTGAGAGAGGCAAAAACGACGGAAATGTCTTCCGCTTCTAACGGTAAAAATTAACATTTTTCAACGACAGAGATGATTTATACGAAAGTTTGTGTTGTCACTTCACTTGTCAGTGAATAACGTGAATGCAACCGGACGGTTCTTCCTTGTCTCGGACAAACTTATCTTTTGTGAAACCGGGCGGTTCTTGCTAGTCTCTGAAAAATTTATCTTTTGTGAAACCGGGCGGTTCTTGCTTGTCTTCAAAAACAAAAATAACCAGGAGCTAATAAACCGGAATTTAGAAAGGTTAGTCGGTTGAATCGGTCTCTCTGGGTTTATTCGGGTTCGGTCATCCCATTTAAACCGCACAATAAGAAAAGAACGGAACAGTTGCGTAAGTCGGCAAATCTTTTCTAGTTCTATATAAGATCCATCCTATTCCGCCTTCTGCATCACACACATACCCAACTCGGTCTCGGTCTCGTACCATGTAACTCGGCTCATCGCCGGACATATAACTCGGTTTCCAGAATCCTGCCCTTATTCCTTCAAGCAAATATCCTCCCACAATCTGATTCAGCTCCTATTTTTCTGATTTCTAAATTCATTTTCACCCTATCATATCCTCAAAAATCGTTTATCAATGTTCATGACAATTGGATTCATTGATTTCATGGTTAAATTCGACATGAGTTTGTTGTTTCCGATGGATCCTGTTGATGAATTCTTACATATGGTTAAGCTGTTTCCAGCCTGAAATACCTCAGCTGCGATTTCTCTGTTTAAATTGGTTGGTGCAAATCGTTTACGATTTCGACGGAAAACATGTCGCAATTCTAGATAGATATGACATTTATATTTGCAAGGAAGGTAAGGTAGATGTCATATGAGTAGTCAAATGTATTGAAAGACAGACAAACCAAGAAGGATGGTTATAAACTTATACGAATAACGTCGAAGGCCGTTATTATTCTTTTATTTATATATATATATAATTTTATGATTGTATAATATAATACAAAATAATTATGTTATTTTATAGGGTGTTGTCAATATCATATAGAGTAGATTGTAGTTGACTTGTGGGTGCAAATTTATAAAATAGCTTATGTAAAGCAGTTTTTATAGTAAAATGATTATTATATATTTATGTTATGATAAGAGTATGTTGCATGGTGTGTAAAATTTAAGATCGGAACGTCAAAACCAACAAACTATATATTTTTAATGAAGCAACAATATCATTAAACCAAAAGAAGATAGTAGAAGCAATGATTACATCCAGACAACACCAAAAACTTCAAACTACATCAAAAACAAAACAAATAACCACCAACAAGAACAAATTTAAGCTAAATTAAAATTGAATCCTAGAAAATAGGATCCAAAAGCCATGCGTCCTAACTCCGTTTATTTCGTATCTTTTCTATTGAGTTAATCCAAAAGAAAGAATGATCTTGAATCCATCTAATAAAAGAGGAAAGAAAGCAAAGAGACTGCCGAATTGATATCAGGTTTATTAACAATTCCCTATCTTTTAAAATCCGCAAGTAATTCCTTTAAAACACCACACATTCGAACACACTATATATACTGGGTTGGTTCTTGAATTTATTTATATATATTTGTTTTCTCTAAGTGTTTTATTTTTAGCATATGAATACCATACGTTCTGGTTGTTGCTTTTTATATTCTAGCTCGTTTTTGCAAGCATCTTTCTGAAATCTATGTATGTCAGTATGTGTGTATATATAAAATAAATGAAGAATTTCATATATATATATATATATATATATATATATATATATATCTTAATAAACATTAAATAATATGCATATATCCATCCAAATTTTCTTATTATATATATATTCCTATAAAATTTTAAATCTCACATATATATATATATATAGAGGGGGTTCAATGGAAAACCACAATGCACCTGAAAACTTGTGAAAACCGCACTGCACCACCACAAATGCATCAAATTCCACGCGTGATGCATCAAAATCCCGCGTGATGCATCAAATTTCCCGCGTAATGCATCAAAATCCCGCATGATGCATCACTTTATTTACGATCATGCCACCGCGTTTTTCATGAAATGCATCAAATCGGACGGTTTGCGTAGGTTTCCACAGTTTTCCGGTGCATAGTGGTTTTCCATTGAACCCACCCCTATATATATATATATATATATATATATATATATATATATATATATATATATATATATATATATATATATATATATATATATATATATATATATATATATATATATATATATATCCAAATGGTTATTTTAAATTCATTATATCATTAAAAAAATATAATCATTGTCTTAATTGTTTTATTTTTGAAGTAAATTAGAAAATGATGTTTGTTTATTTTTTAAATTTTATTTTTGTTAGAGTTTAAAATGACAATTTAGGTATTCTGTCAATACATGAATTAGAAATTGATATGATATATTTTTTAAATGATAAATTAAATTTCAAATATTCATTTCGATATATACGTGAGATTTAAAGATTTAGAAAGATATATGTGTAATAAGTAATTTTATAAGGATATATGCGTAATATTTAAAGTTTATAATAATATATATGAAATTCTCCCAATAATAAAAAGGACATTATCTTTTTTAAATATAATTAACTTAATTTATCATTTTCATCATGACTTGGTCAACGTTATCTTTTTAATTTATTTAAAAACTTCATATAATTTTATAAATTAAAATATTTTAAATAATGTCAATTAAAAATATATAAATATATAATAAGAACTTAAATAAAATATTAAAATAAATAAGCTCAATATAAATCTAAAATAGATAATTTTTAAATCTACAGTTAAATAATAATCTTATAATATTCGAATTATATTAATTTATTATCAATTCAAAATATATAAATATATAATAAAAAATTGATATAAAATATTAAAAAATAAGATTATTGTAAATCTAATCTAGATGCTTTTTAAATCTAGATTCAATTATAATCTTATACATGTTAAAATTATATTGATTATTAAAATACATTAAAACTAAATACAGATTATAATATATTAAATATTTAAAAAGTAAACATAATACAACACCAATGAAATAATATTCATATGTTTTGTATAACAAGTTTAAAAGGGTGTTTGGTTTTGCGTTGTGAACGAGATTATTAGCTTATTACGTTACAATAACACAAATAATTAGTTTAAAGTGTTTGGATTGCATACGTTAATAAGTGATTATTTGCGTTTAGAGTTAACCCTACCACACTATTTCTCCATTAATTATAAAGATATTAAGGGGGTTGTGGGACAGGTGAAGAAGAAACAAAGAAACCAATTGAAAGTTGATTATATTAAGATGTGTTTATTGTCTAGAAACAAAAAAAAAAAACTTGTGGAACATGAAGTAAAAAAGACCATCTTTTGCTTACTTCTTCCCAAAAGCTTAGACATGAATGAATGGAACCGAACCGAACCGTACGTGTCTGGTCTGGTCTGGTCTGGTCTGCTACATCATAAGAAGTAATCAGGCGTCCTACGGGTTACATCCGGCTCCCCTCTTCTTGGAGCTGGTTCAAACTGCAATTTCATTTTTCTCCTTACTTTTATTCCTACTAATTACATTCATTCTTCCAACACCATTTTTATATCTATGTAAAATGTATCAATCAATGAGAGAGTCACCTGAATGAATGTGTGACCTTTGCAATCATCTACTTCAAGGACCGAAGCCATATTTCCACAACGGTAACAGTAATTTGGCGCGCTAAAGATTGTCACAACCTTTTGTTCCTGTTAAAACCACAAATTTTACTCTATCAAATCACAAGGGAAAAACTATATATAAAGTTAGGATCATGGTTGACTTATTACATGACCCCAGTTGAATCCCTCCATAACCAGCTGGTGTGCTCTAGCAATGAGCTTTAAGCTGTTGGTATGATTGAATTGTTCGGATATATCCTGATTAAGTACCAAACAAATTTCATTTTACCAAACTAATGTTTTAACTAACATTCAAGAGAATGAGAAATAGGTAAGAGGATAGACTTGGCCAAATGTATAACCAGCGCCCCGGGGTGAGATGCCCCAACCACAACGATCGTCAGGATCAGACCATAGAAGATCACACATTGGTCCCTCGTGGGGAACTTCTTGCACACGGTCAAAATTTCTTATGTTATCAAGAGTTTCAATCGAAGGAGACAATCCACCATGAAGACAGAATATTTCAGACTCGACCTACAAATCAATGCCCATTGTGTTGTATCAGCGAAAAGCAACATGCATGACGATAAATTTCAATATCAGCATTTGTAAAATCCAGGACGAGTCATACTAACCAATGCAGTCAACGGAAGATAGTCAAATAGATCAGTAAAGATCTTCCACACATTAGCGTTACCGTATCTGTGAATAAATACCATCAGCCACTGGATACTATTAATGACAAATATATAACCGAATGATTAAAGGATTTATTATGCAAACAAGAGAAGAATACAATACAATTGAATCAATAGAAAACATAACCATACCCCTATATATAGACTACAAAACCCTAGAATGTGAAACCCTAAAAGCCCAATGGGCATTGAGCCCAATATTATTATTACACTAATAACTATCTGCATAAATGATAAATGAATGTAGTAGTGCGCCAGAACAATTAACAAGAAGCAAATGTTCAAGAAAATGTCAGGGTACTCACTTCCTCAGGCATTCATCATAAAACCCGTAAACTTGAGTGATCTGCAGAAACACATGTGATTTGGTATTTAAAAGATGTTACAACGGTCAAAACTTTCTTAAAACGAAACGTAAATAACCTAAACCTGTATAGAAGGGGACAAACAATCATTTGACCAAAATAGAACTTCTGCTGATTATAAACTATAGCTATCGATTCGTCCGGCTCCTATTAATGCTATAATTTGAGGTCAGAAACACTTCCTGGGTGATACACAACCAGCCTGTTAAAGAAGCAAATGCATAACAGGAGTCAAAATACGGCGGAAACGTCTACCTGCCGGCTCTCATGGTTTCCTCTTAAAATAGTTATTCGTTGTGGATAACGCACTTTGAGGGCCACCAATAACTGAAAAGAGAAAACCGACTGATATGAGAAAGGTACTGACCAGAAACAAATGTTCAAAATATGAAGCCATATAAGCTAATTTAATGCTCTGTTTTTCATGATGAATAATTGGAGCCAACCCCTTTCTATTTCAAATTCAAAATGAAATATACTCATCGACAAAAAAGATAAAATTATCTTGGAGATAATGAATTCCGGTGCATACTTTACTGGGTTAAACTAAGGTTATTTTACCTCATTAATTTATTGTTTACACAACAAAAGAAGGCTTGAAGGATCCTCTTCTATGTATTCTTAATCTGAAGTTATGGTACCCCAAAAAAAAACAGCACTTTGGAGACTTACCGTCACTGTTTCGACTGAGTAATAGCCACGGTCAACATAATCTCCCATGAATAAGTAATTAGTGTCCGGGCACTAAAGGAAAGAATAATGACAAAAGGCAATATAATTAGGTCAAATTTTAGATGATAAACATATTTATAGAGATTATAAATCTACAAATGAAAAGTTTCCAACGCTAGGGGGAACAAGACATCATCATATTATTTCAACTAGATATGGTCCAGGGGTATACAGACATAACCACGTCAAGTAAGCTCATATAACAGCATGAACAAAATAGAACTAATAAGATTTGGTGATAGTTAATGTCATTCACTATCTTATTTTGGAAATCTTTTTGCTTAAAAACCCTCCCCAAAAAAGATCGTTTTATTTCCTTCTCTTCATATGGCGGAAAAACAAAAAGAATACTTGTTGTGTGGAGTGTTCTGTGCCTTTATCAAAGAGGATTTGATTGTAATTATCATCAGTAAACAAAATATGAGTTATCTTGGCAACAATAATTGCAACGCAAAGTTCCTACACCAGCTTAAAGAAGATAACAAGAGCACCCACCTTCCCTCCAATCCGGAAAAGCTCTGCAAGATCATGGAATTGTCCATGAATATCTCCACAGATTGTTACAGGACTTTTCACAGGCTGCAAAAAATTGCAGAATGCTTAACGGAATAGCAAGAAGACAATAAGGCAGAGCAATGCATCCAAAGCCTACAAAAATAATAAGTTAAAGCAAAATTCATGCACATAGCAGAATGGAAAACGAAATTACCTGCACGTTGCTTTCGTCCATCAGGATCTCCTTTGCCTTCTCACATAATGCCCTAACCTACATTGGACAAAAAGCATATAACTGAAAATGTTTCTTCTACTACAAACTGAAGCGCCAAAACTGTTACGATTTGTGCAATATATAAAACATAAAGGTGTTAAAACAATTATTATGTTTTGTCTTATCATTTCATGGTAAATATTACACTAAAAGCACATACGAGAGGGTGGTTAACATGAATGATTTATTCAATGATGCTTAATGTTCAATACTTCAATGCAAGGTTTAAACTGATGATTTAAGCACAATTACAGAGAAGCTATAAAATAGAAAGGAAAAACATGGTATGTATGATAAACTTCAAAAACATAACCTGTATTAGAGTTCTAAAGCACAGGATAAAGAAAGTTGCAAAATCGCTAAAAAATTCATTTTTAAAGACTTCAAACCTCAACAAAAAGTTAATATTACACTTATTTTGCCTGTGGTAATGAATCCATGTGGTTAACAGCAAACATCAAGGAACATGATTATTACACTTATTAAGGTGGCAAATAAAAATGATCACGAATCTATTTTTAATTAATTAAGGTCAAAATGATTGCATTTCAAGACAAGTAGTGGTAAACACAATGATCACTGAGGTAAAATAAAATTACCAAGATATACTGACATACATACCAACCTTTTAAGGAACCTATTAATTTGATTTGCTCCATTAAGTGGAGATAATCATTTATAAAACATACATCCGTAGTCCCTTGTCTAAGAAAGCTCCACACTCTTGGCAAAAATTCTAATCTTGAAAAATACTGGGAAAAAAAAAAACCAAACTTTTCACCATACCTCAAGTTCCTAGAACATGAATATAGAGATTTCCTAAAAATACAAGAAAAGCCCCAAAATTGGAACGTAAAACATAATACTTCATTGAACTGGATCTGATCCAGGAAGCAGATCTGTCTAACCCAAAATCTATAGATTCCATAGATCAGTAAAATTTAGCAGATCAAGAAATATAGCAACATTTAACACATTGAGGGATCAAAAACAAAGACAAATATTAGGTCTGAAACTGAAGATTTATAAAAAAAAAAATAGAGAGAAAAGATAAACCTCTTGTTCGGACAAGGGTTTGCAGTGCATGAGCTGAGAAATATGTTGATCGATGTTGCCATGAGCGCTAGCAACAAGTGTATCGGAGCTCATATTGGGAAATGATCTAGGCCAGTAATTTGAATTATTGGATTTTGGTACACGACCCAAGTGGAATGAATGAATATTTGAATGAAATTTGGTTTGGGTGAGTGAGGGAAGAAGACAGTGGGCGAAGCGAGTGGTGGTGATAAAGCCGGCGGATTTATTAATCAAATCGCCTTCTTCTTTCTTCGTTTTCCAAATTGTTGCTTGTTGTCTATATAATAACTTCCTGATCCATATATTTTGATATATTTTTTTCTTACTTTTATCATATAATTAAATAATTAAAAAAACTGGTGGCTGTTGTTATATAAATAGTAATCAGATACTTAAATTATTATATATTATATATTTATTTTGTAATTTGTAATTTGTTAAAATTGTTTCATTTTAAAAAATAAAACAAACAAACATTTTAAAGAAACTAGTCTTGTATTTGTTTTGAGACTTTAGTTTCGTTATATATATAAAAATAAAAGCTTGTATATATATGAGAATCTATAAACAGATTATTATAATAAACTTATTAAAGATGTGCAATGTCTTGAAATGAGGACCTAAAATTAGAAAAAATAAAAATGAGAATCGGATTGAAATTATACTAGTCTTATTTTTCAGAACTTTACTAGAAAGAGTTCCGAAACCTTGAATCATGTATTGTTTAATTGTCCTAAAGCAAAACTTATGAAAGAAAGTGTGGGGCATCTGTTACTAGTTGTTGAAGTTGTTGATAGGAAGTAGTATATAACTCATGTACTAGCTGTAATGAGATATGATCTGAATAATACTTCAAGCAATCTTTTCTCATTCGTTTTTCATAACAAGTGGTATCACAGCCAGGCTCAGGCGATAATCCTCTCGATCACTTACCCTTCATTAACCATACCTGCAACCACCCAGAAACGTGTGCAACATTGACTTGGATCAAGGACTACAATGGGCTCTTCGAAATTCGATCTGGAGAAGTTTGATGGAACCAACGATTTTGGTTTATGGAGGATGAAGATGAATGCCCTCCTAGTTCATCAAGGTCTTGAAGAGGCGCTTCAAGGAGAAGACAACCTGCCAGAAACAATGACAGAGAAGGAAAAGAGAGCAGTTCTTGTGAAAGCTCATAGTGCCATCATCCTATGCCTTGGTGATAGGGTACTAAGGGAAGTTGCAAAAGAAAACACGGCTGCAGGAGTGTGGAGCAAGTTAGAAAGTCTCTACATGACCAAGTCCCTTGCCAACAGACTATACATGAAGAGAAGATTATACATGTTTCAGATGGGACCTGGCAAGTCAATTCTGGAACATGTTGATGAGTTCAACAAGATCATTCTTGATCTGGAAAACATAGAGATCACCATTGAAGATGAAGATCATGCACTCATCTTCTTGAACTCACTTCCACAAACATATGAGCATTTTGTGGACACTCTCTTGTATGGAAGAGAAAGCTTGACTCTAAAAGATGTCACTGCAGCCATCAACTCAAAAGAATTAAAGAAGAAGTCAGAAACGAAGGACGAGAAGGGTGAAGCCCTGTATGTTAGAGGACGCTCAGAGAAAACAGGAGATCAGAGAGGAGATAAAAGAAACGATAGGAAAAGTTACAGATCCAAGAGTAGGGGCAGATCAAAGTCAAGAGCAAGGAGGAGGTGTTACATTTGTAACTCAGAAAACCATCTCAAATGGAATTGTCCAGATAGAGAAAGAGGAAGGGAAGAAGCCACACCACGAAATCAGAATGTTCAAGAGGGTGAAACATTCAACAATTCTTATGATAGCTCAGACGTTTTGATGGCCTACACTGATGTGGTCTCAGATGGATGGATAATGGACTCTGGATGTTCTCATCACATGACACCAAACAAACTCTAACTGGCCAACTTCAAGAAAGGAGATATGGGGCTAGTAAAACTTGGAGATGACAGCCCATGTGAGGTAGAAGGCTGTGGGGAGATAAGGTTGAATCTGAAGAATGGTACAACCTACACTCTCAAGAATGTGAGGTACATCCCCAAGTTAAAGAGGAACCTCATCTCACTTGGGAGTTTAGAACATGAAGGCCTGCAAGTCAAAATGAGCAGTGGCAAGATCAAAGTTATGAAAGGTTCTCTAGTGGTCTTGCAAGGTACTCGTAGAACCAACAACATCTATGTATTGGATGACGACATGCATGCAAATATGGTTGGAGAGCATACCAAACGTGAAGTAAAGGAGTCTAATATGTGGCATAAGAGAATGGGGCATATAAGTCTGCAAGGGCTCACAGAACTGGTTAAGGCAAGCCACATTAAGGGACTCACAGCATGTGATATTGGTTTTTGTGAGCATTGTGTCTATGGCAAAGCTCACAAAGTAAAATTCAACACTGCTATGCACCGTACCAAAGGGCCACTGGAGTATGTACACTCTGATTTGTGGGGACCTGCAAGAACAGAAACCATAGGTGGTGCAAGGTACTTTCTGTCCATAATAGATGACTACTCCAGGAGGGTGTGGGTTTATGTTCTGAGAACAAAAGATGAGGCGTTTGAAAAATTCAAGGCATGGAAAGTATTGGTTGAAACTCAAACAAATCTCAGGGTGAAAAAGCTGAGAACAGACAACGGTTTGGAGTTTTGCAACCGAGAATTCAATACATTCTGTCAACAAAACGGCATAGGAAGGCATCTAACTGTCCCTGGGAATCCCCAACAGAATGGACTTGCTGAAAGAATGAACCGTACTTTGATAGAAAGAGTAAGATGCATGATGTCTCAGTCAGGAGTCCCTAAACGGTTATGGGGTGAGGCAGTAACTACAGCAGCATACTTAATCAACAGAAGTCCTTCGTCTGCCTTGTCAAACTCAACACCAATGCAAGTCTGGACAGGTAACAACTCAGATTACTCACACTTAAGAACCTTTGGATGTGTTGCTTATGCACATATAAAAGGAGACAAGCTGGATGCTAGAGCTGTAAGGTGTATAATGTTGGGATATCCAGAAGGCACTAAAGGGTACAGGCTATGGAGGTGGGATAACAATGGTCCAAAAATCATTATAAGTAGAGATGTTGTCTTCAATGAAAATCAGTTTTACCAGGATCTGCTGCAGAAGAATGAGTCAACAGGCCACTCTCAGATTGAGGTGGAGTTAGAAGGAGCTGAAAAAGAATTGCCTACAAGTTCTGAGAACCACTCAAGAGAAGAATTAAACAGGCCTCAAACATCAGACTACCAGTTGACAAGAGATAGAGCAAGAAGGCAAATAGTCCCTCCCTCAAGGTATAGAGAAGAAGTCAGTAACATCACAGCGTTTGCACTATCAGTTGCTGAGTTTGAGGACACAGGTGAACCACTAACCTACAGGGAAGCTGTTGAATCCAGAGATAAGGAGAAGTGGGTAGAAGCTATGAATGATGAGATGGAATCATTGATGAAGAATGAAACGTGGCAGCTCGTAGATAGACCAACCGATCAGACTCTAGTGGGATCAAAGTGGTTGTTTAAAATAAAAGAAGGAATACCTGGAGTGACTCCTACTAGATTTAAAGCTCGTTTGGTGGCTAAAGGCTTCACACAGAAACCTGGAGTTGACTACACTGAAATCTTCTCCCCTGTAGTGAAACATTCATCCATTAGAATTCTCCTTGCCATCACAGCGTGTATGGATTATGAATTAGAGCAAATGGATGTAAAAACAGCCTTCTTGCATGGAGAATTGGAGGAAAAGATATACATGTCACAGCCCAAGGGATATGAAGTCAAAGGCACAGAAAATCAAGTGTGTCTATTGAAAAAGTCCCTTTATGGTTTAAAGCAGTCGCCTCGTAGGTGGTATCTAAGGTTTGATCATTACATGGTAACACATGGATTCAACAGAAGCTCATATGATACTTGTGTATACTTCAAGGAGTATCACAAGTATAAGTTCATATACCTGCTGTTATATGTGGACGACATGCTGATAATTAGTGACAGCATTACAGAAATTCAGTCAACCAAAGATCTTCTCAAGGCTGAGTTCGAAATGAAAGAGTTGGGTGCAGCCAAAAAGATCTTAGGGATGGAAATCACAAGGAATCGTCCACTAAGGCAACTGAAGTTGGCACAGACTGGTTATATTAGTAAAGTACTTGAAAGGTTTGCTATGTCAGAGTCAAAGGAGGTAAAAACGCCATTGGGGATGCAATTCAAGCTTTCAAGTAGAGATTCTCCAAGTACACCAGCAGAAGAAAGACAAATGGAGGAGGTCCCATATGCCAATGCAGTTGGGAGTTTGATGTACATGATGGTTTGTACAAGGCCAGACCTTGCATATGCAGTTAGTATTGTTAGTAGGTTTCTTTCAAAACCAGGCAGAGAACACTGGAGAGCAGTGAAGTGGGTGTTGAGGTATCTGAAAGGATCTAAAGAAGTAGGCCTGATTTATGGTGGAAAAGATGAGCATGACAATACAGTTCTGGGATATTCAGACTCAGATTATGCAAAGGACTTAGACAAGTTTAAGTCTACAGGAGGCTATGTGTTTACATTTCTGGGTTGCTGTATTAGTTGGAAAGCAGCACTTCAGAAGGTGGTAGCATTGTCATCAACTGAAGCTGAATATATAGCCTTAACGGAAGCTGTCAAAGAGGCTATATGGATAAATGGATTCGTGTCTGAAATAGGGATAAAGACTAGTAGTGCAGTAGTCCTATGTGATAATCAGAGTGCACTATATCTTGCAAGAAATCCGACATACCATGAACGTACAAAGCATATTTCAGTAAAACTACATTTTATCCGTGAAATAGTCAGTGAAGGTGGAGTAAAGGTCGAAAAGGTTGATACAGAAGACAATGCTGCTGATTTCCTAACTAAGGTTCTGCCAAATGACAAGTTCCAGAGTTGTAAGAACAAGTTGAGGTTAGGAGGAGACTTTGAATCAGAGGTGGAGATTGTGAAAGGTGGCTGATTACAAAGTTGGTTTACTGTTTAGTTTACTTTCTGTTTAGCATTGTTATAGTTGTTAGAAATCATTGGTGTTAGATTGTAATCGTTGGTAGTTAATAATCTGTTACTAGTTGTTGAAGTTGTTGATAGGAAGTAGTATATAACTCATGTACTAGCTGTAATGAGATATGATCTGAATAATACTTCAAGCAATCTTTTCTCATTCGTTTTTCATAACAGATAACGTCTTTGGCAGCAAACTCCATGATGGACTTTCTTGCATACTTACCTGGTAGAGCTCACTGTAATGAAGTGGACAACGTGTTTTCAAGTGTGTGCTTCATATCCCCTTTTAGTCTTTTTCGTGTTATTGTAATCAGACTTGTTTTGTCTCTTTTGATGATCGGGCTAAAATGGTTAAGAATATATTTTCTTTCGATCCAAATGAAATCTCTTCTTTGAATTAAAAATAGATGCATGAAAGAAAAAAAAAATTGGAATTAAAAGTTTAGATAGCAACTCCTTGGCTCTTAGCAAATGTGTAATTAGTTTCGGGCCATTTGTTAGTCCTATCTATGGGTTTTCCTCTTTGGTCCTTTTATCTCGGGGGCCTATTTTGTTCTTGTCTTTTGGTGGTTGATTAATATCTTTAAGTCTTTCGAAAAAAAATACAATAAAAATATTAATAAAAAAACTAGTCAGAATTGAAAACCATAAAATTAAAACCGAGAACCAAACTATTAGCTATTGTTTTTATTCGATTTGGATGTGATTCAGTTTCGATGCTACACAAGTACACAACACTAATAACTATCACTTGCATTTTTTTCTTAAACTATGAGAAATTTTCCATCTGATTATACATTCCAAGCATCACGTGATACACATATTTGATGTGCATAAATATATTTTGAGAAAAATAATATATCTAGTCAACTCAAATTTAATTTTATATTTGATTGAATAATCTAATTAATTACACGTTAAATGCTAATAATGTATTTTCAAAATTAAACAAATTCAAATGCAAAAAATAAAAAATCTTATTTATCAAAAAACAAACAATTTCTTATGAATCAATATGTTGCATCATCTTTTTCAAATAAGATGCATCATCGGTTCATCTTTCATATTCGTATTCATATTCATCGGTTCAAACATGATGCATCTTTAATTCATCTTTGATATTTGTGTGCATCTTTATCGTTCATTCATCTTCATCTCGGATGCGTCTTCATCGCCAATTTTCTCTTCATGTTGGATTAATCTTCATCTTCATCACGGATTCATATTTAAATCTCGGATGCATCGTTCATATCGTTCATCTTGTTGATCTTCTTTGTGAACATGCATTAATGTGATACATGATTTCATACAATTAGAATGTGTGAATATGCTTGAAGTTATATATAATATATGTAATGTTAACAAAAACATGTTTATGAAAAGAAATTCAAAAAAAAATATTTTTAATAATGATACCTTCTAGTTAGTTGCATAATAAGTGATTTTCACTTCAACCTATCTCTCTCTACATATATAATATCAGCTAACCTCATGAATATAAAAAGTCATACGAAGGTATATAGATTAAAGTGTATTTTAATTGTCACTGATGACGTGAATGAACAACATAAAATGTATGTCAAGGTCACTTATTTTTTTTATAAAATCTTTTGCTTCTTTACATGCGTTGACATTAAATGTATAGTTAGTGTTGTAATCGAACCGAACGTTCAGTGAACCGTTTGGCGGGAACTTCGTCTATGTTCGTTCATTTATTAAACGAACGAACATGAACACAAAAATTTGTTCGTTTAATTAAATGAACGAACATGAACAGAGGTTTCGTTTGTTCATTTATGTTCGTCAACGTTCGTTCATTTATGTTTGTTCGTTTGTTCATTTATAATAAACTTCAAACTCTAATGCCAATGCTATTGATGACATTGAATGAATATAAAAAAAATATTCAAATGATTAAACTTTGTTAGATTGGTATCGAAATTGAGTTTTTTTGAATCTTATTACATTAATTTACTATCAGCGTAGTAGTTTGAAGTCAGTTATAAATCTTATGAATGTACAAACGTAATTTAAAAAGGATGAATCGTAAGTTGTGTGTTTTGTTTTTATTCAGGAAATTTGTTCATTTATGTAAAGTTGTATTCATTTACGTTTTTTTATGTTCATTTATGTTCGATTATCTGTTAAACGAACGAACATAAACGAATACGAACAATGCCAAATCCTTAACGAACAAACATGAATAGAAATTCACCCGTTCGTTTATGTTCGTATTCGTTTATTTGTTTGGTTAAAGTTAAACGAACGAACATGAACACACTCTCGCTTGTGTTCGTTCGGTTCATTTACAACCCTATGTATAGCTGAAAAGTTTTTGAGGTCACTTGTATGTTATTTGGCCTCTTTTGATTACAAGTTAGATCTTAGAAAGTGTCTCTAGATGTCATAAAGAGTCAATTAACAAGTTAATTGAGGGTCATGTTAAGAAAGTATTAACAAGTTAATTAAGGGTCATCTTAAGTAGCTATATTTGTTATGGACAACATGTCACGTCATATTAAGGAGGAATGTATATTAAGAATTTAAGACGATAACTCAAATGCAAAATCATTTGTAGAAAAGTGAAATTTAAAATATTAATGTTTCATGTACTCTAATGGTTATATATATCAACAAGTGTTGTCAAACTTATATTTCTTAAAGTAATGCTTATCGTAACCAATTAATGGGGGTAACACAATAACATAACAACGGATGTAATCACAAAATAAACAAACCAAACGACTATATAGAGGGGTTCAATGAAGAACCTCCATGCACCACCACAAATGCATCACAATTCCCGCGTGATGCATCATTATTTCCACGTGATGCATCAAATTCCCGCGTGATGCATTACGATTTATAAACGATGCATTGTGGTTCTCCAAGGTTCTTCGATACATAGAGGTTCTTCATTGAACCCACCCTGTATGGCTGTATATATATATAAACGTACATTATTATTTAAGGAGTAGTTGGATCCACTGCATCGTTGATTGGTTTTTACTAAGATCCTCCAAGAAACAGCAACTTCTTCAGAGTTAAAAGATGTAGGCAACAATCTCTTGTCAAAAACTTTAGCCACAAATCATTTATGTTTATCCATTTTAAGAAAATCTAAACAAAAAAAAACTGTAAAATGTTTTAATTACGATTATCATTTGTATATACGTACACTAATACAATATAATTAGAGTCTTAACAAGATATTGTTTGTGAGTTACGTGATTTACTTATGGTATATTTGGTAGTGTAGAATGAAAAGATACGGAAATAGGTATATTTATATTGTTTTCTGATCATCAAATATAAGAATACGCTAATAATAGAAACTGGATTTCATTTAGTGTTATATTTTTTAGTTTTAAATGCCAGAAATATGTCTTATTCAATATATTGGGTTTCTACTTGCTTCATGTTGGCTCAATCTTTTATTGTACGTTTCCTAATCATGGGTTCCTATTTTTCTCTTTTTAATAATGAAACCATTATAATCACAATTAATTCTTGCTGCATTTTGCTTTATTCTTTCTTCAATGTACTTGATGGATCGTTCTTCCTGTTTATAATTGTTTTTGCTTTATTAATGCATCTTTATTTGGTTATGGTTTCATCAGGATCTTGTATTGTTTGATTCATTGCTTGAATTAAGATGGTGATGATTGCGAATTAATCTGAATTTTTGTAAAGTTTTCGAGTGCTTTACGTACAGGCTTTGAAGAAGATATTGAGTTTAAAGTTCATTGGGTTGTTTCTTGGTGGTTAATTCAGCTGATAATGCAGCTGCCATTGTTAGCAGGCCACCATATGTTCTTCCACACCGGTATCACCGCCAGCCGCAGGGGCTTGAGCTCTGTTAATCCAATTGCTGGTGCGGTGCTACGCCGGAACTTCTCTGTTTTATTAATACATATGAATTTTCGGTAAAAGTTTAGCCAAAATTGGCATAAACGAAATTGAAATAATATTTGGATGGCCTATAATGATATTATTATATTTGGATGACTGTAGCACCGCATAAGCAATTTTTTGTTCATTTTAATGTAACTTTTTCAATACAATGTGGGACGATGGAAGTAAAGGTTTAAAAAAACATAACAATTTACACAACTTACATCATACAACCTCATGTCATGTGAGAGGATTCTTGACTTTTTATTTTAAGCATAAACAAGAACAAGATCCAACACCCTGCAAAATCATCAATAGCGTCATTCAATAAGATGGATGAACGAAGGAAACATTATGTTCGTTGGCGGTAAGACGAACCCTCTTTAAAACATTTTTACCATCTATGTGTCTTTGTTTGATACGTATTAGTGATTAAGGAGTTGAGAATCTATGAACAAGGTCTCGAGCTCAACTGCTCAAGACGTATTGATTTGGTAAGGATTGAAGAGAGAAGTCATTGGTCTTTACATGGAACCTTTGATTACAATTTAGCAAAGTTTTATAAAAACAGATTGTTTTCCTGAATCTTTAGACATAAGAGTAACATAGGCAGAAACAGCAAATGAGAGATCAAACTTCCTTGATTTTTAATGCATCTTTCCTTATCTAACACCAAAAGGTCCAAAATTGATGAATTCAAATATCATGATTGTAACATACAAAACCCAAAAACTAACTCGAATGACATTTAATCAACTAAAATCATACAGTGAAGTTATTAGAAGTCCAATAACAACGACTATAACAATAATAAGGAATGGTCTGCTTGCCTTAAAGTTTTTATGCATACTGATGAGTAATGACTGATGATAGAGTTTTCTAGTGTTTATATTTGAACAAGACTAGTTCCCATCTACTTATTTGTAGTTTTCTATGTCATAAACTCCAAAATTTGGATAGACCTTTAAGCATATATATTTAACTATGTTATATCATCACAGGGTTAACTCAAGTACCATTCTCTAACAAGTAGCAAAAGGTTGATCTATCAGATGTGCCATGCTACTATTTGGAGTGTGCTCGATTAAAGATAAATGAAATATCACTAGCTTGCCAACATCTTTATCAAACCTCGACAAAACCCTAATGGTTTTTAGAAACCCTGTATCTTAGACATGTGTTAGTCTAACTCGTTATAACTTTATGGGTCATCATTCCTATACTATTTTAACGCTCAAAGCAACCAACGCCTCAAATTAACATCCAAACAACTAAAACTCTGTTGTTTAGCTACAAATATCCGTTAGACAATACTCCTATAGCTATGGTTTCCAATTCACCATCATAAACAATATGCTAACAACGAATGGAGGGAACTTTTCTGATTTAACCATCCATACCCATAGTACCGTATTCAGAAAAATCAATGGAGGAGGAACTTTAAACATTTTAGTATACTAAATTTCTAGCTTCATACTCTATCGTTGCCGTCTTAAAAATGATGAATTTATTATTTAAAACCGTGAAAAATGTTGTTTTTCTTTCATAATACACCCTTTTTATCATTACCTCCAGTTCACCTGATAAAATACAGTCTTAAAATTGATGAATTTACAATTTAAAATCTTTTAAGGGCCTATTTTATAATTGGCAATTTCTTCATGCACCATACTCTAGTTTCTCATACAACATACTCTATCATTTTGACCTATAATTTAATTAAATTGTTGTTTATGATTGGGTGTATGGTTCCTCTTTTTCATTGAAAGTAATGTAGGTTAATTGACTTAAATATTATATGTTGTAGAGTATGGTGCATGAAGTAGCACCCTTTATAATTACATGTCTACCGGACGGCTTGCTTTCTTGTACGACAAGACAATTTACAAGGCAATTCCTGATTTCCTTCAAGATTCAACATCTACAATTGTGTATAATGATCTTGAAATCTCGATGCTTATACCAGCGTATAGTCTCTCGTAATTCTGGTAGTTTAGATATCTGATCTAACTATATGTATAATATTTAGCAAAATCTTTGAAATTCTATAATCAAATCAAAACTTTCAACACAGTCCGCACAAAAATTACCTTGTGATTTAAATCGATTGAGAGAGAGCTGCTTCGTGTTGGCAGGCTTTGTTCTTACACTCGGGCACGTCCAGGAACATATCAGCAGGCAATTTTTTTGACAAAATCCCAACATGAAACTCGAGCATACCCGAACTAGTATCCAGATCCATGCCGGTAACACTTAGCCACAAGAACAATTGTTTGGCTTGAATACCGGAGACATCAGAGACCGATCCATAAGTCAACTTGCCTTGGATAGTCTTGCTGTAGTATACCGTCTGATCGTCGAATTGAACGTAGCAGGAACGTTTGAGCTGGACGGTGAAGGCACCATCGGTGGTGGAGAGAGTGTAGGATTCGACGGCGTTAGGGAGGATGCCCTTTGGTAGGCCGTATTCTGGGAGGATATCGTGGATGTCTAAGCCTGTTACAGTTGCGGTGGCGGTGATGGTTGCGGAGAGGTAAACTGAAATCAAAGCGATGAGTAGCAATTGCTTGAAGAACGCCATTGATGGATAGACGGAGATTGCAGAGCTCGCAGTCAACTCTGTCCGATGAATACGAATTATTAACGACTTTTTTCCGATTTGGTAGTGAGGAAGGGAAGTAAATAAAAAAGACAACTGGTTTTTTTTTTTCCTTCTTCTTTTATTTTGCTTTCTTTTGAAGAGTGTTACGAAATAATTCAGTGGTTAGGCGCTCTTTGTTCAAAAATTTTTTTAATGAAAATTATTAATAGGCACTTTTTAATTATTTCACAAGTAAACTAATCATCTTTAATTTTTTTGAAGATTTGCTCAAAATAACAAACAACTTTTCTCTTTTTCTTATTATAGCAATCTCGTAAGTTTTGTCTCAAATAATGAAACAAACTTTTGGTTTACTTCCAATTATAGATGGTTTACTCAAAAATTTTGTGAAATTTATTATGTTGTGTGATCATTTGTAATTTGTTTTATAATGCGTTATTTATTTGTTCAAGTGATAATTACTCCAAAACAATAGATGAAGAGTTTGATTGAGCTCTTAACCATCATACACTTACATGCATATTGTTGCATTGTTGGTGACTCTTCCGTTACAGTTTACAAGATAAAGGTTTTATTGTTATATCAATAACTCATACTAGCGAGTGAGTATTGTTGGTGATCTCTTTCATTGCAAGAGATTGTAACTCATGGGTGGGTGAAGATTGTATCGATGACTCTTCCATCTATGAGAGAAGTGTGTATGCTAGTTATCTCTAACGTATGGAGAGAAACATTGAAGAAAAATTTTTAGTCGAGAACCAACGATTGGATATTAGGTGAATTTGTTAATATCCGTCGTAACTACTATAGATCTTGGTTTTTTTTTCCCTTCTGGTTGCTTGCTTATGTTACCATTTAACTTTATATTAGATTGAAATATCTCCTTGAATTAGATTCTCATTTTTTTAAGACATGTTTATTTCATCTCAAATTAAATCAAATATTCAAATCCAAATTTTTGTTACCATAAAGTCAATTCAGAGTAACTTTATAAGATAAATTCCCAACTAAAATGGTTGTTTTTTACATTGATAGAAAAAAGCCTCAATTTGTAAATTTCTTAAAACAACAATTCAACTCGATTAGGATAGGCAGTGTGCGTTTTCTCTCGAATCTAGAACAAAAATCGAAAAAATTATTCTTTCTTTGGCTCAAAAAATTGCAGTTTGAAAAAAATACACTATTTATACCTAATAAATAAAGTACAATTAGTCAAGGGAAATTCTTACTACACCCTATCTATTTTCTCCCCACACCATATCTATTTTGACCTAGTAATGTTTTTTCATTTTCAATGTAAAATTCAGACTTTTTGAAGACAAAAACTGAATAACAACACTCAAAATGTCATTCCCCATAAGAAATATAAATATAAAAATCAGTCAAATATCATTCCCTAAAAACTGAAAAATTACATTCCCTATAAGAAATTATTACAACCCTTAACAAATTACATTCCAAACAGAAATACCCATGTATTAAAATCCAAACAGAAATACCCAAGTATTAAAATCCAAACAGAAATATTACAACCCATAAACAACAGTCAAATATCAGAAATTTTACAACCCATAAATTACAATTTCATTAACTAAACAACAGTCAAATATTCTTAGAAAATTTACAGTAAATTTTCAACCACTCTCCGATTAAAATTCCGGCGACTCCGACAACAATTCTGGCGACGACGACAGACCATCCGGCAACAACCTAACAGTAAATTGAAGGTATCAAAATCAAACACCACTTTACAGAAATCAAATACAAAATTTTTTTATTTAAATTCAAATTTTTTTGGTATAAATAAATCTCCTCCCAAAAAATGATTCTCTCACCAAAGATTAAGGATATTACATGTATGTATGTATAATGAAAGAGATGAATTTTTGGCTTTGACCAAAGATTTTCGATTTTACACAGATCTAGTTAGGTTTCTTACAAATAAGAAGAATAAAAAACAAAACAAAGAATGTTATTTGGTTTTTAGACTTACCAAGAAATATGAAGCGTCGCCGGTCGATGAGGCGGTGGCGGTGACGGTGGCGGAGGCGTGGTCTCCACCTCGAGAACGTCACAGAGAGAGAGAGGACGTGCGGTGGTGGCGGTCGTTGTGTGGCGGTGGCGATGGCGATGGCTTAGAGCGAGAGAGAGAGAGAGAGCGGCGGTGGCTGAGAGCGATAGCGGTGGCGGTGGCGATGGCGATAGCGGTGGCGGTGAGCGAGAGAGAGAGATCTGAAGAGAGAGGTGGTGTGGGTGAGCGAGAGAGAGAGAGATCTGAAGAAAGAGGTGGTGGCGGTGAGCGAGAGAGAGAGATCTGAAGAGAGCGGCGGTGGCTGAGAGCGAGAGAGAAAGTGGCGGTGGCGATGGCGATAGCGGTGGTGTGGTGCCGGCGCCGGCGCCTAGGGCGGCCGGATCTGAAGAGAGAGCTCAGATCTTAGAGAGAGGGAATGATAGAGGAGGGGGAGCAAATGAAAAGAAACAAACCCTAGATAATTATTAGTTGGCATTGAGTGGTTGGCAAATCAAAAGGCAAAGATCTTAAATCAGATTTTATTTTTATTTTTTTTTTATTTTTTTATTTTAAATATATTTTCAAAATTTCAGAATTATAATTTAATTATATATTTTAAGAAAATAATATATACTAATGATATAACATTTTGAATTAATATATATATACTAACATTAATTAAATATTATAAAAAAATAAAAGAAGAATGTAGTTATTTGTCCAAAATATTATGTATATATATTTTTAAATATATATAATATGAACAATAACTATTTTTTTTTAACATTATAAAAAATATTTCTAAACGACATTAAAATAAAAATATGATTCATTCAAAAGACATGAGAATTTTTATTCTACTTTTTTTTATATATGAAGGTTCATCTTATAATTTATATGATTATATAAACATCATTTATTAGATAATGTTAAATGGTAGGTAGAATTAATTATTCATTAATGGTTATACATATTAAATAATAATAAATTTCTTCGGTTCAAGCTTTGCTCCAGCTAGGCATTGGATGAGGATGCCTGACACCGGTCTCTTGATATCAAATAAGTACAACTGCATTTTTTATTATTTAACAAAGGAACGTTGCTTGACTTATTTTCCATTGAGATCGAAACCAAAGCATCCTGAACTAAATCAATCAATCGCAATCGCATTTGTATGTAACAACCATTTTGTGAAGGTTGATTTAGAAAAAGGACACCCAATGCCAGGTGTTTCCGGGTATTCAAAAAGAAAAGGGAAAAAAGTAAGTGAATTGGAAGAAATGTATAGAGATAGATTATTTGCTTACGATGAAGTCCACAGAAATGTTGATCTTAATGTTATACCATTGGAATGATAATATATTTTTTTTTAATATTTTGTGAACTTGATGTATTGAAACAATGTTTGTCGTTTATTAATTAAATTTGTCCTAAATTTGTTTAATGTATTTTTAAAATTAATTACTATGTAAAATGAAAAACTAATTTAACTACTTCCTATGTACAAATAAACAAGTTTTTAAATTTTTTTAAAAAAATTTTCTTAAACATGTCAAAGAAGTCGTTTTTGGTTTGTTTGTAATATGTTTTAAATGTTTTCAATTCACAAATATAGAAATAATCACTCTCAGTTTCAAGTCAACTCAATAAACTTTTTTTAATGATTATGTAAACATTTTAATTATAACACAAAATTTTTTTAAATAAAACAAATATATAATATGTCATATTTCTTTTTATACAATTTAAATTATTTATGTTATCAGAAACAATAAATTTTATTTAATTTTATGATTTTAAATAGATTATTAAATATAAACAAACTATTAAATATCTTACTAATAAATAAAAATATTGAAATAAAAAAAACTATGAAAACTTAAAAAGATTATTAAAGAAAATGTCACATCAATATAAATTAAGGTGTGAAGTCACATGTCTTGTCAATGTCAACTATAGTTGACCTACATATTAGAAGTGGTGTACCAAGTACCACCCATTAGTCAATCGTGTGGTTGAAGCTTTAACATGGCAGATCACCACCACCACCAGTGGTTGTTGGGGACACTACTTTTAAGTTTCCTTTTTAGAAGACAAAAGTGTTAACACTTGTATATGATAATGATTCCAGAAGATGGATCGATGTGTTATTATTGTCTCCAGTTGCAGTTGCGTCCATTGTGGTGTGTGTGTGTGGAAGCATAATGACTTACGACAGCCTTTTCTCCGGACTCCACAACCTAAACGTATACCCAACGCTTTGAAGTTTGAATAATAGTCGTCTGCTCTCCTTTTCTTATCTATGTATCTATTCTATCTATTCTATTAAAAGAGTAAATAGATGTCACTTGACACCTAACTAGAATGTCACTTGGCATAACGTGAATACGACACGTGTATAATCTATAATTTCTATATAGGAATAATAATTGCATTAATTAAATTAATTTAGAAATAAAATATCATCTTATTATTTTGAATTTCAAATTTAAATTGGAGTCTATAACTCCTATTATTTTGGATTTCAAATTTAAATTTGAATCTATAACTCACATCTTTTGTTGGTTTTTTATCCAAACTTCTTAGTTTCTATAATTTTTTTTCCTTTTTTGGTTATTATTTAATTTTTAGTTATGTATTTTACATTTAACCCATTATATATATTTTCTTTGATCACTTTAACAGTATAATATTGTTATTTTATTTGTAGTTTCTGTAATAATTTTTCAGATAATATATATACTTTTGAAAAAATAAGTTATCTACTATTCCGTGTAGTACACGGGTAATATACTAGTATATATATACACACATCAATTATATTATTCTTTTCTTATTCATTAACATGGATTCTTTTGTACTATAAATTAACAACCTATATGGGTGACCAAAATTCAAACCCAAAAATCCGGACAAAAAACCCAACCCTGAAAAATTGAAAACCTGAGAAATTAAAAAACCAATGTAAACGGTTTGGTTTGGATTTGGTTTTCTTCTCAAAACCGAACCTAACTGGGTTTTTTAATTATTTTAACCTTTTTATATATTTTATGATTACTTTTTAGTTTATAGTCAGATAGGTTTTTAAATATTGTAATCGTTATGAATTTCTAAAACTGTGTTTTTGTACAATAGACATCTATCTTAGGAGTTAGGACGGCAGGAGTAGTAAAAAGTTATTTTTGATAATAAAATGATATTTAATTAATTGTTTGAACACAATTTAAGTGATCATTTGATTATGACTATTTATGAATCATAACAATTATTTTAGTCCCTAAAGTAAACACCACAAATTAACACATTATATTAAGGATCCATAATGTCTCCATTCTCTATTTTCCAAACACCTTTTAGACCAGTAAGCATGAATGGGGGTTGTTACGCACTTCATTGTTAGGTGAGTTAAATGGGTCCAAATGTCAAATAAGTTGCTTTATTTCCATAGAAATTCAAAAGGTTCCATTTGGAATATGGAATTTTAAAATTCGAAATATAATACTCAATTTATAATAATTTACATATAAGAAAATTTAGAACGATGAATGAACAAGATGAATGAAGGTATTTCATATTTTCATCATTCAACAAAATATCTACCCTTTTTATTTTGTTAAATTTATCACTTATTTGTTACGATGATATTGACTTTTGTAAGATTTTTTAGGACATATTTTAATGTATGTGATGATAATTTCAATATATGCAATGACCCTTTTGTTCTGTGTGACTTATATTAAAATATGACTTGACCTTGTTTCTCTTTTGTAATAAGCACTTCTAGAACACTTATATCTTCACGTGAAAATTTATTTTGTTCTAAGAGCATATATAAAAAGACTTCAGATATTTAATCTCTTAAAAAAACAAATAACACCTTACTATAATATAAACACGTTCTAACCGGCCATATTCATAGAACATTATTTACACATTAAAATACCAATCAAATTATCTCTAAATAGTATTTCTTTTCGGTTTTTCTTTCAACATATACAATACATTCAAAAGCAAATTTTTAAGAATGTTTTTTGTTCATTTATACTTTGTCTTATTCATGCTCATCAATGCATTAATACCCATAACTTGAATTTGATAACAGTGATTCTTGGTACTAGAAATGTATATATCACTATGGATGGATGTGAAAATGGTTAATATATTAATTAGAAAAAACAATTATATTCATGTTATATTCGTATATAAATTATAAACTGTATATTCAATAAATTAATATCTATTAACATTTTATTTATTTGATCATTTTGTCTTTTCGTAGTAGTTGATAATAGTTACATGTCGTATGGTTGGAATATGAGTTTTTTGAATAAATCGGTAAAAAGTTGTGTTAAATGCACATTCTTTTTTCTTTTTCTTTTTTTTTTTTATTACACTCTTTTTTTAGTTCTTACATGTATATACACACACATACATACTAGTTTATTACACGCGAATATTTTTAATATATATAAAATATAATAAATTAAAAGATAAAGATATAAATATTATTTTTTTAAACAAAACTATATAAACATATATGAATAATAATTATTTCCGTATATTTTTTAAATTTTATTATATTATACTACTAGGTTATTACCCATGTATCACATGGGTTAATTTTAGAAATTGATATTTATATATGTATAATATAATAATTATATGAATAATAAAGTTTGCTTAATTTTAGTTAGTTAGTTATTAAATTAATCCATATTAGATTTACATAGATTTGATTTGCTTTAAAATTTAAAAATAAAATCAGTAAATGACGTGGCAAAAGTAGAGAGCGACATGTGGCAAATTGAATGAGAGCATGCCATGTGGCATTTGATCGGGTTATAATTTACCATGTTTATTAAGCGTAAAAGAGTTGTTTTTAATGCAAAAGTGTTATAGAATGTGCCGCTATTGAATAAATTCTGTGCCTATGCAGAGAAACAAAATCCGGTTTAAAATGATGAAAAAGGACGAAATTTCAGAGTCAGGCGCAGAGAGGGGCGCAGCCCTGCGCCCAGACCGAGTGCTCGACAGAAGAAATTAATTCACAAAAATACGGATTTCACAGAGGGGCGCAGAGGGGGGCGCAGGCCTGCGCCTACGGCTGCGCCCAGCCCATTAAATTATTAGACGGCCGTTTTTAGGGTTTTCCTAGCTTTTCCTATAAATACCAATGCATATCTCAGAGTTCATCATCGTTTTTTGGAGGAGAAGGCTAAGGAAAAGAACCCTGTTTGAGCGAAAACACGTACGAAGAACACACGAGTCGAGCTACGGTGATGGATCAACAACTCTTGAACGTTGCATCAACTATGTCCGGCTAAGCTCACCATAATCATTCTCGGAGGAAGCACATCGCTAAGTTTTACTTTATGAACGATTACTTTAAGTTTGCATGGTTTTTATTATTTATATTGTGATTGTAAACGAATGATTATTATTTTGTTGTTGCGTTTCGCAAGATAGTTCGTAGACATTTTATTATTCGTGCCGAGTTAATTATTTAATTAAGACGAGTAATCAAACGTGTCACGCGCTATGCCCAAGATCACGTAATGGTTTTAATAATAATTCTAACGAAGATTATGTCTATGTAATCTTCAAATCGTTTTTATAAATTAAACACAAAGCGAGGTGTGGAATCCGGGAATGGTTATCTTCGTACTTTATTCAATCAAACAATCTTCTTAAGTTTTCTTTTCACAAAATTCGCAAGTAATTAGTTTTATAAATCAAGCAATCACCTTTTTACAAACCACTCAATCTTTCTAAGTTACTTACTTTGCAATGCTAATCGCTTAAATACGTGCAATTAACCTCTCGCTCTCTGTGGATACGATCCCTACTTACCCTAGCTTCTAAGGTATTTAGTGGTATTTTTGACGGGTTAACGACACTCGCATCAAATTTTGGCGCCGTTGCCGGGGAGCGGTTGCGCTTAAATCACGTATTTTAGTAATTAGCTTAATTTAGTTGCCTTATTTTCTTTAGAGTAATTTAGGTAATTTAGTTAATTTAGTTAATTTCAATTAATTGCTTATTTGCTTTTATTTGCTTTCTTAAATTAGTTAAAGTTTCCTTATGTTGCTATATTCTATTTAATTAGTTTTTAATTAGTTTTAAGTTTTAATTATTGTTTTAGTTTATTAAGAAAAAGGGAATCGTGGCGCAAGCATCGATTCTCACCAAAAAGAAAGTAACTAATTCGAATTCTTCATCTAGCCCTCATAAGTTTATGCACACACGATATTCTGGTAGAATTTCACCCTTGAAGTTTGATCCAGAAATCGAAAAAACCGCTAGATCTAATAGGCGAGCCACAACTCAAACAAACGAAACTAAAAATACTGCTCCTAAAGTAAACGTGGAGGAAGAAATAATTAATTCGGAAGACGAGAACATCGAAAACGTTCTTGTCGACGTCCAACAAAACCAAAGACCGATGGGAGATCGTAGAACCGTAGAATCCCATTATAGGCCGGGTGATATCCCTGATCCATCACCCATTCTCTACCCAATTAATGAGAATGAACCCGAAATTAGGCCACAGCTATTTAGCATATTACCCGTTTTTCACGGAGCACCAAGCGAAGAACCGTATGAGCACTTAGCTGAATTCACTGCCATATGTAAGGCCAATCACGTTAGGGGAATGACCGTAGATGCTCTAAAACTCAGACTCTTTCCTTTCTCTTTGAAGGAACGAGCGAAAAATTGGTTCGTGTCACTTCCCACTGATAGTATAACTAACTGGGATGAGATGAAAAAAGAATTTCTAACTGAATATTACCCAATTAGTAAAACTACAGAAAAACGTAAAGAAATCACTGGATTTAAACAGAAAATTGGAGAACAATTTCACGAAGCTTTTAATAGGTTGAATGAATTACTACGAACATGCCCTCACCATGAAATTCCTAAATGGATGCTAATTAAAACCTTTTTCGATGGGGTTAGTCAAGAAAGTAGGAATATGATCACCGCTGCTTCAGGCGGAACCTTTTTAGCCAAGGAAGATGATGAAGCTTGGGAATTATTAACCCAATTAAGCAAAGGTTTAAAAGTTCAAGCGGGTTCGGATAATAGTGTTGGTGTCCAAGTTATGGGCATAGACAACGCATGGAAGAAAGAAGTTAAATCTGACATATCCGAACTAAGCAAAAAGATGGACTTGTTGATGAAAGGAATGGGAAAGGTTACAGCGGCACAGGTTTGCTGTGTCACTTGTGGAGACCCTTCTCATCCAACCGAGAATTGCCCACATACCTTCACGCACGAAGAGTATGTGAACGAAGCTTTTGGATTTCGGCAACGAAGAGAACGGGAGAATCCATACTCGGAAACTTACAATCCGGGATGGAGAAAACACCCGAACTTTAGTTGGAGGGATAATCAAGACAATGATGCTCCCCCGAAGCCAAGATATGAGCAACCTCGTCAACAAAACCGAGATTTCCAATATGGATCGACCTCAGCTACGAAGGATGATCGGTACTATAAACGCCAAGACCCTAAAGAAGAAAATGATTCGCGACAAGTGTCGGGGAATTCGAAAGAGTTTTCCGAGTTTATGGAATTCATGAAGCAGCAAACCATGGTTCAAGCGAAAACTATGGAGATGCTTGGAAGGCAGATGAGACAAATTGCAGAATCCTTAACTAAACGAGAAGAAGGGAAGCTTCCAAGCAACACCACAGTTAACCCATCGCACCACCATGGAAAAGAGAAGAAATATGAAGTTAATGAAGTGAACGAAGTTAACAAAGTCACTACCCTTAGGAGTGGAAAGGAAGTAGATAACAAAATAGAAATGCCTAAGGAGAGTGAGACTGACGACGAGGTAGAAAATGTTTATGAAGAAGAGCCACCCAAATCGGAGTCAAAGGTTGAAACAAAAGTTAAGAAAGTAGAAGCCAAGAAACCAGTAGAGATTAAAGTTGGGGAAGAGAGTTCCAATACTGAAACTGTTCCCTACCCAACGGCCTTAGAAAATCCAGCTTCATTCCCTTATGGTAAGAAAGGACCTAAAAACGAAGAGTTATGGGATATTTTTAATCAAGTTAAAATTAACATTCCCTTAATCAAAGCTATACAACAAGTTCCTTCTTACGCTAAATTCCTAAAAGACCTTTGTACTCAGAAGTGAAAATTTAAAATAACTCTTCCAAAGCAAATCAACCTCACTGAACAAGTCAGTGCAGTTATCACGAGCTCACTGCCGCCTAAACTAAAAGATCCAGGATCACCCTTGATCCCGGTAACTATCGGCGATATTCAAATTAAAAAAGCACTTCTAGACTTAGGGGCGAGTGTTAATATTCTACATGGTAATTTATTTGACCAACATGATCTAGGAACCCTACAGACAACAGATGTCATCCTACAATTAGCAGATAGGTCTACCAAAGTACCACGAGGAATGTTATCTGATGTAATCGTTAAGGTCGAAGATTTCTATTATCCAGTAGATTTCTTAGTGTTGGATTCAGATAGTGCTTACAAACAAAGCCAACCGGCAATCATATTAGGACGTCCCTTCTTAGCCACAATCAACGCTCAAATCAATTGCAGGACAGGTGCATTAGACATAGCATTCGGAAACCGTAAACTCCGACTTAATGTCTTTAACAATGTACCCAATGCGCCATTGGATTCAGAGTGCTATATGATCGATCTAGTTGATGATTTAACACAACAACAATTATCAACAATAACATGTAAAGATCCAGTGGAGCTGCTTTCTGTACTACAATGAGCATAAGTTAGATAATATGCCTGAAGCTAAGGAGTTTGAACTTGAAAGTGTTCAGTCAGTAGATTCTAATCAACCACCATGGACACATAAGATCGAAAAACTTCCGACTGACCTTCCACCATCAGCAAAACCGTCTTTAGAGCAACCACCCAAGCTAGAGTTGAAACCACTTCCATCTCATCTCAAATATGCTTTTCTTGGCCCTGAGAATACACTGCCTGTAATCATCGCAACAGACCTTACTGCTGCACAAGAAAAGGCCTTGTTAGAAGTGTTATCGAGATATAAGGAAGCGGTAGGCTGGACCATAGCAGATCTTAAAGGAATTAGTCCGACGCTGTGTATGCATAGGATTATAACTGATCCAACAGCCAAGCCAAGCAGAGATGCTCAGAGAAGGCTAAACCCTAACCTTAGAGAGGTAGTGAAGAAAGAAGTGTTGAAATGGCTAGATGCTGGAATTATCTATCCGATATCAGATAGCCAATGGGTTAGTCCCACACAAACGGTTCCAAAAAAATCTGGAATCACTGTCGTCGATACTCCTGAAGGAGAAAAGATTGCAACTCGCCCTGTGACGGGGTGGAGAGTATGTATCGACTACAGAAAACTAAACGCCGCAACCTCAAAAGATCATTTTCCTCTGCAATTCATCGACCAAATAGTAGAGAAGCTAGCAGGGCAGAAATTCTATTGTTTCCTAGATGGCTATTCGGGGTATAACCAAATCCCAATACACCCAGAGGACCAAGATAAAACGACATTCACGTGTCCGTATGGCACATTCGCCTACCGAAGAATGCCATTTGGATTATGTAACGCTCCAGCCACATTTCAGCGATGTATGATGGCTATATTTTCAGACATGGTCGGAGGTTCTCTTGAAATCTTCATGGACGACTTTTCGATATTTGATAAGTCATTCGAAGGGTGCCTCTCTCATTTAGAAAAAGTTCTTAAGCGTTGTACTGAAACTAATTTAGTACTAAGCTGGGAGAAAAGTCACTTTATGGTTAAAGAGGGAGTAGTCTTAGGACACATAGTCTCTGAAAGAGGAATGGAGGTTGATCGAGCTAAGATACAAATAATTTCCTCGCTACCACCACCAACTAATATCAAGGGGATTCGTTCTTTTCTAGGACATGCAGGTTTCTATAGGAGATTCATAAAAGATTTTAGTGCCATATCCAAACCCCTATGTAACCTTCTCCTAAAAGACGCACCGTTCAATTTTGATAAAGACTGTGCAGAGGCATTTAACACATTAAAAATGAAGCTCACGGAGGCACCAATTCTGCAATCACCTGATTGGTCTCAACCCTTTGAGATCATGTGTGACGCCAGCGATCATGCAGTAGGTGCCGTCCTTGGTCAAAGAGTGGACAAAAAGCCAGTGGTAATATACTATGCAAGTAAAACCTTCTCTGAAGCTCAAATTAATTACACAACCACTGAAAAAGAATTGCTTGCAGTAGTGTATGCGCTAGATAAGTTTAGATCTTACGTCTGGGGAGCTAAGGTAATTGTGTATTCCGATCATAGTGCCTTACGACACCTCTTGGCTAAGAAAGATGCTAAGTCACAGCTAATTCGTTGGATACTGTTGCTACAAGAATTTGATTTAGAAATCAGAGACAAAAAGGGCTCAGAAAATGTAGTAGCAGACCATCTCTCGAGACTGCCAGCAATCACCACTGATATGCTGGACTCCATTCGGGACAATTTCCCAGATGAACAATTATTGTTCGTCGCAAAAGTGCCTTGGTTCGCTAACTTAGTAAATTACTTTGTCACAGGGAAAACCCCAAGCCACTGGAATTCACATCAAAGAAAGTATTTCTTCTCTCAAACTAAACAGTACATTTGGGAGGAGCCGGATTTATTCAAAATTGGAGTAGATCAGATTATCCGGCGATGTGTGCCAGATAATGAGCATTATGATATTTTAAATCACTGTCACTCGTATGCATGTGGAGGCCATTTTAGTGCTAAAAAGACAGGACATCGAATCCTACAAAGTGGATTCTTTTGGCCAACCATCTTTAAGGACTCCTACGAGTTTGTTAAGTCATGCCTACGATGCCAGCAGATAGGAGGTATTTCAAAAAGAGACCAAATGCCTATGACACCAATTCTTATAGTAGAGATTTTTGATGTGTGGGGCATAGACTTTATGGGACCCTTTCCTAAGTCATATGGTTTCGAATACATCCTAGTGGCAGTTGATTACGTCTCTAAATGGGTAGAAGCCGAATCCACAAGAACCAATGATCACAAAGTAGTTTGCCAATTCGTTAAACGTAATATATTTTCTCGTCATGGAATTCCTAGAGCCATAATTAGTGATGGGGGTTCTCATTTCAAAAATATGTACTTTAGCAAACTACTTAAACATTATGGAGTGACGCATAAGATAGCTACCCCATATCACCCACAAACTAGTGGACAAGTAGAGGTATCTAACAGGGAGGTTAAGCGAATATTAGAAAAAACAGTACGACCCGATAGGAAAGATTGGTCAATACGATTAGATGATGCACTTTGGGCATATCGTACAGCGTATAAAACCCCTATTGGCATGTCTCCCTATAAACTAGTTTATGGGAAATTATGTCATCTTCCGGTGGAGTTGGAGCACCGAGCCTTATGGGCCATTAAAAACGCAAATCTTAACTTCACAGCTGCCGGTATAAATCGAAAGCACCAACTGCACGAATTAGAAGAAATTCGCAAGGAAGCTTATGAAAGTTCTAAAACATATAAAGAAAAAACAAAAGCTTTCCACGATCGAATAATTAAACGAAAGGTGTTTAATAAAGGTGACAAAGTCTGGCTATTTAACGCACGCCTGCGGCTCTTCCCAGGCAAATTAAAAAGTAAGTGGACAGGCCCATACACAGTAACTAACGTCTACCCCTATGGTGCGGTTGAAATAATAGATCAAAAAGGCGGTGAGCCGTTTAAAGTAAACGGACACAGAGTAAAATTATTTGTACAATGGGCTGATAATGAAATTATATCATCTGAGACAATGGTCTTGGAAGATATCACTTAAATATTTAAGAGTTCCAAAATGTCTGGCTGAAGACATTAAACTTAGCGCTTACTGGAAGGCAATTCAGTGAACTTTGTGGGTATGTTCCATAGAAACCCTCACGAGACTATAACTCGTCCACTCAGGCTACTGAGGGGTTTAAAGGCTTGTTGCACATGCTAAGTGCAATCGTTTTTCACCACGAAAGTGTGCTTTAATTTCGTTTATTTAGTTATATTTAGTTCTTATTGTTAGTATTTCTTAAATCGTCCTTTAAAACACTTAGCTGCGTTTGAGCTTGACTTTACTACAAAATGTCACATGCGGTAACCAACTAAGTTGGGGAAAGAATTTGCACATTCGGGACCATTGAGCTTGGAGGAAATTAAAAGGAATATACTTACGTTAGGGAGGGGCAATTCCTAGCAAAATGTGTGTTGCACCAATACTAAATTGCACATGCTTGAATATTCAATACTTAGATGCTACATGTGTTGTTTCATTTCTTCGTAAATGTTTCTTGTTTCATAATTATTTGTGTGCCGAGGACGCCCCAATTCTTTAAGTTGGGGAAGGGGAACGCATTATGCTTCACACTATGCTTTATATGTTATATATCGTGAAACCGAGAAAAAATTTACGAAAAATGACAACTTTTTGGTCAAATAACTCACTTATAAAGATTTAAGGTGCCATTGTTAGTGTTGATCTCAGTTAAACTTGAGTTTTCAACTCAAGTTGGGGAAGTTTGAAGAAAATTACTAGCACGAGAAGATGATGGGCCTTTCAGTGAGTTCTACGACAGTATTCTCGGACCGCCACCACCACCGCAGTTGTCAGGTTCTTCCGTTCCTCTCTTTAAGTAGGATGAATTACTGTTTTTATGCTTTATTATTTTTAGTGTTTGTGTGACTGAATAAATGTGTTTCTTTTTAAGATTGTGTGAAGAGCGAGCCGTAAAAGATCCGATCAATTAACCCGAGAAATTCTAATTGTTGAGCTTGCAACTTAAATATGATGATGTTAGTTAGGTCGGTTTCAAGCAAAAAGACGTAATTATATGAGTTTAAACATAACATAAAGAGTCATAGATGTTTAAAACCCAAAGAAGTGAACCGAGTTGAAGTAGGATATATTGTGTGAAGCGAGTGATAATTAACCAGGATTCCAATAGCCGCTAATTATTCATGCAATAAGGGGGAGGAAGCGAACACGAATAAAGCCTCAATTCAAGTGTGACCTAGTTGATTCAGGAGATTAAGTCTGAAGGGTACCATCATGCCTAGTCCCCTAAGGCTAGCTGGTCTGGGAGCGGCTGACCCAATTCCTGTTACACGGATCATCTAGAAAGTCATAGTAAACTTGAACGAAAAACATAGACATTGCATGAAAAGAAAAAAAGAAGAAAAAAAATTAGTAGCTCAAGTCATGCATCGAGGAAAAAGATGGTCCAGTGACCCACGTGAATTCAATTCTGTAACCTTGAGCTAAAAGGATAATAGTGGTGAGGAATTTTGGAACAACTATCCAAGAAACATCACGATATATCTGAATTAAATTCTGTTCGTGTCTGCGAGTTTCAACACATCTATGAAGGCTAGTGCTTGTTTAAATGAGTTAATTATGTTTTGTACGCTTGATAAACCCGATGTTTTAAAAAATCTGATTTTCGTTGCTTGCTCGGGACGATCAAGAATTAAGTTGGGGAAGTTTGATCGGGTTATAATTTACCATGTTTATTAAGCGTAAAAGAGTTGTTTTTAATGCAAAAGTGTTATAGAATGTGCCGCTATTGAATAAATTCTGTGCCTATGCAGGGAAACAAAATCCGGTTTAAAATGATGAAAAAGGACGAAATTTCAGAGCCAGGCGCAGAGAGGGGCGCAGCCCTGCGCCCAGACCGAGTGCTCGACAGAAGAAATTAATTCACAAAAATACGGATTTCACAAAGGGGCGCAGAGGGGGGCGCAGGCCTGCGCCTACGGCTGCGCCCAGCCCATTAAATTATTAGACGGCCGTTTTTAGGGTTTTCCTAGATTTTCCTATAAATACCAATGCATATCTCAGAGTTCATCATCGTTTTTTGGAGGAGAAGGCTAAGGAAAAGAACCCTGTTTGAGCGAAAACACGTACGAAGAACACACGAGTCGAGCTACGGTGATGGATCAACAACTCTTGAACGTTGCATCAACTATGTCCGGCTAAGCTCACCATAATCATTCTCGGAGGAAGCACATCGCTAAGTTTTACTTTATGAACGATTACTTTAAGTTTGCATGGTTTTTATTATTTATATTGTGATTGTAAACGAATGATTATTATTTTGTTGTTGCGTTTCGCAAGATAGTTCGTAGACATTTTATTATTCGTGCCGAGTTAATTATTTAATTAAGACGAGTAATCAAACGTGTCACGCGCTATGCCCAAGATCACGTAATGGTTTTAATAATAATTCTAACGAAGATTATGTCTATGTAATCTTCAAATCGTTTTTATAAATTAAACACAAAGCGAGGTGTGGAATCCGGGAATGGTTATCTTCGTACTTTATTCAATCAAACAATCTTCTTAAGTTTTCTTTTCACAAAATTCGCAAGTAATTAGTTTTATAAATCAAGCAATCACCTTTTTACAAACCACTCAATCTTTCTAAGTTACTTACTTTGCAATGCTAATCGCTTAAATACGTGCAATTAACCTCTCGCTCTCTGTGGATACGATCCCTACTTACCCTAGCTTCTAAGGTATTTAGTGGTATTTTTGACGGGTTAACGACACTCGCATCAGCATTTAGTTACTCTTTTAATAGTATAGATAGATATTATAATTTTTAAGTTAGTAGAATATTAGATTTTGTTTGATTTGATTTGAATTTTAAAGTAGAGTTTATTAGATGTGGATAAAATTAAATTAAATTTCTTTATTGTTTTTAAAACTCATAAATGTCATGTGTCGATTCATGGTGATAACATGTGGCTTCACAAGAGAAGAGTATATAGTTACTCTTCTGTTAATATTTATAGATTATATATATATATATATATATATATATATATATATATATATATATATATATATATATGTAGAGAGTGTGTGTGTGTTGTGTTTGGGTTTGCGTTATGATAGAGATTATTACGTTACAATAACGTAAATAATTAATTTGAAGTGTTTGGATTGCATTCATTAATAAGTGATTATTTGCGTTGAGAATTAATCCTACCACATTTTTTTCATAAGTTAAAAAATGTAGCTTATTTGCTTAATAAGTAAATATTTGATCATTTTATAAGTTAAAACGCAAATCCAAACACTTTAAAAACTGATTATTTGATAATTGTGATAACAAACAGCAAAAACTAAATCAAACACTAAGGGTGCGTTTAGTTAACGAAAATAGTCATTTTTCAATTTCAGTTTTCAAGTTATAGTTTTTAGAAAAAAACAAGGGATTCTATAAAAAATGAAAACTTGTTTAGATGATGAAGTTTTAGTTTTAAGAAAAATAATATGGGTGATTATAAAATAAAAAAATAGGATAGATGATGGAAAAATAAGAGAGAGAAAGAGAGTATTATAAAGAAATAGAGTAGGTAGTAGAAAAGTAAGAGAGAGAATATGAAAAGTGGTATTTTAAAAAGTGAAATGAAAATTTATGAAATTGTTGTTAAGTAAACAAGTTTTCATTTTTGTTGAAAAATGAGATGGAAATTTTGAAAATTTTCGGAAACTAAACGCACCCTAAATTTTCAAAAACACCGTTTGTTACAACTTACAACTATTATCTGATTATTAGTTTCCAAAATATTGCAACATTTTCTCAATCGCAATTGCTCGTCCAATGTGACCAGTAAAAAATAAAAAAGAGAAGATATGATGTGTATTTAACATCATATCATATATAGATAAATATGCTTTTCAGGAAACAAAATTACAAATAAAATCTAATAAATTAATTGCACCAAGAGAGTTGGTAAAAGTTTTGCATTATAAATTAGGTCCCCCTCAACACACCACAGTCGCTCGCACCGTTCGTTTTGTTTTTTTCTACCCAAAACGAATCTTCCACGATGGCCAAAATCTTCTTCTGCCTCCTTCCACTACTCTCACTCGCTTTTCCGGCCGCCGGAGCAGATGCAGATCCCACCTTTCTCAAATCCGTAAAACGGAACCCACTGAAGTTCCGAACAGAAAAACTCAGCCACTTCAAGTTCTACTGGCACGATACCGTTAGCGGTCCCAACCCCACGGCCGTGAACATCGTGCGACCACCAGCCAACAACAATTCATCACCCACCGGCTTCGGCTCGATTAACATGATCGACGATCCATTGACTGAAAAACCAGAAGTAGGATCCAAGTTATTGGGGAGAGCACAAGGGTTTTACGGATTGGCATCGCAGGAGGAAATTGGGCTTTTAATGGCAATGAATTTTGCGTTTTCGACGGGGAAGTATAACGGAAGTACATTGACGGTTTTGGGGCGGAATCCGGTGTTTCATAAGGTGAGAGAGATGCCGGTGATCGGAGGAAGTGGGCTTTTCCGGTTTGCCAGAGGGTATGTTCAGGCGAGTACACATAGTTTTGATATGAAAACAGGGGATGCGATTGTTGAGTATAATGTTTATGTCTTGCATTATTGATCTTCTTGTTTAGTGTATTTTTGGCAACAAATTAGCAATTAATTATGTTTTTGTTTTTGTGCTTTTTCAGTTGTCAGCATGTAGTGGGTACTACTTTATCATCATTATGGTGTTGTGGTAATTATAATACAGTCATACCATGTTTGTTGGGAATATGTTTTTTTCACTTTTAAATGGAAGTGCAATTCTTTACACACACTCCTTAATTACTAATCATATACTCCTTCTTAATACGAGAGAAAATTAACTTTTAATCATTGAGTTTCACGTCATTAACAAAAATCACGTGAGAAAGAGGTGATTAGTAAAAATTAAGGAAATGAGTGTACATATAGCAATGCGCTAAATGGAAATTAATTAACTTTGGGGGTCACTTAAGCGTAATCTCATTTATATTTTGAATACATGTATAAGTTTAACAAAACTTTTTATCGACACGCCCTCTTGATATCTTATTAGTTATTACTAACATTATGTTGGTAAACTTACTTTTGAAACAAGTTCTTTGATACCAAATATATTTCAAAAGTTAGTAGTGGGTTAAGATAATATAAACCTAACTTACCGTTACAAAGCCTTAAACAATTGTTGAAAACCATCAACCAACATTTAACCTTCAAAAACCTTAGTTCCGTATCGTTAAAAGTTACTTTAAATCAAACTTTAGATAGTCGGTTTGTTTTCTCAATTCCCTAAGACTGAGCAAACAAACAATTAAACAAAAATTAATCAAGAACATGTAACTCCTAAATGCTTAAAAAGAAATCAACACAAATTATGCAATTTGCCAAGTGCCATTGGGAACTGTGTACCTTAAATTCATGTTTGAACAAAAACATTTCACCTTTTGTGTACTACTACTTAGAAAATAATTTACATTCTTGAGTTATAAATATATGAAGTCAAACATAAACATCAGATGTTATTTATTTTATCAACGCATAATAGGAAAATGAAAACATAATGAAGAGAGTAAACCAATCATAACTAACAAAAAGAATACATACAAAGTTTTGAATAGGAATCATCGGTTCCATAGAGACATCACAAACCGTACGAACTCCTTTTGTTGCAAGAGCTTTACTAATTTCATGTTTTTTAATGACTCTTTGATGACAACTCGAACCCATCAATTCTATGACCATAATCTAAATCACAAAGCAAGAACAATCGAGTTAAAAACACACACACGAAGAACCATAAACAACCCATCCATTTGAATCACAAACATACCATATGGGAGGAAAATCTAGATATAGGAAGATCATTACTCAAACACTTTCGTGGGAGTCTGTCAGAGATTTGTTGTTGGAGTTCATCGAAGAAGACAAGACAATGTCATACACGATTGTGATTGTCTGTTTTCACTCAGATTCATCGACGACAACGGCCAAAGGAGAGGAGGTATGTCATATAATATTAGTTAAGAGAGGAATAAGAGTTGTTGAAAAGAAAAAAGAGGATGATTGTTGTTGTTTGTGATATGTGAGGCAGCAAGGGCATTTAATGACACACCATATGTTTTTACCTTTCCAAATGGTCAAATGTAAACATATATTTTTTTCACAAAATATGTTTACGAATTTAAATGCTTCGAAAAAAGTTCATGGACCTGAGTGATGAACTAGTAAAACTATATTGGTTTAAACCAATATTAACTATTTTTATGAATTAGTCATTTTTACTTTTTTATATGATTAAGTCCTTAAATATTGTTCTTGGAATGACTAGATCCTATATTTATATTTATAACGAAAAAGTTCTTAAAGTTTATATTTTTATCTAAAAAGGTTATCGTTTAATGAATAGTGTGTGGATCTATTCCAATTAAATGATGTGACAAATGAAATTGTAAGAATTACTTTCTTTTCCAAAATAACTAGGGGTTATTCATGTTGGTGACTTTTATATAATTACCTTAATCGTAAAATATCCGATTGTACTAAAACAAGCTATGAAGTACGAAGTGTACGCTTGTTTAAGTTTATAAACTTTTTCTCAAATTTGAAAAAAAACCTATAAACTTTTCTTAAATTTTAATTAAGTCTCTAAACATTTTTTTTATTGTTCAAGTCCCTAAACTATTTTTGTTTTATTCAAAAGTATATATACATTTGACTTGTTTGACAGGTTACTAAACAAGTAACATTGGTTTTTATCATCTGGTTAATATTGGAAAAAGCTAACCATCTTTACATGTTTTAACGATTAAGTCCCTAAACCTTTTGTTTTATTGTGTTGGGAATTCGTATCGGTTTTTCATAAAAACATAAACTTTAATCGAGTTAAACGCACAACGGAATCTTTTTAAAATTTACGAATACCGTACACGGATCATCAAGTAACATAAGATGAGTAACGTTAAAACATATAAAAATCGTACCTTTGTTGTTGAACACAAAAATACATGAACAGAATTCTTTCGGTATCCACCGGTGATGACATGATCGAGCGGCGCCAAATACGCAATCAAACATACGAAGAACGAGAATTTCAAGAAACCACCGAACACACACACTTAGTGTGTGTTCATCTCTACTCTTTTCAATAAGCCGTGTGTGTATATATTAAGGGTTTTGATTTCTCTAATATATTAATATATAATATGTATCCTAATAATTATATTTATTATTTAAATATTATATAATTACCTCTATAATTATATATCCATTAAATAATATTAGTCTTTCAAATGACTAGATTATTATTTATAATAATTATCTCTATTTATTTGTTTATTATTATCTAATTAATTATCTAATAATTAGATGATAACATCAATTCAAATAAATACATCTTTCATTTATTATCCAATAATAAATAAAAGACTAGACAATTATTTAATTATCATCCAATGACAATTACATCACTACAATATATAATATTGCACATTTAATCTCCGTACTTTGAGATATATTTAATCACCAAATAATTTAATCTCAATGGTCATTTCGTGTCATAAACAATATCCAGTATTATTATTCAATAGTTTGATTGCATCTGTTCAGTTGTGCTTATCGGTATACCCATCTCGAAGGCTCATCAAGATGTCACACAAACATCGACTCGACAGGAACACTACACCGCCCCTTGCCACCAAAGAAATATACATCTCTCTTTCTCACACAAACATACACTCTCATTTTCTCTCATTTATTTTTGATTTTAAAAAGTATTAATGGGATGTTGGGATAGAAAGATGACCATTACAATTATATACTGGGATAAAAATATGAAGGGGTAGACAAAGAAAAATTAATATGACACCGATGTAACAAGAAAGATGGAGGGATGGAACCTAGTGCTTTGCATGCTGCGGTTTCTGTATAATCCCAAAACCGAAAACCAAGAGTGCGGATTTTAGAAACAAGAAGCCAAATTTGTGCGATTTTTTACGGTTTGACTTTTTTTATTATTACCTTTTTTTGTGGTTTTGTACGGTTTTTAGTTTTTTAGTTTTTGTATTTTAAATTGATGTGAGTGCTCATGAATGATTACAAATGACAATCATATTTTAATGTTTCACTATCATTAATAAATTTATAATCTTTCATTTAATTTATGGTTTTTTGTTTTTATGGGTTAAGATATCCTTCAAAATATTATTTACTAGTTTGTGAACCCATAAGTTACGTGAATATTTTTAATAAAAAGTTAATCACATAAAATGTATGTAAAATTAAAATTAGAGCATATGAATGATAGATAAATTTGTTTCCAAACATTATTTATTATTAAAATTATATCTACTAAAATCATAAATGACAAATTGGGGGGAAAAAAAAACGAAAGTCCTATAAAACGATTATAGTCGGGTTTCTCCATGATAGGGCATTAGGGCCCATGCTAGTATAACGAAATAAATATGGGCTTGGTTGACAAAGCTCACAAGAGCCCAGCAGACCACTTTTTTAATAATTTGATCCTAATATTTTATCAACAAATTTTCTTTAAAATAATTTATCACAAAATTTTAATCAGAAGTTTGGTAAAAAACGATTATAATTTTAATAGAGGTTGACGTTTATAAAAAAAGGTGGTGATCCGTGTTGGATAATAAAACAAAATGATATTTAACGTTTAAATCCTACTTTAATCGGATAGACTACCTATTTGTCAAGATACGAAATACGAGTAAATAAAATATACATGTTTTCCTAATTTGGGATCACTTTTGCAATTTTCATTTAATGTTTAATGATTTAGCCATCTAAATATGTATTTAATTATAATAAAACTTTTTACAAAATTAATTATTATTCAAGCAAATTTTTAATAATAATTAGTAATGAATAATGAACAGATATCATTATAAAATTCCTTTTTCATATCCAGTGATTGCCTATAATTATAATTATAAATTATATGACCATCATTTAAAATTAAGAACTAATTTTTATGAAAGAGATAAGATTATTATATAAATAATACGTAAATACAATATAATAATCAAATACAGAAACAGAAAAGTCTTTTTTTTTTTTTTTTTTTTTTTTTTTGAAAGAAAGGAGTTGAAAAATATCTCAAGGAATAAAGGAAGGAAACCCACGCGCCCCTCTCCCTCTCCCTCTTTCTCCTCCCATGGCTTCCCAAATTTGACCTAGCTCTCGCATGCAAAAACCTGTATCTCCTTCAATACCATTTCAAATCATTTCCGTATTCATCGTCTTCGTTATCCATCAATCTCATCGGAATTTGTAGACGGAAAGCGTGATTCCGTTTCTGGTTAATTGTTTTGTTGGTCAAGTGATTATGCTTAGGGTTTCAACATAGATAATGGTAGTTTCAGTAATTAGTTGCCTTTTGTTATTATCATGTGTGAATTGTATGGGTAGAGAATGCCAGAACTGCGCAGTGGAGTACGCCGTGCCCGTGCTCCTGTAGTTGAGGAGAAGAGAGGTCCTACGCCCAAGAAGCGATCGGAACATTTAGTTGGTAATTACGTTAAGACTCGAGCGGCTGCTGCTAGGGAGGCGGCGGCGGCTGTTGTTGAGGTGAAACGACAAAATAAGCCACGGAGGCAGACCAAGAAGAAAAAAGGGGACGACGAGGAGAAAGAGGGTTTAGCAACAAAGCCGGTGATTGTAATTTCTGAAGCTGAGGAGGACAAAGAGGACATACAGCAGAAAGGAAGAGAGATAGTCAAAGAAGTAGCAATGGCGGATGCTAGCGGTGGCTTGAGCGCTAACAAGGTTACAGGCCAGGAAGAGGAAGGGAATACTGCCCCTTTTCCTGATAGGGTATGCTCTTTAACGGTTCATTGATTTGCGTAGTGCGTCTTTGTTTATATTTAATTGCGTCTAGTCCCATGAAGCAATTAACTTATTATTTTCTGAAACAAAACATATGATTTAATTATATACACTTTAAAGAAAATTGTTGTATATCCAATCATTTTCAATAGCATAGAATTCCCAATTAGTCTTTGAGAGACTTAAATATCAATTATCAAAACGGTAGATTTCATGTGAAACTGATGTTTGTACCTGATAATGGAATCAGACAACTGATATGAACTGCCATTTCGTTAATGAAAGTTACTAATCATGAATGTAATGACTCGGTCCTGGTGAGCCATTAACCATTCTTTTGGACTTTTGGTTGGAATTTCTCTATGATATCTGCATGCATGGTATATCTTTTATTCATAAGAAACAGCGTTTTTTTTTTCTACACATGATGACGGTTCTTGTTTTGTTATCTTCATATGAGACTAATCATCCAAAAACTGCAGTACCTCAAACGGGCTGATATATAACAGTAGACAGAAATGTGAGTGGGAAGAGGGATCTATTTATGGAATCATTCTTCATTGTATATTGCCACTCTCCCTGGTGATAGACTCTGGGAAGTAGAAAACATTTTGAATTCCAGACATGCATCCAACCTGTCATAGGCATGTGGGGAAGATTGTGAACCCATTGATACAAAATCATATACTCGGTCAATCTTACTCGTATCTTTGTCAGTTTTTGATGGCTGTAGTACATATATATTACCTCGTCTCCTGCTTGTCATTGTGGAAACCCAAAATAATCATGCTCAAGAAACAAACTCACAGAGTTTGCTTGAGATGTTCCCATAGACTTGGGACTAATGAAGACCTGTGCTCTCAAATACATGTGGTTGTAAACTTGGACGAGCAAGATGCCATAAGCATAAGTGCATAACAGCTGCTCCTTGGCTTTGCGAAAAGGATCACAAATATATGTCCCATCATTTATTTTCCTTTTATAAACATGAAAGTTCTTCTAGTGTATTTATTGTGGTGTTTGCCTTATGCCTCTTAGCTCAAAATACCTAATATGATTCTTAGATAGTTCTTAAGGCAACCTTACTTTTGGAGTCTTCCACTGATATGTAAACCAATTGTTATGTAACCTGAGGAAAGCTTAAGTTAGAGAAATTCAATCTGGAATTGCATTAATTGATGTTTTCATAGTATGTGTATCAATTTCCACGACTTTTCTTGTCCAAGACTCCAAGGTGTGACAATGTGAATCAACTAGCTACATGCCCATCATTTGTTGGCTGGTTAAGGAAACTATGAAGTAGAAACTTCTTCATGGCAAGCTGTTGCTAAATGTTGAGATTAAGCATTCCAGATAGTAATACATGACATGTAAAGTTGGAGCAAACATTCAGATATTGAATCAAAAGTTTTTTCCAAGAAGTGCATATTCAGGTATTGGAACCTGTATGTGAATTACTGTCTTAAAGGGTGCATTGGACCAATATTAATTGCTTACAGGGTTAGACACACATGGTTGCTGATATACAACATAAGCCATGTTCTTTCATATCATCGTCATTTGGGTCCAGTCACCAGTGCCAATCTTTAAATAAAATGAGAGATCTTTTCATAAAGAAAAAAAAACATAGAATAATGCATTTAAGTTTTTAACTCAGGAGCAGCTAATTTTTTATCTTCGGATTTCCAGGTTCAAGTAGGTGGGTCCCCTCAATACAAGGTTGAGAGAAAGCTAGGCAAAGGTGGGTTTGGACAAGTATTTGTAGGTCGTCGTGTTTCTGGTGGAAGTGAACGCATATCAGGTCCTGGCGCTATGGAGGTAATGTTTTTGTACCAGGAATCAAGATTGGATTTTATGAGAATCTGTCTTTTACAAAGTCTGATATTTTTCTGTACCTTTTTGTGGCAGGTAGCTCTTAAGTTTGAGCATAGAAACAGCAAAGGCTGCAGTTATGGTCCTCCATACGAGTGGCAAGTTTACAAGTATGTATGCACATCTTTTGTGATATAAACAGGTTGATGTAATTCTTATATATATTTAAATGACATTGGTTTTGGCAAAACAGTACTCTTGGTGGCAGTCATGGAGTGCCAAAAGTTCACTATAAAGGAAAGCAAGGAGATTACTATGTGATGGTATGATAACATGATTTTTTTAAACCTAGATGAATAACTATGTAACATAATATAAATATTTTTCTTTTTATCTATTACATTCCAGGTCATGGACATGCTGGGACCTAGTTTGTGGGATGTCTGGAATTCTTCTGGCCAATCGTGAGTTTCTGAGCTTGTCAACACTGAATGAAGCTTTTTCCCATCTATCATGCAATTTTCTTTCAATTTAATTTAGTGTGTCTGAAAAAGCTACTTGTTTTTTTAATAATATTGCTTTGAGCTCTTTTTTCAAAACTCATCTTGTAGAAACTGCTCCAAGGGTTCATAAGTATATGTTCATTCTTGTGCTTAAATCTATATGATAGTTGATATGATCCATCATGAAGTATAATAATTACATCATATGTTCTGTATCAAACTTCTGCCATGGTATACTAATTTTATATCAACTTATGAACCAGATATTGAGCAATTAGTATTGCCTCTGAATGATTGTCTCCGTCACTGAATGTGTTATTTACGTTGCTTCCTCACAATATGATATGAAGGGTTTTTATTTTCACATGGAAGTGAAGCTTTTTTGATGAATGCTTCATTCATGATGTTTTCTTGTAGTGTGAATTATAAAGGATATAAACCCCATGAGGGTGGCTGAGCGGTGAACACTTGGGATTCTCCAAAGGAGGTCCTATGTTTGAATCTAGCCAGTTTCAACTTCTTGGGGCCACCCACCACAGTTCCTGTTACTAGAATCGTGGAGGGCTGTGCTTTACCCAGTTCCACGGGTCTTGCAGGGTAGTTCGTGGAGCCCGTGGTATACCTACCGTGTCACGGATGGTGGATCGGGTGGGGTTCACTTGTACCCCCCAGATGATACACACACACATACATCAACTAACATGACCTTATTTCCTGCAATCAGTTTGTTGATTCTCCGTGCCTGTGTTGTTAGGATGTCATCAGAAATGGTAGCTTGTATAGCAGTGGAGTCTTTGTCGATTTTGGAAAAGATGCATTCAAGAGGGTATGACATCTCAATTACTCTTATTCTTTGTTATTACTTCTCGATTTGAGATGTTCTTTCTCTCTTATTCATAGGGAAGGGTCATGTTATATTTGTTTCCTACTTGTGATCATATTGTATTACTGTTCAATTAGTTATGTGCATGGAGACGTAAAGCCGGAGAACTTTTTACTTGGTCAACCATCAACACCTCAAGAAAAGAAACTATTTCTTGTTGACCTGGGGCTTGGTAAGGCGTCTAATCTGCCTTTCATGATGGATTTTCTATTCTTGCTGATTTTCCGTTGATGCTAACATTGATGTATGACATGCAGCAACAAAGTGGAGAGAGAGTGCTAGTGGTCAACATGTTGATTATGATCAGAGGCCTGACATGTTTAGGTAAATATGAGATGAAGCAAACTCTTCATTTACATCCTATCAATGTCTGTCTTAATTTAATACAATATTGTTATCTTTTTATCTGTATAACTTTTTTTTTGGTCATGTTACTGTAGAGGAACTGTTAGATATGCTAGTGTACATGCACACCTGGGAAGGACAGCCAGTAGAAGAGACGATCTTGAATCTCTTGCGTACACACTTGTATTTCTTCATCGTGGTAGGCTGCCATGGCAAGGATATCAGGTATTGCTTTGTTATATCAGACTTTCCTGATGGTAGGTTTTATAGATTTGAATGCTCCAAAACTAAACAAACTGTTGTCTGTCAGGGTGACAATAAATCATTCCTAGTTTGCAAGAAGAAAATGGCCACGTCTCCTGAAATGTTGTGCTGCTTTTGCCCTGCACCGTTGAGGCAATTTCTTGAGATAGTTGTGAACATGAAGTTTGATGAAGAGCCTAACTATTCCAAGCTAATATCTTTGTTTGAGGGACTGCTAGGTCCAAATCCTGCCATAAGGCCTATAAATACTGATGGTGCTCAAAAGGTGATCCAAATTTCAAATTATGGTTTTCATGGACTCGTTACTGACTGTTTTTGTCTTGCTTTTGGTCTTAGATCATATTTCAGGTTGGCCAAAAACGGGGTAGATTGAATCTTGACGAGGACGACGATGGCCAGCCTAAGAAGAAGGTCCGTATGGGAGTTCCTGCGACACAGTGGATTTCAGTCTACAATGCCAGGCAACCCATGAAACAGAGGTGCATGATTTTTAAGATTACCTTTTTTCTTTATCAAGTAGCTCAACATGTTTTTGCCTTTACTTGTGCTTAGGTTTTATTTTAACAATATTATCATGCTTTTTGGGTCAATGTTTCTGTGGTGATTTTTTGGAATTTGATTTGACCAGGTATCATGACCTATTACTAATTTGCGCTCCTATAACTTCCTTCCTTTCAGTCTATAAAAACCTGTTCTGTTTTGTTGGAAAATTTTCTGCAGTTAAGTTCACATGAACTTGAAGATCTACCTTGATCGTTACAACTCTTACTAGAATACCAGATCTTCATTGTTAATTGTTCTTGCTATGAGCTTAAGATCGTTTTCTATCTCTGGTCATAAATAGGCCAAATTTTGGGTCTGGATTTCTTTGTTCTTGTTACTACCCCGGCTCTCCTTTTTTTAAACATAATTTTATTTCTTTTTGTGCGGAACATGGTTGGACTAATACTTTCGAAACACGCTTCTCATTGATGTTGCACAGGTACCACTACAATGTTGCTGATGCAAGACTAGCACAGCATGTTGAGAGGGGAAATGCTGATGGTTTACTTATTAGTTCTGTGGCGTCGTGCTCCAACTTATGGGCTCTTATAATGGATGCTGGAACTGGCTTCTCAAGCCAAGTTTATGAGCTGTCTCCTTTCTTCTTACACAAGGTAAATGCACACCATTATCTGTTATATTGTATATTGCATCATTTTAATGCAGTCTGGAATATTTGAGTATTTATTGTTGATCTTATTTTATGTTACAGGAATGGATTATGGAACAATGGGAGAAAAATTACTACATTAGCTCCATTGCTGGTGCTAACAATGGAAGTTCTCTTGTGGTGATGTCGAAAGGTTTGTAGACTAATATTGAAATCCGTTATATGCATTCTATGCTTTTCTTGTTCATTATTCTTCTCTTCGACAGTTTTGTCAAAGTCAAGCATTGCACCTTTGGATATTGGTTGATAAATAGTTTAAATGGTTCTGGTTGATGGGCTGATGATCAAGGGAAAGTGACCCTTTAATCCATTATGGAAGTTGTTGCCAAAAAGATAGCTTTTTCCCCATTTACTTATAGATGATGTACAATGTATAATGTGTATTGTTTCACCAAACCTCAGTCTCATGGTTAATTTATGAAATAACTTCCGCAGGGACCCAATACTCTCAACAGTCTTACAAAGTAAGCGACTCCTTCCCTTTCAAGTGGATAAACAAGAAATGGAGAGAAGGGTTCCATGTGACCTCCATGGCAACTGCGGGTACACGATGGGGTGTTGTCATGTCTCGCAATGCTGGTTTTAGTGACCAGGTATTCCTCCTAAGCTTTATAGTTTTCTTAAATTGGTAAAAATATTAGTTCTTTACAATATGAAATTTGTGTTCTCATAGCATCAGCCAAGCCGTATCTTCAAGGGTTTGCATGTCAATGTTATTCCTTAGTTGTTGCTAATGCTAATAGTAGGATTCGGTAAAAGCTGCTGACCTTCAGTAGGTGGTCTAAGATTTGGCAAAATTTGGAATTTATCAGTGTTTGAAAATTTTAGCAATGGGTTGTGACAAATGCACATTTTATTTGAGCTGCTGAGCATACAAGATGAGATGATTCACTTGTAAAATATGATTAGTCTGTTGCAAGTTTTAGCTCATTCTTTCACCTGTTTGAAGGTGGTGGAGCTGGATTTTCTGTATCCAAGCGAGGGCATCCATAGACGCTGGGATAATGGTTACCGTATCACATCAACTGCTGCTACTTGGGATCAAGCTGCTCTCATCCTGAGTGTGCCCCGCCGCAAGCCTGGTGATGAGACACAGGAAACGTTGCGTACGTCTCAGTTTCCAAGCACACATGTGAAGGTTAGTTTAAGTGATAGCATGCTTCTTGGCCCAGACATTATTTTCCTTGATAGAGACATGACCTCTCATGGGTTTGGCATAAGTGTTAATTTTGTGGGTTTGAAACGTGTAGGAGAAGTGGGCGAAGAACTTGTATCTTGCTTGCATATGCTATGGAAGAACCGTGTCTTGATAAGCAAGGGAAAGCTCATTAGAAGATTGAGGAAGCCATTTATCTTTTCTTTTTTTTTTTTTTTTTTTTTAAACTGTGTTGATGACTTGTTTAATGGTAAAGAAGTGATGTTAGGAGTTGGAATGGTTTCCAGAAGTAGAGTTACGACAGTGTTGTAAAAACATTATATTTAATCTTGAAGCTGTATAGTTGGCTCCTCCTCCATACAGCATTTGTGGTAGAGAGATGCAGGCTCTTTTGTGCATCAATAAAGCCAGACTATGACCACTTGCATTGAGCCAATCACTTTGAAAATAGGCTTTTCTTTTTTCCTTAAATTTATCATGATGCACTTCTGCTGATGACCTGCTCGACGCATTTAGTATCTAGCTGTTACCTACTGCCAACAGAACTTCATCCATCCGATGGACGATGTTTTGGCAATAATGTTCTTTTAAGAGCATCATCTCCAACAACGAGTTCTTGTTAAAGGGTTTTGATGATGTGGATGTGAGATAGCAAACCCTTTGCATAAAATGTTTGTATTTAAGGAGTGGTTTGACAAAAGGGTTTGAGAATTTGAGTCCGCCTCTTTTCTCTCTCTTACTTTTCACCTTCTAAGAAGGTTTTTACTTGTTCCAAAATAAAATTATTAATGTTACTTTTCTTAACAACAAAAGGTAAAACTAACCGGGAGATTCGGCATTGTCATCACTCCCGTCTGGAACACCCGAATGCATTAGTTATCAATCCAAACAGAACAAAGGCCAGCAAGAAGCTAGTAAGAGTACAACAAGATCAAAAAAACGAGGAGGGGCAAACAACTCACAACGACCAATTTAAAGACTTGCAATTTGCTCTAAACTTTAACCAAGAGAATACATTGACAGGAAACTCCTCATTTATTATTGAAGTTGTGACTTTCCCTTCGTTAAATATCACGACATTTCTTGCTTTTCACACCGACCAAATTAAACCATCAACCATTTTTTCCAAAAAATTACGTCTTCTTTTCGATTTTCCCGACTCCAGAGTAATTCGATTACAAGTTCCAACGAATTATGCTGCTGCCCGATAATCACTTCACTCCAAGAAAGAACCCAATTATTAATGTTAGTGATGATAGATAATATAAAAGTAGAGTAATATTTTATTATTAAATTTAACTCTATATAATATTAATTCTTATAAATTATATAAATAAGGTAAAAAGAAGAGGTCAACCCCAAGCGCCAAGCAAGAGAGTGAGTGGCGAAGTAACGGTTGGCTATATGCCACGCCGCATCATATCATATATGCTGCTTTCCATACAGGCAAGCTTAGCTTAGACAAGGGGTGAAAATGGCGTTTCACCTCTCTTCTCCCTCACCCTCCGCCTTTACACCTCTCTTCGCTCCACACTGTATACATCTCTCTCTCTCTCTCTCTCTCTCTCTCTCTCTCTCTCTCTCTGTTTGCTTTGTCAATTCAATACTTTAGGGTTTTATGATGTTCTAGCCCGTATGTGTTTGGAAAATTTTCTCCATTCTACTTGTCTGCTTTTATTGTTTCTGAATTCATGCCGATATATACTACTAATACTGCTGCATTCAATCCAACCCTACTTTTGGAAATTTGATAATTGTGGTATATAATTGGAAACTGACACTATATCAATAACCTTCTGTTTTAATGTTTTATTGATTGAAGCAAAACCTAATTTACAAATTTTAACGTTGAAGAATAGCTATATTGAATGTCAGATAAGACCTATATATATTGTTTAAAGACAAAAGGAAACACCACACTTTGCAATTTTGGGTTTATTAGGCAAGTAAAATGGGTTGTTCGTTGTATGTATAACGATTTCTCCAAAATTGTTAATTTTTCCATTTTTTAGCATGGATGATGAATACTTTGCAAATACTCATTACATCTTTAAACTTCACAAGCTAAAAGTGGTTGGTTCCTTGTATCCTTTCTGGGTGATAAGCTTAAATGCTTCAAGGTAATTCAGAGGATATCTTGAGTGGATTCTTGCTTTGTTTCAATTCTTTTCCATGGACTGTGTGTTGTGGGGGGTGGCTATTGTTTCCACCGCAAACTTACTTTCTCCGTTTTGATGATCAGCCAATTTGAAGTTTGTGAGCTATCGTGTGAGATGCAGCTTACAATCCGAGAGTTCCTCAGCAGATGTTCCAGACACTTCCCTGGAACCTATCACGACGAAGGTCTGTGTCTTCTTCTCCATTAAGGTCATTTACGTGTTTACTTGTTGATTCTATTATGATGGGTTTGGGACAGTAGGTCTTTCATTCTCCTCGCTGTTAATGTTATGCCAGATTTTAGAAATTTGTGATTGCAACAATGATTTCTGAATATTACTCATCTTGACAGACACCAAAGGAAACGACATCACGAAGACGTTGTCTAGCATGTTTAGCTTCGTCAATGGCTTTGATAAGCAATTCAACTGATCCCCACATGGCGGCAGAGGCAATTGCTTCTGATGCCAGAGAAAGACCAGCGTGTCGAAACTGTGGGGGTAGTGGTGCTATTATATGTAAGTTTTGCTGTTTGCTATGATTTTTTTCCCTCCATCATTTGCTAAGTTTGCACACGATGAACACTCAGCCTGGCAACTTAATTTCATGTGATTGGAAGAATGTTAAATGTCTTCCATGAGACTCTGATTTTGCATTTTTGGTCCATGTGATGTTTATTTTCTATATAGGTGATATGTGTGGTGGTACAGGAAAATGGAAAGCTTTAAACAGAAAACGTGCTAAAGATACGTACGAGTTTACTGAATGCCCCAACTGTTATGGTATTTTTCTGATTGATATTAATCATGTGGCATTCTTTAATGTTTTATTGCATTCACTCCCTTGAGACTATTGATCTTAAGAAATGTTGTTCTTGCTTTGTAATACAGGTCGAGGAAAACTTGTATGTCCTGTTTGTTTGGGTACTGGCTTACCAAACAACAAAGGTCTTCTTAGGAGGCCTGATGCCCGACAATTGCTTGAGAAGATGTATAATGGACGGCTACTTCCAAACTCTTAGGTCAATTTCCAACTTGTGATATGTTGCTATCGTTTATTTGAATATTATTAGGAACTATAGTTTGAACAGAAACACACACAATAGTAATCTCAGGAAATATGCAACAACTATATACATGGAATTTATGTGGTTCAGCAATTTGCATACTTTTGATGTTTGTTTCTCTTCTTCACAGGTGCCATTTTTCTCTCGGGCTACCCTTGAACATGGTAAATAGAAGAGTAAAAACTACTCTTTGTGCAAGGATACATGTATAGAAACCGCTTCAAGGCAAAAACCTAGTTGTTTTGGCAGGATAAATCTTTAACTCGAGCTGCGGTTGAAATGTTTATTACAAGATCCAGCTTCATTCATCTATAAGGTAGGAAGAAGCAACAACTTTTATATGTATTATCATGAAAGCAAGATTGGTAGTCTGCTGATACTTTCTGAAGGATCTGAGGTGTAGATGGTTAATGTTTTTGTTTGGTTCAGAAGTTGCATATGTAAAAATACAATTTTGCACTTGGAAGAATGGGAATTTTTTGTTGTTACATATGTTTGGCATTGTGGGCAATCATTTTAGAGGAAGACCGGATGAAATACTAATCCGTACTTCTGTAGTCTACTGTCAAGATATTGCTTACATGGTATGATCCTTCGGGCATGAGTTTGTAAACTTGACTTCTTGCTGATGGTCTTGGTGTTGTATGCAAATGCTTAGGTGTCATTTGGTTTGTAAGATTTAAACAACTCATTTAGGATATAGATTTAGATATACTTAGTTTCATCTCATGTTCGAATAAAAAATAAAAAGAAAGAATTTAACTTCATTTAACATATTATATTCTCCACTTCTTCACCTTTCATAATCTCCACTCATTCCCTAAATATTTCAAAATTCTATCATTTTAGAATCATCATTTTAAATTCATACGATCCAAACGGCATCTTAATGTGTGGGTGGGTGTGATGCACTTTTGATGTGCAGAGAATATTTCTTAAGAATCCTCTTTAACGTTTAAGTTCCCTTTAACTCTTTAAGTAAACAGGAAATACGACAAATAAAAAGGAATTATGTCATATGTGGGCAGCCAGAGTGCGTGTATCGGTGTATGTATGCAAGTGAAATGTTACAAAAAAAATTAACTTACTTTTATTTGTTCCATCATCAAATAAATAAATCTTTACCCTATCCCAAAGGTGAAGTAAAGGTGTAATAATTCATAATGCAGCAGGTGTGACTTCTGTTTCTGAATCACCAACTCTTCTCTTCTCATTCTGGAATCTCTTGTTCAAAGATTTGTCAGCTTTTGACACGATTTTTGAGACAGTGAACCCGGTAACTTCAAAAGTTTTTGATCGATGAGGGATCAAAGCATTGCGAAGGGTGACATCGACCCCATCATAAGTCCAAATGCCAAGCATGGCCTCTCCTTTTATTCCAATGGCAAACCAACCAAGACCGGCAGCAGCAATGTCAACACAACTTGAGTCCCACCAATCGCCGTGTACTCGGCATTCCTTTCTTACCCATCTTCCAAGGTCCTCGACTCGTTGCTGGCCGATTGGTGGCTGAGACATAGGATGAAAACGGAAATCAACAAATCATATTAGAAGGCATATGATACCATTACAAATGACAGTTGATCAGGTCGTTTCTCAAGAAGAAAAAGAATTCAGCAGCTTCGACGATGAAAATTAGTCCACCCAACCTCAGATTCAAATTACGAGGGTGTTTGGATTTGCGTTTGAAAAAATGTTGTAGTGTTTTGAAAACAAATAATCAGATAATAGTTGTAACAAAAACTGCTGCCGGAAATGTAGTGTTTGGTTTGACTTCTGCTGTTTGCTATCATAATTATCAAATAATTAGTTTTTAAAGTGTTTGGATTTGCGTTTTAACTTGTAAAATGACCAAATAATCACTTATGAAGCAAATAAGCTACATTTTTTAACTTATAGGACTAACACTAAACACAATTAATCACTTGTTAACGTATGCAATCCAAACACTTTAAATCAATTATTTGCGTTATTGTAACGTGATAAGCTAATAATCAATAACGCAAAACCAAACACCCTCTATGTCTCTTTTCTTTATCGCATACCAATAGAGTGAAGCATTGGACAACAATCTTCGCCGTTTGCATGTTCAGATAATATGTAACACTCAAATCTAACAAAATGAGCTATAGGTCAACCGTACCTGTAGTTGTCGACCAAAATGTTCTTCCACCATTGTTGATGCCTTCTCTGTTTTGCCCATATGCAGGGGAAGATGAGGAGATGCCCACACAGTAACATATATGGAATCCACTGATGATTCTTCTATGTCCAGCCTCATGAGCCCCGCAATATGAATGGAATGACCAGCCTGATTGATAAAACGGGTCTTATTATCAGTCAACAAAATTCACAAGAAATTGTTCGCAAGATTAGGAATTTGGGATGATCCATTTTCTATCAATTGGATGAGTAAAGATGAAACCTTTTTTTTTATAGAAGAAATCAATGTAAACCCAATATGCACCAGTAAGCCAGTCTAGGATTTTTCAACCCCATTTACTAATCAATCTAAACGGTCGAGCCTATTATCAAGAAGTTTGTAAACCATTGATCGTAGTTCCTAAAGAATCATCATTTGCAGGTATATATAATGCAAGAACCAAATATGATACAAAGCCATCTTGTGTTTTTAAGCAAGGTTTACTCACTTTGATCCTATAAGTCCTTGGTTTTAACTCCTTGCTGATGTGAACCAGCTTCTGTTCTTCCCGAGTCAATCTTGTAGTAATCTGATGTGGGTGCAATAAGCCGGGCGTATCAAACAACTTTGCCTGGCCTGGAAGCACCCCCTCAACCCTAACAATCCCCAACGTAGTCCCAGGTACAGGAGCCTCAGTCAAAACACTCATTTTGCCTCCCACACACTTCCCCAATGCATTAATCAGTGTTGATTTGCCAGCATTTTGTGCCCCGATGACCCAAACATGCCCCCTTGGCCCAGCCAATGACACCATATCATCTGCAAGATCCTTCAATCCCCAATTCTTGACAGCACTCACCAAATGAACTTTGGTTAATTTATTGGCTCCTCCTTCTCTAGCCCTAGTCCTAACCCAATGCTCGAAACCTGTTGGTGACAAAGATGTAGGCAACAAATCTATCTTTGTAACAACTAACACCACTCTAGGCAAATTTCCTGATTTCCCTTCTTTCCAAGCTCGAGAATTTGCATCGATTGTATTCGAAACCAATTCTGCAACTTTTCTTGGAAAAGATCCATCAAAATCTACAGCATCCACAACCATAATAACCACAGTTCTAGTGCCTGATATCCAATTCAGCCTCCTTCCAACCGTATGATCAAAGTCGAAATCAGGCAACAAGTTTTCGACAGTTTGATCCTTCACCCTCCCATAATTCCTCAAGCTGTGACACCTCGCACAAACAACTGGTCTTTCAGGCAATTTCGGGTTAGGGCTTTCAGGGTCTTGATCGGATTCAATCAAGAATCCCTTTTTAAGAGAATCTGGGATGTGGGTTTCATCTGCTAATGGGTTCTTGTCAATGGGTAATTTGTAATTTGAATCTTTAACTGAGGGTGTAATGAAAAATCCAGGTTGTTTAGGATCGGAGTCTTGCATAGTAATTCCACATCCAGGGCAAATTTTAAGGGTTTGGGAGGTGATTTCGTCGTAATTTCCATCTCTTGTGAGGGGCAGATGTGGAATCAAAGTTTGATTGGAAGAAAAGGGTCTGAAAAGAGAGTTTTGGGTTGGTAGGGTTTTAGTAGGGTTTAAAAGGTCTGAAAGTTTTGTGGGGTATATAATGGCAGTGGATTTGGAGTTAGATACAGGTTTTGTGTACGTACAGGTGGTGAAGTGAGAGAAAGCAAGGAGGTTCTTGAGCTTTGATGGGGTTAGTTTTCTGGATATCATTTCTGTGTTCACAGTTCTGCTTCCATGGAGTTTTTGATTGTTTTATTTAGGGTTTCGTTTCTGCAGTGGCAGACTACTTACAACAACGATCCCTCAGGTTCAAAGGAAAGGACAAATATACCCCCTTCAATTTCATCATTCCAAATTGCGGGTAATAATATTATTTGAAAGTGACACCCCCTTCAATTTCAACTTCTTTTTTTTTTTTTTTTGGAAAACAAGACCCTAGAAGTTTATTTGACTTGTTTTCCGTAAAAAAAATGTTAAAAATTAAAAATTTATAGAACGAAAACTACCCAAACATAGATCTCCGAAATCCCTGTTATGAATCAATCAATTTTTATAACTTTTTTGTTAGAAAAAAATTACTATTTGCAAGAATTGGAATTCTAGACAAAGTATCCATTGTTTTTAATTTTTTAAATGGTTAATAATAGAAAAGACCAGAACGTTACATGAATTTATCAATTAAATTACATAATCTTTTTTAATGTTAAAGTCTTTGAACAATTTTTGTTTAATTCAAAACTATATATTTTTCACTTACTACTCGTTTAACCAGTAAAAATTAGTTTATCGAGGTTGTTTAATATTTAAAAAACAACTTTTTTTCTATTTTGCAATTAAGTCACTAGACCTTTTTTATTGTTTAAATCACTATAGTGTGTACCGGTTAATTATCTACTAAATAAGTCAAATATATAACTTTCAATAAGACAAAAATTATCTAGAGACCTAAACACTCGAAAAAAAAATCCAGTGATTTATATCCATGAAAGTTCATTGGGTTTTTTCAAATGTTAACCCTTTTTAAATGTAAATTAATGAAAGACATAGAATAGAAGTGTTTAATCTGTTGCATTCTGTTATATTTTTTTATATGAGTATACCTTTTCTGTAACAATGTTTTGTTGATTTGAGAAAAAATTGTTCAAAAATATCAATCTAAGCCTATTTATAAAAAAAAATCTCTTGGAAACAAAAAAAAAAAATCATATATTTTGAAACAAACTTGCCTCTTGCTTTCATATCATCCACAAAGCAAGAATCATTAATTAATAAACTAAGCCTGCAGACCTGAATTTAAACCTTTACAGAGAGATCTCCATAAACTCTCAGAACACCCTTCTTTCTTTTCTATTATACAAAAAGAAGAAGAAAAAATATAAACCAAAAGCATGGTTGTGTAAGGCAGAGAGGGGTGGTTTAGCTCAAAGTCTTAAGAATGTTCTCTCCATATCCGGCCGGCTACTTTCAGTTTCAGCTCCTGCCTATCACCACCGGAGAAGAACAATGCTATATTCCTTGTTATGATCAAACCATCTAGACTATCTCTAACCATCTTGTGACTATCACGGATACTCCTCGGGACCCCTTGCCATTTTAGCTTTCTCCCATTCCCACCAACCTCCAGACTGTAGCTGAACTTGCTGGCCTCGTTTTCATCGCCCATAAAACGCAAGAACGCCATATAAACTGGTGCCAGCCCCAGATGAAAAGCCTCAAAGTGCAAACAGAATTGATGCCCGAAACAGTTGAAGATCTAAAACACCCAACAAAAATAAGTCAAGAATGTAAATTCCAATAGAAAGAAAACAAACAGGCTAAATCAGTGTTTTTATGGTTAGAACTCAATTATCTAACAGAAGAAAAACCAGGGTGAACCGCATAAATCTGTGTTTCTGTTTGTATATGATTGATTAAGGGTCTTTCACATGACTATACACACGAAAGCACATAAGAATGTGAAAGAAAGAGAGAGAGAGATCTTACTGTCAACATCCACGTAGCGTTTTCGATTTCATGAGGATTGGGCTTCACATATCGGTGGTTGAAGGTGGAGCCGTCATGCATATCAACATTGTGATCGGTCTTGAGATGTGCAACAAGGAAGGGGATATCACCTGTGACAAGGCATTCTGTGCCTGCATACGGGCAATTATATCCACGATACTTGCAAATCTCCTCGTGTCTTATCCTACTATGATAAGAAAAAATATCTTGGCAACCCATATTATGGTACTTGCAAGGCAACTCTATCGACTCTGCAACTTTCTCCAAGGCCAAACACCGTATGTTACCAAGCTCTTGGCGGCATATTGGACAGCTATTTTGCACCTTGGATTTACAAACAACGCATATGGTATGGCCGTTTGGACACTTCACAAAGCAATAACAAATATATTAGAACCTGACAAGAATTTAATCCGTAAACTTTAAATATCATAGATCATCCATGGACCATATACCACTCTGTTAGGATCAACGATCAAATGCAAAAAGGTACATTGGAAGAACCAAAAAGTTAAAGACACGATATTTAAGTGGTTCGATTCAGCAATATGTCTACATCCATGGTCATAAGAAGAATTCACAATGTTATCTGCCAAAGTTGTACATTCCACATTGGCTTCCATATCCAGTAGGTTCATGTCCCCACGAGACGGAAGTAAAACCCAAGAAAGGAAATACAAACAACTTTTTTTCCCAACATAACAAGAAAAGCCGTGTGTTTTTCCATTGGCGAGTAGAAAATTCGTTAACAGGTTAATGATGAGTGGTAAAAGAAGAACATACTTGATGAATCGGAGGGTGCATTATGCTTAGGCATACAGGACACTCGAGTAGCTCATGCACTGCACTGTTTGATGCCATTCCCTGCCTTCCCCCAGCCGATCCACATAACCTCAGGCAACTTCGCCCTTCCACAATCGAGGATTTAACACCATAATCACCGCGTGATTCAGTAACGTCCTGATAAATATTACCCCCGGGGGCCATATTCTTTGGCGTAGTGATCACTCCTGTGAAGCACAACCAAACCAAAAATTTCATCTCCAAGTCTCACTTCCACATTTCTAAAAGAGCATTTTTCTCTCTATTTGACATTTCACAATACACATGATGTCTTATAACACAAAACCATGAAAAATGGTTCAAAAGCTATTACTTAAAATCATAGGCATCAATGATCAATAAGTAAACAAGTGACTGACTTTTGAATTTATCCTATTTGCTTTTCATTGCAAAGCAACTGTAAAAATATCTAGAATTGCATAATAAACTGAAAAATAGGCAATTCTGTACAAATTAAAGAAATACAAATGCATTATAAAACTTACTGTATTCATCCAAAATAGTTAATCTTGCAAAAAAGTAAATTTATTTTTATTTACTGTTCTTATTATTTGCAAGAAACATGGCTTGTTTGAAACGTTAAGCCAATCACATAACATAGAAAGATGCCCAAATTGTTATATCTAATTTTAGATATCAGACACAAATCTAGCATATCTAGAAAACCTAATCAACCCAAAATGTTTTATATAATTTACCAATAACATGATCAGTGACTGCAGAAGTTAAGGTAATCATGTGAGTTAACATATCTACAAAATTGCAAACTCCCAAAAACTCACTCACCATAAAAGATCAGCAAGTTTCATCAAACACAATAACAACCCAACAGTATTTCTTCTCAATCCAACACCCTAATCGAATTCGCAGGATTAAAAGATACCCAGGATCCAGGAAGATTAAACACTTTCAATCAAGAAAAAATAACAAGAAGAAAAGGAATTGGAAGAAAAAGAGGCAAGAACTGACCGAGAATAGCAAACCCCAGATGAGAAATCGAGTACGCAGAAGCCAAATCAAAAAATCAATCAACCCATCAATAATTGGGGGAAAGTTTACGTTTATGAAATTGATGTAATGAGCAGGATGAGGGTGTGAGGTGGAAGACTAAATTGACGTGTTGAAGCCGGAGTTGGTATATAAAAAAATTGAATAATGGGATGAATTGATGATTTGATGATGATGGCCCAGAAAGTCAAAGATTTGGGTAATCTTGAACTCCCCCCTAAATCAATCAATCAGTTCTCCCAATGGAACAGTAGAAATAAAAATTGGGGGTTCAATCATACATGATCATGTACAGCTAAAGGGCATTGCCGAATTCAGAAATTCTTTTCTTGACTAAAAATATTTGGATGTTTTGTGTTGTCGTGTGCTCTCGCTAAACAGCAAATGTTTGTTATATAACAATTGCCACCATATGCTTTTATATTTTAGTCGGTTTTTTCCATTTAAGGTATTTGATGTATATAAATTGTATTATTTCGATTATAATTTAACAAAGAGTGATTCGGGTGCTTTAGTCTACTCCAAAAAAAAACTCATTCATATATTTCAAAACTACAAGATCTTTCATACCCTTGATGTATCATATCAAGTTATCAACATTCTTAATTGTGTTCATAAGTTTTCTTTTCTCTCTTTTATCAACATTCATTGGACGATAAAAACAAAAATTTTTGTTCAAGAATGTTGTCCTTATTTAAGTTTCCTCAATCTTGATTAAATAAAAATTAAATATAGCAAAAGCATATATATTGCTCGCTACTTGTAATCATTAATTTTTGATAAAAAATTTTATGTTTTTTTTCATGATCAATAGGAGTTTATAGGCTCAAAGCTCACATATATATATTCAATAATTTGGTAATAAGATGTTAAAAGGAAAAAAAAATGTTTTATATATAATTATTTGAATCTATTGTTTACGTATATTAGATTGTCTTTTTTATTCGGAAATATCAAGTATCAAGCACCTTTAATCCGACAAAATCCTTTAATTTATATAAATTGTTTTATCCATATAACTTATTAAATTGCAATTTTTTTTCATCAGTAAATATAGTAAATATAACAACATCAAATATAAAATAAATATAGAATATGTTAAACACAAAGGATCAATAATTGAGCACTAGAGAAATGAAGCAGGGTTTACTAAATTTACAATTAATTTATCCCTCATATTCATCCCATGTTGTATGTAAAAGGACACCAAAAATGATTTAGAAAATAATGACCATGTTATGAGTCATGTTCATGTATGCTTCCTTCCAAATCTCTCCACCTTTTTTTCATCACTTTTATCAATTATTATGCATATCGATTTTTTCATTATTATGATTAATAATACAAATAACATAGTTACTTGAAACCCGTCATGTATTAAATTATAGTTGATTATTAATTCATTTTCAAAATTTAATGACCGTCTAAATTGTTATCTGATTACATTTATACGGAAAAATCTCAAATTGAAATGTGAATCAACAACGATTTCATCAACAATTATGATTCAATAAATGATAGTTCTTATTTGACTCTCATCCTTGTATAATTATTATAGTTTTGTTACAAAATAGTTATTTTTGTTAAATACAAAATATAAATAAAAGAATGCATAATATACATTCGAAGTAGTGAGTTCATGAAATTTCCAAATAAATAAGTTTAGAATGACGAAACTCTTTGATATACTCCTACTTATATCAATACAATAACCAACTTGTAATAATTTATAATTATGATGATAAAGCTACTACAAATTGATATATCAACATTTGATTAGATTCTTTATTTGTATACAAGTCATTTTAACTTTCAACAAAACCAAAAGATTTCAAAACCCAGCAGCATACATATGACATCCCAAAAGAAAACACAGTTCCCACACAAAACCCACTGGTTTCATTAGCATTCGCTAGTAGTGGTACTAATGATTGATTATTAGCAAACACAAATTTACAAAATAAAAATATTGAAATTGAATCACAACGCTAGACTTGATGATTTTAGCAGACATTTCAAAATGGAGATACTCCAGTTTTTAATGGCTGAAATAGTTAGCAGCAAATACCAATCATCATGTAGAATATACACAAAATCTGCTGGTTTTCTACAAAAAGAAAAAAAAAAACCAATTCATTTACTAACTTATCAACGGTGTAACCGGGCAGAAGTTCTGGTTGCCCTCCTTGTCTCAGGCACCAACCGAGACTTCTGGGATGGACCATCAACCTCTCTCTGGGAGGTTCGAGACGATGGCTGGCCCTGAGACGGACCAATAGACTCGTCCACTTCAGTATTTCTGGTCCTGGGTATCCTACTGGAGTCTGAAGTTCGTTGAACCCGAGATGGACGATTTAATTCATCCTCTCTGACAATTCTGGAACCTCTTTGCCTCTTTTGCCTAGAGGGTTCAGGAGGAGCCTGATGAAGATCCGTATCCTCTTCTTCAACAGCTTCAGATTTTGCCACCACATACGGCCATTGTGCGCCACAACCAGGGCAGACTTTGTCAATCTGCGTTTACTAATAGCATTAACAATGAATCCTAAGCTATATAATACCATATGATTCAAAAAAGAAAATTACCCTTTGGGAGAATTTCGCCTTTAGACAGTACTTGTGAATTCGAACAGTACAACTTTCATTCGGGCACAAATCTGCCTGGTAATTATAAACAAGAAGCAAGACAATCATATATGATGGAAACGTAAATTACTTGGAGAGAGAGAGAGAGAGAGAGAGAGAGAGAGAGAGGTGTGTGTGATTTAAGTTGATAAGGCAACAAAGAAGCCTTTTCATCAATAAGTTTGCATTATAAGAAATATGTAATAGTTCTCTATGAATGAATAGACAAATAAGAGTCAATATGATAGCAATACCATACCATACTACTTCCCAAAAAAATACAGTCCCTAGTTAAGACTTATAATATATATCAAAAACTTTCATGTGATCAACAAAATATGCAGATAAAAGAACCTTAATTCCAGCTTCATTGCAGACATCACATGGAGGAACTTCATTGTTATGAAACCAACCCCGAAGATCCAGGAATGATCTGACACCAAGTCCAATTTTACCATCTGGGGTAGCACACAACCATTGGTCCTGAACAAATTCGTGGATAGTTTTCTCCTTTTGAGACATTGAGAAATTCTTCAACGCTGGATGGACTTGACTTGTACCACCCTGAAATTGTGATATATGAACTCAGAACAGACTTATGATCTTTTTAACAAATTGAGAAATTCTAGCCTTTAGCATGACCATCTAGAAATCCTATAAGCACAAGCCATTGCACAGCTTGTCTGTTTTAGCATCAATTATCTGTTTTTGTAACCCATAAACTTCAATCTCAATTTAGATTTTAAAGGGTTGCCATTTCCACCTGAAAAGAGCACAGAGATGAACAAATCCAGTGCAACAAGGCTCCTTGAATTTTTAAGGGTTGGGTGGAAATCTCAATACCTCATGCATTTTGCAGAGAGAACAAAAAGGCCACTTGATGCAGATTTGATTGATAATATTATTTTGCTTGCAGCTAGTAGAGATAAACACACCTGGTTTTCTAAACGAATATTGAGAGCGTCGATATTGGAAATTGTACCCTGAGCTGTGGCATCTTGGACTATGGCTTCAATCTGTTCCAAACATTCATTGTATCTGAATGTAAGTAAACCATGTTGTCCACGCAAACAAAAAACATCAGATGTAGACTAATTTACATGCACAATATTACCAGCAATCTTTGTGATAAAATTAACACCTTCATGGCTTCATATAACATCTTGGAATGAAGTATAAAAAAAGTTGGGAATGCAAGCAACATGTACTTTGATAGTTTGATTTGATTGATAAAAAAGAATCATGAAACTGCATGAATTAAACATAGACTTCATAAATAATATAAATAAATTAGTTCATCAAGTTTGGCAGATATTCTTCCTGTTGATTTTTGGGTCCTAAACTCCTAATAGACGAGAAGGTTCTTTGCAATTGACCTGCCTCACAGACACGCCACCCTATTACTTATCAGTCCTTTCACATTAAATTACTCCATTCATGGATGAATGCACTTATGCACCAGTACCCCACATCATCCTAATATTTTGTTAAAAACTTAAAAAGACATTATGGCATCACTAATAACAATTTTAAGCTCCCGAAGTGCCTAACTAAATGTTTAAGCATCTTCTTTGCTCTCTATTCGATGATCAAAACAAAACCACAAGCACGTCACTAACATTTGCAAAACTTGAAATCTGCCTCAGCATTTCAACCATAAAGTAAATACCAGAACCTAATAGATCTGTCACACAAATGTCAATTTGGGAAGAAAACTTGAACATTAAGGGGGAATCTGATGGAATCTGGCGGAAAAGGAATGGATTTTCCATTCTGATGGGTTGTTTGGTAGTCCAAAGGAATGGAATGACCATTCCACATTTTTAAAAAAACCCCCCATTTTGAAGGAATGATCATTCCATAGCAAAATGAGAGGAATCTAAATTCCATTCTCAATTCCTTTTGATAGAGGTGTTCATAAAAATCCGAATCCGAGCATCCGAAATAAAATCCAAAAATACGATCGGAAATTATGCCAAATTTTGGATTCGGATGGTAAAATTCCAAAATTTCAGATATTCGGATAATCCGATATCCGAAAATCCAAAAAAAAAAATTATTTTTTTTAAATTTTTTATATCTTTGGTATTGATTATTTACATAATATTTTAGTGTTTATTATTATTCTAATGTATATTTTTGAGTTTTATCTTGATATTATAGATTTATTAACTAATATTTTATATTTTTAGTTTTTTAATATTTTTTTAGTCGTTTTGGGTAAAATAATTCCGGATACATTTAGTTTATGATATATTTATCTTTAATATGTATTTGGATATATAAAATTTTTGTTTTAGATATTCAAAAATTTGATATAATTTTTTTAAAAAATTAAAAATATGAATTTTCGGATATTCGGATAATCCGATATCCGAATCCGGAATTTCGGATATCCAAATTTTTGGATTCGGGTAGCAAAATTCACAATCCGAAATTTCGGATATCCGGTTTTGAACATCCCTACCTTTTGACAACCATCCGCTCACTCTCAACCCTACCAGCCACAAAAAAAACTTGTTCTTCCTCTCCGGTGCCGATCTGCTAGCCGTTGGACGTCTTACCGCCGATCTCCTCTATCTTCGACGCCGATCAGCTCCATCTCCGGCGCCGATCTGCTCCATCTGCGGTGACTAGAGTTTTGCTCGTCCTCTCCTCCAGCTCACCTCCTGTTTTTGGTTCCACTACCACTTTTTCTTTTAAAAACTACCATGGCTATGGGTAATTTTTGTTGGAAAAGTTGACAATCATTTAATAACTTTTATACACACACACACACACACACACACACACACATATATATATATATATATATAAATGACCAAATATATTACAATCATGTTTTCTGTTGTCTTTTGTACTATATCACATATTATTTTGGTTGTAACATTTTAAGGTATTTGTTTTGTGACTTTGCAATATAAAAAATATATTTTATAAAGAAATTGATTAAATAAATCATAGTTTTAGAATATTTTGTACTTCAAGAAAAAAAATTCATTTTGACAGATTTATCAACCAAACGGAAAATAATTAAGGAGTTGTATCTGAAATCCATTCCTTTCCTGCCAACCAAACAAACTATAGTATTTGGATTCAGACAGATTCCATTCCTTTTAAAATTCCATTCCTTTGACAGATTCCATTCCATTCCGTCAGATTCCAGCGAACCAAACGCCCCCTAACTTCCCTTGTCACCGGTGCTAATTGTAGTTAGTGACTGTACTTGACATCAGTTGCCAGATTTCAAAATTCAAACACACTCAATGTGTTATAATTAGACGTTCAAGCGTAACCAACTATGTCAATACTCTTCTGCCATCTCTAGAAACTTGTTTGATGATCATACATAAAACACAATCGTTAAGGTTAGAGACTTAATTTCATTTTTTTTCTTCTTGGGATTTAATGATATTCTGCATTACTTAAGAGCCCATACAGCATTTAAATGATATTCCTGGGAAGCTTAGCGAGTTCAAACATTTCCCTTCTCTTCTTTACGCATTTCTTTATTTTTAGTCAAATATTTACTTCAAACTCCATGAGTCCATACAGCTAATGGCATTATTGGATTATAGTATATTTGATATTTAACCATGCAATATTGTTGAATTTAAAGGAGCACAACAACTTACAATGCCCTTATAGAAAGCAATTTGAGGTACAGTATACTGTGTTCCAAGCTTGGACTGCTCATCTGCAACAGTATTGATCACTCCATAATACACAGCACCATCATACTGGTTTCTGCATGCCCGTAACTCAAATTGAACATAAGAAAGCTCCATATTTATATGTCGAAGATACTCATTGAATAACTGTTGATGAGAATCTGAAAGGAGAACACCCAAGTGTTTTATATAGAGCAAACCAATTACAACACAATGGCACACGTCTTCAAAGATTCTAAGAAGCAAAAGTAAAGCAGATAAAATAAAATACAAAAAACCAAACTCTAGACTTTCCTAAAAACTCCAAAAGGAGGTAGCATGACACTAAATCATATAGACGGCATCCTACAAGAGTCTGGTCGATGTAAAGTAGGGTCAGCCGGTCAGGAACTTCATATAGTATTGTGAATTATTTTACTCTCAGGACCTCAAATGAGCTAAAACTGAAATGGAATTAAAATAAAAATCTTTTTTGCAGATATAAGATTTGTTCCTTCAAATGTTATGATAAAGTGATAAACCAATAAGCTGTTTACCCAATACAAAAATCTTTAACCCTATGGCATTGTTAAAATTTAAGTGATTTAGCACATATTAATCTGATCAATAAAGAATTGCAGAAAAAGGAAGTTAATATAAATAACAAAGATTTTGGTACCAAACTATCATCAACCGATTACAATTAGTAGTTCTTGTAACAAAATTTTATGTAAATGTCAGCATTCTTACATAATATTCAGGGATAATGTCATAAATAGCTACTTATGTATTTTCCTTGGTCCGTTTTGGGTGTTGTAGTTCTTTTTAATCTGTTTTAGGTATTAAAATTTTCGCAATGATCTGTTTTAGGTATTAAACACACAAAAAAAACCCACCAAAATGATGCACTACAAAAAGTTTAACTGCCAGAATGGACCAGTACGAAAGGTTTAATTACCAAAATGAATGTACTACAAAAAGTTTAATTTAACAAATTGGACCGCTACAAAAGGTTTAATACCTAAAACAGATAAACCTAAAAGTACATAGCTAGTTATGACATTATCCCGAATATGTAATACTTGCAACAACTGAAAAGTTGGAAAGCTCATTAAACTTGGAAATCATGATCATGGACCCATTAGTTCATTGCTAACCAATAATCATCTGACTCCCTCAACTAGATGTGCACAAAAGGGCAAAGTATTATGGTTTGGTTGTAGAAATCCAGTATATCGAATTTTCGTTAATTATCTTCCATACAATGCAAGTCTGAAATCTGAGGATAATGGAATAACTGTTTCTTTTTTAGACACGAGAAATAATGCAATAACTATAACTACTGTTGTAAACAAAAAAGAGCAAGTCGATATATTTATTTATGCCCTAGCACTTTCCAAATGCAAACTTATGGACTTTTTGCTGCAAAATCTTATTCTATCTGCTCTAAATGTTTAAATATAATAGATAATCTGTTTTAAAGAGGTCAAAGGCCATGTTAAATTTAAAACTTGAAATAAAAACACATCGCATCCAAATGAAAAGGTATGGTGCTCGTTTTTGCTATAGCTGATTTCAATCAACTATTATGCAGCGCCTGCGAAAGGTATGGTATCGTACAAGTAAACTCTGTAGGCGGAAGTTGTGCAATCTGTTCTATTTCATCCCCAAGAAGTAAACATGAAATGGGCCAATAAACTCAAACAAACATTTGAATAAACCTATAACTGAAAAATCTTCTAAATCTCAAGAGAACAAAAAGAAAAAATATATAATGATGGAAAACGATGCAAGAACCTAAACTTTTGCCGGTGACATCGGAGAAGATGGACTGAAACTCCTTTTCCTTGAGTGGACCACGAGATAAGAGAGCTTGGATAAGGGTATGGTGCCTCCAGCATAACGTAGGCATTTTTCCGCAGTAAGAAAAAGAGTTTCTGAAACCCTGATTTGGGGGAGGAGAAGCAAAAAGCTCGAGGGAAAACCCTAGATTTCTTCGTAAGCTTTCGTGAAAATTTGGGGGAAATGAAATATTGGCGGGAAATTTATACTATGGATCAAATCATCATTGGGTGCCTGGGTTGTTGGTGTGTTTCCTAATCTTTGAATCGCAACTTGAAATGTGTAAGGAACTGTAACTTATAAAAATATCATGTGGTTGGAATTTTAGATTATATAATAAAAATAAATAAAATTTTGGTTATAATTATAATTGAAGAAAAATTATTATTTATAACAAAATTTTGATGTAAATATCTCATAACTCATACTTCTAATCGGTTTTAAATATCATTACCTAACACATTGCTATAACTATCTAATTCATTCCACGAGTAAAATATATATAATCTTAAGTGTGTGTTCTAGAAAAAAATTCACCAAAAGCCCCAAATATCGAAAGAGATGGTGAAATTAAACTTTTTTAAAAAACTAGAAAATCTTGTTTTCTATCTTTTCAAAGAAAATATTTAGAAAACTCAATCTTGCTTCTGGTTTGTGTTTTCATTTTTAACTCGATGTCTTCTATCCCTCTTCACATTCAACCACAACCTCTTGTCCTCATCCTCTCTATCGACCACAGACTAACCATCTTTGCTTCATCTACCCCAATCAGGGACTAATGTCTGCTTCATTTGTGTCCCTAACTAGTCTTGACTCTTGAAGAATTGTTACTACCTTTTCGTTTTACATGAACTTCCACCGATTTTAAACCCCAATCAACATAAATCGGCACTATCTCAACATAAATCGGTCCTGTCTGAACACAAATCGACTCCACGTCGAGTTTCCAAAAGACCTCTGTTAATTATGAACACATCAACTTTCCACCATCATCTATTCACTTTTGAGCTCTAATAAACATAAATCGTATTTACCCTACATTCTCAACACTATTGATTTTTGTGCATCCAATACTAATCATCATTATCCATTCTTTAGCTATTTAATTTCATTCAAATTCACCAATGGGTTAGATTATGTGGCTGATTATCGAATCAGACGATCATTGACATTCGAAATATGAGAAAAAACAGTTTATATAAATGATTATAACAAATTCTTTAAGATAGCGTTTGGTTCACGGAATGTAAATCGAATGAATTAAAATTTGAATTTTAGATTTAATATGGTTGATGATGAGGGCAGAATACAATTTTTAGTATCGGTTAAGAATATAGGTTGAAATTTAATTCATTTATATGTTGGATTTTAATTCATGTATGAGTTGGGAGGAATGTCAAAAACCTATAAACAAATAAACTGATGAAAAATACATAAAATTTAACTTTTGTCTTAGTTATCAATAATTATAAACAAACTAAATTTAAATTCCAATTTCCATCGAATTCAATTCCACAAACCAAACGTCATCTAAAGGTAGATATCACCCTTTAATCGTAGGAACGATCACGTAACTTATAAAATATGATCAAGTTTATTACTAAATAAGTGATAATATATAATAAGGTCCTTATATAAAATGAGAAATTATATTTCTATGAAAATGATAGAAGCCTGGAACTAAATATTAAAAGTTCAGTTTTCTTGTTTCTCTATAAAAAAAAAACAAAATACAATTGATTAAACATTATAAATTAGAAAATAAGATTTTATTTTATTTTTGTTAGTAAATACTCGTACATATAGTTACAAAAATATATAAAATTCACCATATTTATTTTTTATAATTCTATCATATCTTACACACATTAAGTTTGTTTATCGTATCTTATTTAGGGTTTAATATGAAAAAAATAAACATGTTTTCATTTTTTTTGCAATCTAGTCACACCGTGTTATTTTTTCATAAGAAATTCCTCAAGTTATTGTTTTTCAATCCGGTTTTCTGAAAAGTTTTGTTTTTATTCCATAAAACACCAACATGTTTTCACTTTTTTTTTCCCCGAAAAGTTCACAAACTTGAAATTTTTTTTGATAAAACAAAAAAAAATTTCAAAAATCATAAACAAATATATTACTTAAAAAATTTTATTGGTAAAAAATAACACGGAGGGACTAAACCACAAAAACGTGAAAACATGTTTTTATAGTAAACATTTTTTAAAAACTCATTTTATTACTTATAACCAGACTCTAATAGTCAAATTTTACAAAACCAAAAAAAAAAAAAATTAACTTGAGGATTTTATTGAAAAAAATAATATTGAGAGACGAATACATATGATTTTTTTAGTAATAAACGCGAATATTTATAACACATAACCCAAAAAACTATAATGATGCATTAAAGATATTGTTAAATTGTAGAAAAGAATTGTAATACACACCATAATTCACAATCTAGAAGTCAACGTGAATGATTAAAAAATCATTATTTCCGACTAATATTCTAGAGGAAATTAGACCACCGACAAGTGTTAAGATTATTAGAATGTGAGATATTTTAAACATTTTATATATATACACTTGAATTTTATTTTTGAAAAATAACTAGCATACTTAAAAGTTTAATACCGGTTTAATATGAAACTGATGTATTATCAACAAAACGAAACCAAATTTTATATCCATACTTAGCCTAGTAAAATATGTTTATACTTTAAAAAGTTTAAGAAAAAATGATTAAGAATGCAATTTGATCACATTTCAAAGTGTCTAAATATAAATTTAAAGTTGGTACGAATTCAATTATCTTTTAACGAGTTACTAGATTAGTTAGATTACATTATAATAGATTAAATTGAATTTGATTTTAATTTACATGTGACTAATTAAAGTTTTGAACGAATTAAATGAGTGGCTGATACTGACAAATTAATTACTTATTTAATAGTATTTATAGATTATTAAAACATATTTAACGCCGGTAATAAAACCTAGAAACTAAAATTTAGTTTTCTATTTAAATTTCGTTTCGACCTTTAATTGACCAGAAATAGGATGCAGTTTCCTTTTCCTAGTCAGATTTTCAAAAACAAATCACGTTTCGGTCAAATTAAACCACCTTCATCCTCCTCCCGAAACATCAATGGCGGCTTCCCCTCCCCTGGCTATAAATACCTCCCCATGCATTCATCCCTATTATTACAGACTGCAACTTCAATTACAACTACTTACATCGGAAAAACCGTTCACGACAATGGTTGAGTTTTCATTCGAAGATGTGTTGATGAAAGGTGCGATTTTCGTGCTTGTTCAAGCTCTGGTTTATCTTATCCTCTCCAATTCCTCTGACGTCTTCTCCAAGTCGAAGATGGTGAGATCGTTTAGCTTCAAACCCGCACGATCTGTTAGTATTCGCCGGATGTTTGCTGCTATAGCGGATATGCCTCCCGGCGGCGAGTCGTCTCCGTCTTCATCAACAAGGGGGTTTCCCTTCTCAACGTCGGAAGATGACTTTAACAAGTTTTACTAGATTTAGAAATTGTGATTACTTAATTGGTGTATTTAATTATTTACATTATAATTTTGATCATTCTTTAATTGTTTTACAGAAAATACAATTCCTCTATCTATCAAAATATCATTTTTTATGGACGCACTTTATAGTAATGAAATGAAGATATAACCTGGTCATTTGTTTTAGGATTGTACTTCAAAACATATATTAAAAAAAATATTTGGTAAGGCGAAATAAAATAAAATGTACATGAACTTTACAAGTTTTATTTTTATATATAATAATCTCTAAAATAAACATTCATTCATACTTACATAATGCATTTATATATTCATGTCATTTGCCTATGAAAATTACTCATTTATTCCAATTTATCTCATAATTTGATGCAACCATATGAGCTAAAAGACGAAAAAAAATAACCAAAAAGGAAATGGTTAGTTTAGATGCTTTTATAATCTTTTTTTTTATAAGAGTCTCACTTAATTAAACATGGGCATCTAATGTAATGGATTTTAGCAAATGGTTAATTACGAAAAGAAAACTTAATATATTATTATATTTTTTTCTTATTCAGGTAACATATTAATGTCTTTTCAATTTAAAAAATATACTAATAACAACACACCAATTAAGATAACAAATTAACTGATCACATAACTGATAATCATTAAAAAATTACATCAAGTTGCATGATCAAATAACACGTAAAAAAGTTTTGCTGGCGGGATGAAAAAGTTGTAATTTCAGCACAATTTAACAGTATTATTACCTAAATTGATGTGTTTTCATTAGTACATTTTTTTTAATTGAAAAAAAACTAATATGTTACTTAAAATAATAAAAAAGATGATAATATATTAATATGTTACATTTTTCCATAGTTAGAAAAAGATTTGTTTATGTGTAATTGGAATTTCAAAGCACTTTGCAATCCTATCTCTCCTTAAGATTCAATAGCCGTCCCACCAAATATACACATTAACAATTTTTTAAAATAGTTTTAAATTAAAAAAACAATAAGTATTTAATTTCATACATTATCATCAAAGAGAAAAAAATTTCAATCTAAACAGGCTTATAAATTTATTTGTTTTGGGAATACAAAGATATTTTGATTGGTGCAAACTGCAAGGACAAAAATTGTAAAATACAAAAGTAATGGCATACATAAATAACATCTGATGTGAGGGTAGGTTTTGTAAATACACACACAGTACAGTACACGTTGCCATCCTGGTTGCGCAAGTGTCAGTCACACCGTTTTATTGTTATCGGTTCAGAAAAAGGGCTGCCTGCCTGCATGCTCTTCACGCAACGTTCCTTCTTCATCCATGTTATTCTTCAATCTTCATCATCTCAATTCCCAATCACTTTTACAACATCTGTGGGTAAAATTCCTCTCTTAAAGAACGCAAGATGAATGCAACCACCACATTGCAAGTTATCTCCCCTGTTCCCACTGATATCGACATCGCCAATTCCGTCAAACCTCACCACATTTCCCTCATTGCCAATAAACTCAATCTTAATTCCAATCATTATGATCTATACGGCAAATACAAGGCTAAGGTTCGTCTTTCATTTCAATCTGCCCTTATTTCTGTATTATGTAACGCAGATGAATCAAATTTTGGATGTTCATGTGAATTCATTCATGTTTTTAAACCCACCCTTCAATTGCGAGAATTAGCTTTTCATTTTGCCCATTTATCTGTATTATTATTGAAAATTCTCAGAGATTGAAGTCAATTGTAACATTTGAGATATCCTATCACACAGCTGTTTATCATTTGCCCACCAACGGTATCAACTTGTTGGTGGTTGCCATATATTTGGTCAATTATGTTGACTGAAAAAGTAAACTTGTAGGATGCGTTATGCGTATGCCCACAAATTTTTGTATAGCCTTGGTGGTTGGTTTGCATTTTGACCAAAAATTGCCAAGTCCAATGACTTTATAACAACTCCAATAGGATACTGCTAGGACTGAAGTTTTTAATTGATGGTATGATTTGTTTGTGTGATAATTTTAGGTTTTGTTGCCTGTGATTGATGAACTTAAAGAAAGAAAAGATGGCTTCTATGTTGTTGTTGGAGGAATAACGCCAACTCCGCTTGGAGAAGGAAAATCGACCACTACTGTTGGACTTTGCCAAGCTTTGGGAGCTTTTCTTGATAAAAAGGTAACGCTTTTTGTTGATCTTGACCGATAATTGCGAGTTTGAGACTTTGAATCATGGATACTACCTCTTGACCGAAGATCTCTTAGGTACTATATCTTGACCAAAGATCTCTTAGGTAAGCAGCATACTCTAAATGCAACAACATTGAACTTAAAATGGATAAGTTAGAAAAACTATCATTTAAATTAATTTTGACTGATAATTATGAGTTTGAGACTTTGTTGAGCCATGGACACTGCCCCTTGGACTCTGTTAGGCCATTGAATGGTTAAGATGGAAAACTGGCATTCTAACCGTTGCAAGTGTTTTTGTTGCAAGCATTTTCTCACAGAATGTCACTAGATGTATAGGAAATTTATTGTGTTCTTTATATCTTGCAGAGGGTACACCCTAACATTTCCACATTTTGATGTTCAGGGACAATTCTAGCATTTCTGAACATCTTCAAGCTCATTTTACATATTTGTTTATTGTTTGTTTCATGAAATTGTTTTCTTTTACCAATTATTGAATGGTTTTCTGGAACAATATTAATAGCCTAAAGTATGCTTAATGATTAACCGAAGTTGAGTACCTTCTTGATTTATAATATAATTATATCTTGGTGGTTTGCATTTTAAAGATTTCTTGTTAATTCAATGATAAAGCTTTTTCTTGATGGTCACCTGTGCTGTTAGGTCCTTACCACCCTTAGACAACCGTCACAAGGGCCAACATTTGGTATCAAAGGTGGTGCCGCTGGTGGTGGTTACAGTCAAGTCATCCCTATGGATGAGTTTAATCTACATATGACTGGCGACATCCACGCCATAACTGCTGCAAACAACCTTTTAGCTGCTGCCATTGACACACGAATGTTTCACGAATTAACTCAATCTGATAAGGCACTTTTTAATCGGCTATGTACACCAGACAAACAAGGTAACCGAAGCTTCAATGATGTTATGTATAGACGCTTAATAAAGCTTGGAATCACAAAGACAAAACCTGAGGATCTTACCCCAGACGAAGTCAGGAGGTTTGTTAGGCTTGATGTTGACCCTGAAACCATCACATGGAGGAGGGTTATGGATGTAAATGACCGTTTCTTGAGGAAAATAACCGTGGGTCAGGGCCCTGATGAGAAAGGGATGTCGAGAGAGACGGGGTTTGACATTTCTGTTGCTAGTGAGATAATGGCAGTTTTAGCCCTCACGACATCTCTATCTGATATGAGAGAGCGGCTTGGGAGAATGGTGATTGGCAACAGTAGAACTGGTGATCCCGTTACTGCTGATGATCTCGGTCTTGGAGGTGCTTTGACGGTGCTGATGAAAGATGCGATTAATCCAACTTTGATGCAGACTCTGGAAGGCACCCCTGTTTTTGTTCATGCTGGTCCTTTTGCTAATATAGCTCATGGAAACTCGTCTATCGTGGCTGACAAGCTTGCATTAAAGCTGGTAGGTCCTGAAGGCTTTGTTGTTACGGAAGCTGGGTTTGGCAGTGATATAGGAATCGAAAAGTTTATGAACATAAAGTGTCGTTATAGTGGTCTGAGACCTCAATGTGCGATTATTGTGGCGACTATTCGGGCTCTCAAGATGCATGGTGGCGGACCACAGGTTACTGCTGGGAAGCCGCTTGATGCTGCTTATGTTACGGAAAATGTTGCTCTTGTGGAAGCTGGTTGCATGAACCTCGCTAGGCACATATCAAATACAAAGGCATATGGTGTGAATGTTGTCGTGGCTGTGAACAGATTCTCGACTGATACGGATGCAGAAATAGCTGTAGTAAGGAGTGCTGCATTAGCAGCCGGTGCATATGATGCTGTCGTCTGTTCTCATCATGCCCATGGTGGAAAAGGAGCGGTTAGTTTTATATTTCGAACTCTTTTAACTTCCACCTCACACGTTTAAGCATTATCAACATGCCATTTCTTGTGATTTTACCAGATTGACCTTGGTGTCGTGGTCCAAAAGGCCTGTGAAAGTGCGACTGAACCATTTAAATTCTTGTACCCGTTGGATGCAAGCATCAAAGACAAGATAGAAGCTATAGCAAGATCATACGGTGCCAGTGGAGTTGAATACTCGGAACAGGTACTTGATATCTTCATTAATCATTTATCTCCAATCTCCAAGGACGAAAGTGTAAATTTTACTTGTGTTTTATCGTAGGCGGAGAAAAAGATTAAAATGTATAGCAAACAAGGATTCTCAGGACTTCCGATCTGCATGGCGAAAACTCAGTACTCATTTTCAGATAATGCTGCAGCTAAAGGGGCACCGAGTGGATTTGTGTTGCCGATCAGGGATGTAAGGGCAAGCATTGGGGCAGGCTTCATTTATCCGTTGGTTGGGAGTATGAGCACGATGCCCGGGCTTCCTACAAGACCTTGCTTCTATGATATTGATCTTGATGCTGCTACTGGAAAGGTTAAAGGGCTTTCTTGAAAGTTGTGTATGCCTAGGCATATATAAACATGTTTTTGTGGTTGAAGTTGTCAGAAGTTTGAGATGTTAGATTGTTTGTTATACTTACACTTCGTATCCTTCCTTGTTAGTTATAAGACGACTGTCGGTTTACCCGTTTTCTGAGGCCTTGTTCGGCCAAGGCATACGAACTTGAAATGACGAAAAAAACAGAGATCAATTTTAGGTTTTTTTTTTAAAAAAATTTTGGTGTTAGAAATTACGTGTACAGAAACGAACTTGGAATTTACTAGGATGATCTTGCCCTAACTAGGTATCCAACTTTGGTTATGAGATAATACACAAGAAAATTGTGTTGGTAGAAATTCATTTGTATGTATAATATGTTTTTCTAACGCAATCAAGTGGATAAGATGTGTTAACTTTTTAAATAACCGTTAAATAACAATTAGCATTGCCGTCTTAACACTAATCAAAGTTGCACAGCAGCAACTACAATCTTAATAGTTAAGATTTTAAAAAAGTTGTTGAGCTTTCAACATTGCTGAAACAAGTTAACACGTCAAGAAAAAAATTCCTACATTAAGCCACTTGAGAAATTTATATTTGTTTCGGGGTAGCGAGGGGCTCCGTCTCTTGCACCCTTTTAAAGGCGCTGTCCTTAGGACTCCTGGTTTAATGTATGAGTCTTAAATTTGATCAAACTTATACGAATGTACATTCCGCATCTCCGTACTCGGTAGTTCCAACCAAAACCAAGAAAACATGTCAAAGAATTACACTAAAATAATAACATTTGAGACTTTATTGTTAAGTTTTGGCTTGAAAAATGGTTTGCCGCAGAATCTCTGCTGCTTTTGGCATCAAATTTAATGGAACCAAACGAAAAAATGTATTGCTATTATTGAAATGGTTTAGATTGATTTCATCTAAACAATTTATTTTTTATAATAAGATAATTTTAGAATAAGAAATGATTCATAAGAACTTAAACAAAGATAGTTCGGTTCTAGGACTTCCATAATTTTATCATAAACTAACAACATTTTCTTTAAACATTGAATTTAGAATTGGATAATGAATTTAATAGAACAAACGACAGATTGAACTCATTTGCCAAGGCAAGAAGCTTTGTGAATCTGAAAGTGGAGACGAGAGAAAGTTTAAAGCCTACCTTACAGAAAACAGAAACAAATAAATGAATAATGACAAAAACAGTCCCTACATGTTTTTAGATTTGCACAATACATCCCATTTATTCTTATCATAACATTTGTTGTACAGCCCTTCTCAACTTAATTCCACTCCAATTATACAAATACAACTGTTTTATTAAGTTCTACACATACAACTGTTTTGTATTACGAATTGACGACCCTGCAATTCTTTCGAACCTCTCCACTGGACCCTGTGATGGAGCTCAAATTCCCCATCTTGATCATGGATCTAACAAAGTCATCGAGGAACATCCGTGAGTTGTTGGCGTAGAGTTCAACAAGGGCTTTTGTAGTTGACACAGCTTCATCACTAGAGTACAGGAATTGATCGGATTCTAGAAGTCCCCTACCTTTCACCAAGTTTTGGAAGTAATGATTGTCAAACAAGTCCACAGAGTTACGATCAAGAGGCGTGGTCTTGTTCCCGTCTCCATTAGCTGGGCATTGAGCCTGAAGGTCAGATACCATGGACGAGTCTAATAGCGTCTTATCAGGACCATTTGTTCCAGAGAAGTTGTATAATCGATCTCTGAACACACTACACTTTGCAGATCCAATAGTATGCGCGCCTGTGCAGTTTACAATCTAGCTAAGTAACTTTATAAATTTGAAGAATGACATAGATATTAGTGATGAGCGCAACTGAAAGGACGATAAATTGTACAAGCGAAAAGCGCATACCTGATAGGGACACAACATCTGTAAGGTTGAGGCCCACTGCCACAAACTTGGCAGTGATATTACTGACTGACTCAGTAGGGCCAGGAAGATTAGAATTAGCTCCTGACTGGTTTGCCACGATTCCGTCCCTTCTTCCTAGCAAGACGGTCCATGATGGTCCTCCACTCTGCAAATAATAAATTGCAGTTGTTCTGTTGAAAATTATAATTCAATATTAGCCAGTAAGGGACAACCATAGACTTACTAAGACAACTGAATCTCGTGCTGCAATCGCCAGAATGTCAGCACACGAGACAACTCCACTGCATGTGCTTTCTACAGCGCTTTTAATAGCGTCAACCACCTCAAAACCCCTAACGGAATTGATGTTGGGGAAGGCAAACTTCTCTCCATCGCTTCCGTCCAATAAGACCGATGCATCGCAACCCTGACACAAAATTATATTTTTTGTTAGCAGATGCTAAAAATGATGCTGCAAAGAAATTCACCAAAAGTATGATAATGTAGGAGTGGCTGCAACTGCATAAGCATCCACTTATAATAAAATTAATGCAGAATGGGTTATTATGGTGTTGTCCTCTGTTAATTGCTTCACACCATTATGAAATATTTAAAAATTGGCTGGCCACTATAGCTAGGGAAAAAAAACTACTAAAGTATTGGGACTTTTACAGCTGCCTTTGTTTAATGTAATACGAAAAGAGTAAAAGAACTCACGTTCACAAAACAATCATGGAAGTGAAGCCGAAGCAGAGAAGCAGCCATTCTTGTTTCTGTCTTGATCACGTTTAAAACTTGTCTACGTACAACACGAAGAAGACCTGGGCATGAAGTTGTATAGAAATCTGCAGTTAGCTGAGATCTTGCAATCAAACACAACATTGACATAGTCATAAACCATGCAAAGCCAGAACTGCAGTTTGAGCTCTTCATGGTTTTAAGCATTAGTATGGTTATCTACAATATAAAAGTTACAAATTACTGATTGTGGCATGTGAAGTTCTGGCTTTATACACAAGGGTCACTATCATGTGCTAGTTGGAGTATAAAACTACCTTATATACACACTGAAAAGTTTATGCAAAACCAACGTGTCATGATGTAGACTGGCCACATAATGGAGTCAAGATGATCATGTAGGCTTGCCACATAATGGTTTATTGGTTTACGGATATTTTAATATTGCCTGCATTGACTGAAATGTCAGATAATCGTGATTGTTGTTATCAGATTATATATAATATGTATGTGTCAACAGGAAGTTCAAGAATCAACGCAAGCTCAACACTTTTAGAAAGAACCATAAAGCTAGGAGGCATGGTAAACTCCTTAATCTCCACTAGCGTGCATTAACAATTAACTTTTACGCACCTTATTCTTAACAAGAATTAGTTTAATCATCCATATTAGCAGGGGCTAGATGGATCCAAATCTGCACCAATGATGTTAATTAGTCGGCATTAAGCAACAGAGCTACCACTAGTATTTTAAATGAACATATTAAAGTAGCTGTGTTTTTGTGTTTCCCTTGTCTTGGCAAATCAACAAGAAGTTTCGTGCTTGGGACTTAATGGTCTCACTTATCTAGACGATTTAGTGGTACAAGCCATAAAGTTTGTAGGGATAAACATCCACAGTGTGTGGAACGCGGATCTATCTTCTTTTATTTTTTGTCGTCTTCAAAACTGTATTGACGTTAGGTTGGTCACACATTTCCATTTTGTAGGTCTTCATTTACATTGCACGAGGGGGCATAATGATCTCTTACTATGATATCCATTTAATTGATGTAAAGCGACACAAACAAATGAAATCTTTATAGTGTTGTTGACGCTTTCAGCTAGTATTATGATCTTGGATTTAATTCTTCTTGGTAGATGACTCCAAAACTGGCAAACAATCAATTGATAGAACAAGCAATGGCCACTTCTTCAATTCTTACCATTTACCACCATCCTATAACTATAGGATATATTCCTCAATTATTACTAGACAAGTACATTGAGATTCAGATTTCCGATCAGTAAGCTAAACAAAAGTTCGAATTTGAAGGGATTACCTTGACGGTCTCCGAGGAATCTTCCATATCTTCTCAACAACAGCTCCACTGATCAACATACTCAAAAGGATCAAGAATCATAACAACTAAATAGCTGGTTACGAATTCATTCAACACAAAATCTGATCTTTGTGCCAAACAAACACTGAATTTGCTAAATCCGTTGTAGGGTTGCTTGAAAAAGCATAATGATGCATCTCTAGGCTCCTATACAGCATTATCTGAGAAGGTTTCGTTGCCAAATTTAAACCAGCAGCCTCAAAAGATGATGATATGAAATCTCCAGTTTCCATTTTCTGCAATTAGATTATCATTACAACGAACACAACACTGGCAAAGATCTGAAATTAGTGCTAGGGAACAAGCACAATTTATTACTAAAGTTAAGTGATTGTTAGCCAATGATAAAAGCTAGGTGGGGTCTGATTCTATCCAAAATTTATCGATCAGAATGTTGTGGCGGTTATCTGGGGCACGTTTAAACCCCTCCAACATCCGTTAATTGTTTAATCTGAAAAATGGCTCGCTCAATCGACCTAGCAAGTCGAGGGCTTCGGTTCAATCCTCTTCCCCTCACATCTATCAATCAAACAAGGATTCGACCTTGCTCTGTAATCGCATTCTCGGCATCATTGGATCTGAAACATCCGCGTAATCTTCTCCGACGTATTTCGTGTTCTGCCGTCGACGAACAACAGATTAAGCAAACTGAGGAGATCTCGTTTAGCGATGCTGAGACTTCACTCATCACTAGTCTCATTGGCATCCAAGGACGTGGTCGCTCTGCTTCTCCTCGGCAACTCAAAGTAACATTCTCATATTTTCTCTCCACTGAACTGACAAGATTCCATGGCTATCACCCCTCACATCCATCCAAAATATGTGTCTAAACTTGATATTATTCGATATTCTTATGAATCGCACAGGACGTCGAACAAGCCGTGCAGGTTCTAGAAGCTACTGAAGGCGTCCCTGATCCGGCAAGTGGTTTTAAAACGCTTAGTTGTTAATAGATTGATCATGCATGAAAATAGGTTTTTGAGGTTTTCTTAATTCAAGTGTATGCAGACCAGTTCAAGTCTGATCGAGGGCAGATGGCAATTGGTCTTCACGACGAGACCTGGAACTGCCTCGCCAATCCAGGTTCTTATTGTCACCAAGGTTCTATGCAAATTTTGAGCTTGAGAATTTAACCAGAACTTTATGATTCTTGTAGAGAACGTTCGTGGGGGTCGACTTGTTTAGTGTATTTCAAGAAATTTATCTTCGAACGAATGATCCCCGAGTTTCGAATATCGTCAAATTCTCTGATGCAATAGGTGAGCTTAAAGTTGAGGTACGCATTTTGGCATTTGTTGATGATCCCTTTGGTTGTAGTTGTGCTCAACGTAGGTTTGATGTTTATGTTTGACACAAGTGCATTTGGTTGATCTCAGGCTGCAGCCACAATCAAAGATGGGAAAAGGATTCTTTTCCGTTTTGATAAAGCTGCGTTTTCGCTCAAGTTTCTCCCCTTCAAGGTCCCATATCCGGTGCCGTTTAGACTCTTGGGTGACGAAGCAAAGGGTTGGTTAGACACAACATATCTGTCGAAATCTGGGAACCTTCGAATCTCAAGAGGAAATAAGGTAACTTAACGTATGTGGTCACATTTCTGTGTCATTACTTAAAACATTTTTTGTGTATTCGTTGTGTTAGCCTTGATTTTCTTGAAATTAAGGACCGTTAGCTATGTTGGTGTAGTGCAGGGGACGACATTTGTACTCCAGAAGCAAACAGAACCCCGACAAAGATTGCTTTCTGCAATTTCCTCTGGTAGTTCAGTGATGCAGGTGCCGTTTCAGATCTTCATGACGAATCTTGGAAGTCCATTGTAAATTTTCATCAGAAAACTTGGTTAAAGATTTCTTTACTTGCAGGCCATTGATGAGTTTTTGTCGCTAAATCAAAATGTAACAAAGGGCGAACAACCACTCATTGATGGCGAATGGCTAATGATCTGGAGTTCACAGGTCAAGTTTACTATTACTTTTGTATAACTTCAAGATAAAGCTCGTCTACCATGTTTATGTGCTTAAAACTTACCTATCTGCCCATCTTTAACCTTATCTGTATCACCGTATTGAAAGATGTTAAGACATTTTGACTAAAATCAAATATACTCGGTGGCTAATTTTTGCAGATGGAAACTGATAGTTGGATAGAGAATGCGGCCAATGGTCTTATGGGCACACAGGTGGGATATTTGGCTTATGAATTCTAAACCCGATTATTGTGTTGAATAATTTATCATTTCTATAGACGACAATTACTCAGCACAAGTTTAATAGTTTCATTTGAATTGTGTCTATCCAACTTGTTCCACTTTTACAATTTTTAGATCGTCAAAGAGGGCAAGAGACTCAAGTTTCTTGTTGACATAGCATTCGGATTTAAATTCTCCATGAACGGAACTTTCGAGTATGTTTCTTATCAACTCGACATCTTTTAATGATGACTACTTGTCAGATGGTTAAAATACTCGTCAATAATTATGAAATATGAGAATCTTGTGAAACTAACCCTATATCATAACAATGGGTAAGTATGTAATTGTAACTTGATCTTCAACTGCACAGGAAATCTGGCCCCAATGAGTATGATGTGACGATGGATGATGGTGCAATAGTGGTCGGGCCCTATGGGCTTCCGGTTGAACTTGTAACCAAATTCAAATTGGAAGTGTTGTAAGGCTCTAAACTAGTAAACTTGGCCTTTTTTGTGGTTGTGTACGGTTCTTTGGCTCTTGATGAACGTTGTGTTTTATAGATATTCCGATGACAAGATCAGGATAAGCCGAGGGTACAGCAATATTCTTTTCGTCTACCTTCGTGTTGATAGTTGACAAAAACCGCAATCGAGTTTTCTTAAAAAGTAAGTTTTATGGTTTTCTTTCAGTCGAATATGCTGACCAGCGAACGGTTTTACAATGATGAAATCTTTCTGTTGTATAAGCTGATGCTTCGTTATTTCAGGTCTCTACTAATACTGTGAAGATTGTTAGTATTAATATGATGGTGATGATCAAATGTTAGTTCTGTTTGTTGTGATATAGTAAGTAATACGAATTTGTACTTAATATTGTTTCCACTTTACCCAGAGATCCAATATTCATTTGGTTTTTAAATTTTTCAATATCATTCGACATCTTGTTCTTGATTAGTTATGTAACAGGATTATGTTAATGCTGATTTCGAGATATTTGAAAAGAAAGAAAAACATACTCAAACAACTAAATTTTATTTAGGATGAAGAATACAATCTTAATTTATTTTGATCCGAACAGCCGATAGGATACGCAATAACAAAAAACCTGTGATACAAATTCTAACTTCTCAATGATGATTAATCAACATCCCTAGTATCACTGTCCTCCGTGACAACTGCTGTGCTTCCTGCACCAACATATTCTCCATCTAGGGAGGTTTTAGTTGACATGGCAAAAGAAGAATGGGGTGTTGATGGGTATGGTTCAATGATAGGATTAATCAGGCATAGGTCACCAGGAAATGAAGGCGATGCACCAGATGATGAGGAGGAGGAAGATAAGGTCAGATATAGTAAGAGCAATGTAGAGGAATGTGTGGAACTAGAGAGAAGATTGGATCATAACTTGAGCTGGTTTGAGATTACCCAAACTGCAGTGGTGTAGTCACATATATTAGTTATATTTTGGCTCTTCACTGACTACAAAAGCTTGAAGTATATATTTAGTCAGAAGGACATGAATATGAGGCAAAGGATTCCATGAAACTGATTAAGGACTATGACTGCGAAATTCTATACCACCCAGGAAAGGCAAATGTGGTGGCAGATGCAGAATAGAGTTGATGAACATAGTCAATACTTTGTTTTGGTGACAGTCTCTTTTCTCGTCGCCAACAATCAACATTCATAACCTTCACTTTCACCCGGTTCTCACACCTTGAATGAGCCTTGCTCGAATATCACTTGTCAGCACATGCTCACCATACGGTGCTTACCCCTCGAACTAATCACCCTAAGTCGGATAAACAAGGTTAAGTCATTAGGTGAAGCAAATTAATACACTTAAACACCAAACAAGAAAAAGAACTCTATTTACTAATATATATGAATGCCTAGTGCCTACAAAAGAAAATTCACAGCGTACCAAATTGTAAATTGTTGTTATTTAAATAAATAAGGAGGAATTGCCAATTTACTAATTGAAGTGTCGCATCGTTGCGTGTTAAGAAGTTTTTGATTGTGTAGATGATACAAGAATAAAAGGTCAACATAGAGAAAACAAGACATGTCACTGGCCCTAGATTATGTATGCTTAACCACTTCTAGCAGAGATCAGAACATAATTAATCAACAACTGCCATTTCAAAAGATGTCTACAAATTATTATTGAAGGCCGGAGGGGAAGTGCGTGTTTTTTTACTAAAACCGATTAAACTGAAGCGGATTATGTTGATGTTGCCTAGTTGTGTTGCACGTCCTTGATCGGTATTAAAAATTTTCAATTTTTCGAGATATAGTAACTCTATTTGTTTATGATTTGTAATGAAAATCCACTCTTTTGGAACTGGTTGGTGTAGAGGACTAGAGAATGGATTTCCCTTTTTTAAAACTATTTTCTCAACATAAATATATATTAAATAATTGAGCTGCCTATTTTTGAAACAGATTACATATTTTATGTAATTGATAAAACTAGTTGGGCAGTCAGTTTGACCAGTTTTTTAAATTATCAAATCAAACTTTTGGTAAATTTGACCGATATACTTGGGGTCAGGGTTTTTCAAGGTTGTTATTCAAGTCATTTTACTCCATCCCACGTACAGCAGACTACAAATCCATACACTAGATGATGCAATTTTTTGCATATAAAATGGTATGTTTTTTATCAAGTCCCAAGTTAGATTTTGTACCCTCTAACCACAACGATCTTCCCAATTGGATATTCATTTCTAGTAACAAAACCAAAATTAAATAAACTAAAGAAACAACATCTCGTTGATTAAGATTGGATGGTATTGGTAGGTCAAAAGTAGCAAGCAATGTATAATCTCAATCACAAATTCACAATGCAAGTCAAACTGGAAATCATGAGAGAATTATTTAAAAACATTAGGCCAAATGTTTACATCAAGATTTTGCATGGTAGGTTTAACATGAAGTGCAGTACAGCAGATCCACCAATACAATAACTTCACCTAAAACCCCCTCGTCCCACTTTCCAAACCTAAAATAGAAAGAAAATTAAGGCAAAAAAACAACAAAAAGATCCTACAAAGTTGAGTTGAGAGAAATGTAAAAGCGATTTGCACATTTGGGTAAACTACAAAGTTGAGTTGGGAGAAATGCAAATGCGACTGCAAAACAGACTGTATTCGACGAGTTTAAATTTCCATGAGTCGTTACTTTACCCCATGTCTTTGCCATGTCTTTGTTCAATTCATTTGCTGCAAATTATTCATCCTTCTTTACTGGCATCTCCTACTTCATTACAAGCCACCACCAGATTTCCTTCTAACACACCAGATACTACATCATCATTGTGCCCTAATCCTCCCCCGTCATCTTTTGACTCAATATCTATGGCTTTCTGAACGTCATCTTCCATACAAACGTCTGTTGCTACTACTAAACCTTTTGGTTCCTCTTCATTGTTCCCTAACTTCGTGCAGCCCTTTAGTTCCGCATCTGTATCAATGCGGATTTCCATCACCTGCACACCCTTATCCGCACTGTCAGCTTGTTTAAACTCTGCATCAGCATTGTTATCCTCAGAATACTGGCTTCGTTCATTATTTTCTTGCATTACCTCGTTGTTGTCCTCCATTGACCTGCCATAACCCCTGCTCTCACTTTCATTTTCTGAATCATTCTCCACAACCTCTTCATTAAGTCTTTCAGTGCCACGGCTCTGTCTCTCCAGACACTGTAACCGCATCCTCAAGTCATCAAACTCCCTTTCCATCAAGAACAGCCTTTCCTTCAATATCAGATTCTCTTCTTCTAATTGAGCTATATGGGTATCTTGATCATCAACTCTATTCTCCAAAAGATAACTACTATGATCAGCACCACTGTAGTTCGGGTAAATCATCTCAAATCGGCTCAAGTCATGATCCAACCTTCTCTCAACTTCCACATGTTCCTCTACATCACTCTCACTTGATCCGCCTTCTTCTTCATCCTCATCATCTGGGGTATCTGCTTCATTTCCTGGTGACCTAAGCCTGATTAATCCTTTCATTGAACCATACCCATCAACACCCCATTCTTCTTTTGCCATGTCAACTAAAACCTCCCTAGATGGAGAAAATATCGGTGTGGGAAGCACTGCAGGTGTCACCGGGCAAGGCGATACTAGAGATGTAATGCCACCGGCTTTCTTGGCACGGATTAGAAAAGACGTTGTGTTCCTTGGAGCAAAAGGGGCTGATCTACCACCATGATTGAATTTCTTCTTTGGAAAGTATCTCTTGGCCTTTAAACGATTCTGTTGCTGCAATTCCTTGAGTGTAGGTGGATTGTATCCACTGCCAGCCCCCAATCCCATACCAAGACCACCGCTGCTGCTGCTGCTAATACTACTACCTCCTCCACCCATAACCTGTATTTCCTTCCTATTGTTGTTATTCCACTTATCGTTTCCTTTCTTCCCCTTCCAATTCTTGTTGTTTCTTGGTCCCATAGGCTTCAATGAAGACGAAGCAAGTCCAGATGCCTTCATATTCGGGGGGTTTTGGAACTTAAGCTGATCCACTTGTGGCGGAGGCCACATCCCGTAACCACCACCTCGGTGGTTCAACATCCCCTGAGGCTGCGATTGGTTCACCATCATTTGTGAAGGATTCATCAACTGGTTCACAAACATCTGAGAATTCTGGTTATTCATTACCTGTTGTGGCTGACTCAATACCGGTGGTAAGGGCTGCCCCATACTCATCATCTGCGACTGAGTCACCATTTTCGATTGGTTCATCATCTGCGCCTGATCCTTCATCAAGACTGCCAACTATAATCAGTCTATATACTTGCAGAAAATCGCTAACCCCTTTTTTCGAAAATTATAAACGAGATCTAAAAAATTATTCAAAAACAAGATTTTTTGTTTTTAAGATCTTGAAACAAATACGATAAGTAAATACACAATAATCACGATTCAAACGTAAGTGTTGTGAAATTACCGATTAAGCACAAGAGACATCAAATATCAAAGCGAATTGAGAATCAACAAACCCTAAACCTAGCAGAAACAAGGTTGATTCTCGATATTCACGATAATCTGCGTGATCTATCAAGAAGAGAATTAAGATTAACAATTATCTCACAACCGTCTAATTGATTTTAAGAATGAATATCAAGAATTTTGTTTTGCGATGTTTAGGCCTCGTCTTCCGAATCGCAAAAGCTAGCGTATATGTGGAGGCGAAGAGTGCCCGTGGTTGCTTTATATAGGAAGGTGAATAACGAGATGGACGATTGTGATTAATATGATGGATTCAACGGCTTTGATCATCGTCATCTAAATCTGAGTCGGTTTGGGTCATATTTGCCGATTATGTATATAATTATTTTATATTTTATTTATATTCCTTAACTACCATAAAATTAAGAGTAAAATATCATTTTGAACCATTCAATTTTCATACTTATCCTATTTAGTTATTGAAGTGTTTTTTTTATTAATTTACCTATTAAACTTTAGTTTACTGTATTACTTTTTAAAAATAATTAAATTAATCACTAAATGTGTACAGAATATGATACCAAATGTATATAAACTATGTTAATTTAATAGTTAAACTTGTATAATTTTTAGTGACTAAACAAAAATAAAAATAGTTTAATGGCTAAATATGTATGCAAAAAAAGTTTAGTACCTAAATGGATAGTAAAAATAGTTTAATGATTGCACTAGACAAATTTAAAAGTTGAATGATTAAAAATGAGATTAACCCTCAAATTAATATTATTTTTTATAATATTACGTTTTAGAGTTTACATTCTAATGTTTATTTTTATATATAATTATAGGGTAAATTACAAGGTTCACCCCTATAGTTTATTAAAAATTATGGATTGAGTCATTTATCACAATCCTTTTAGTTCAAGTTTTGTAACAGATTTTGTCCTTTACCATTTAAAATGATCAATTTACCCTTACTTGTTTAATAATTATTACTAATTTTGTTTTTATTATTATTTCAGTTATCGTAAACTGATTGAAAAAAAAAAAGTAAAAAGCCCAACAAAATTAATTTAATATAAAACACATAATAATGAGTAAAAAAATATTTATAAAGACATGAATAATTATTATCATTAATAATAAAAAACTAAAAAAAGAACGTTTTGAATTTAGATTTTTTAACTTTTCAAAATAAAATATAAACCTTTTTTTAAATCATAAAATAAATCTTTTTTATTAAGCTTTTATTTTTATCATTGTTACATTAAATAAAATTTTAAGAAAAGTAAAACCATCTATAAAAACATATAAATTGTTATATTCATCATTTTGATAATTAAAAATTAGAAAACAAAATATTTTTTTAACTTCATTTTTTTTTAAATTTTTGTTAAAAAGTAAACGTTTTCGTGAACAATAAAATAAATTTAAAGTTTTCAAAATCTTTTGATGGATTTCTAAAACCTTTTTAAAAACATTTTAAAAGTAACTATTTTAAAAAAACGTTTAAAAATTTTAAACTTTTTAAAACAGTTAAAGCTTTTCAAAATGAATTAAGTTTTTTAAACACTTTTTTTTTAAATGTTTAAATTATAAAAATATTTTTAAATGCTTACTAAAAATCTTAAAATGTTATTTATGCAAAAATTTTCAACAGGTCAAAAAAAAACTTTAAACTTTTTGACAATGTTTAGATTTATTTCTGACTTAAAAAGGTTTAATTTTTTCAAAATTTTAAAAATATAAACTCAAAACATTATTTTTTTAAATTTAATTATTAATAATAATAATTCATTTGTCTTTTTAATATTTTATGTCTTTATATTAATTTTACTGCTATTTTTAATTACTTAGATTAGTTTGTTATTTAATAATAATACAAATATTTATAAATACAACATTAATAATGATTATTAAATAAATAATGGTAAAATAGTTATTTTAAATGTCCAAAGAACAAAATCCATAACAAAATATCAACCATAAGTACTATTAATGTAATTTTTAAAGTTAAAGGATACAACTTATAAATTCTGATAAACTACATGGACGAAATTTGTAATTTACTCTTAAATATACGAAAAAAATTATTTATATTGTAACCGTCATGAATTTAACACATATATAATAAAATTAATGAACCATTCTCTGGAATCCCTTTTATCATTTATAATTTTTCATCTAACTATTTATTACGTTCATAAATTTTGATTTTATGTAAATTTCGATGTAAATTTACTAATTCATTACGTTAATAAATTTGATTTTAAATTTATTAATTTTTTATTTTTTAGTTAAATATTTTGTAACACTAATACGTTTTGATTTAAAATTTTATTATTTTATATGTTTAAGTTTAAATATTTTGTTATGCCAGTACATTTTGATTTCAATTTAGCATTTCATTCGTTTTGATTTATATATTAATTAAAAAATCAGAAATATTTTTTGAAGATGATATTTTTCTGGTACGTTGCATAATAAGATGTACTTTTACAATATTATATATATATATATATATATATATATATATATATATATATATATATATATAGAGAGAGAGAGAGAGTGTGTGTGTGTGTGTGTGTGTGTGGGTGAACCAGGTTCAAAAAAATACCACTCGAAATCAAGTGCACCCAAAGGTACCAACCTTAAAAGACTTTATTTTAAAAAAATTTATCATAACTATGTTTAAATTAATGTTATACGCATGATATATGATATTCACGTAGATTCACACTTTCTGTGTCCTTAAAAATCATGTGAATGTTCAATGCATATCTATTTGAATGATCATCCAAGTGAATGATCATTCACACAACTCACATGACTTTTTTTACCATTCACAATATTTATGATGTTGATCCTTTTGAAAAAAAGTCTTATAATGTTATCTTATAAATATATGTGAATAATCATTCACATTAGGAACGCTGGACCCGCTGAAATCTCATAGGTACGCTAATGAACCTAATTTATATATATATATATATATATATATATACTATTAAAAGAGTAACTATACTCATTTCTGGTGAAGACACGTGTCATCACCATGAATCGAATAGATTTTAAAAATAATAAAGAAAGTTAAATCAAATCTATTCAAATCTAATATAATCCACTTTTAAATTCAAATCAAACAAAATCTAATACTCTACTAACTTATTAATTAAATCTATCCAAATCTAATATAATCCACTTTTAAATTCAAATCAAATTAAATCAAACAAAATCTAATAATCTACTAAATTATTAATTATAAGATAATATAATAAAAGTTTAAAAAATATATAAGAAAATAATTACTCTTCATATATAATTTAGAAAATATACAAAATTAATAGGTCATAATAAATAATAATATCCTCTTATATACTTTTGTTTAAAAAATAATATTTATATCTTTATCTTTGTATATATTATATTTTATATATATTAAAAATTAAAAATATCCACGTAATACGCGGGTAATAAACTAGTGTGTGTACACACACATTTACGAATAATAGTAGATATTGAAATTTGCATGGAAAAACTATATGAATAAATTATGTATAAATAAAATTTATATAATTTGAAGATTGTTAGTAGATATTTATAATTAAATGAATAAATATTAAATTATAAGATTATATGGTATAAATAAATAAAAAAAAGTATAAATTATTATGATCGCAGTATAAAGATATTTGGTTAAAAATAAAGAGGACGTAATTGAAAAGGTTTTTAAGGATAAATGAAAACAAAAGATGTCAAGAGGATAGAGAGAAAAAAAAAATAAGAACTATATATATCTTAACATAATAAATAATAAATGGAGTTTTTGTTTCAATCAAATATCGTTGATCAAACCAGGAGTACAAAACTTTTAACACACATTCAAGGAATTCTACAAAATTTACAACCTGACATATTACACACACAAAACACTAGTAAGATGTGTAAATCGAAAATCTCTAACGTCGCGTTACATGTACAAAAGGCAAGAACTATAACCCAGAATTTGGGTTGTTTCCAGCAAGGATGAGGGAGATTTCGAGACCTCGGCTGAACGCCTGGTTGAACATTAATCGGGTTTGGAATGTCGAGATGAAAGGAAACCATGAACACAAGGCAATGGGAATGAAGATCAGCATTCCCATCCCAGCATCGTATAACCGACCAAGAGACCTCACTGATTTCCACAACCCCATTTTTTTCACCACAGGTTTCCAAGCCACACAGATCTGAAACAAAATGACGATAAAAACTAAACATCAATCTTTTCCTTTCAAGAACCACCGAAACCCATATGACATGGAAATGTTAAAAGAATAAAGATGTAGCAATTCCAGAAAACTTACAGAAAGTATCCCCCAACCGGTGGGTAAAAAGGCTAAGATGCTAGCAAATATATCCGTTACACTAAGATCAGACAGTGCAACAGCAACAGCTATACCAGCAATTGCAAGCATGAAGGCAACACCTTGTACAAATCGCAAGATCAATTGAAAATTGACAGATATTTTCTGGCTGAATGTGAAAATCTGTTGGCATAAAAACAGCAATGGAAAGAAAACACAGGTAAGAGATACAACGATTTGCTTCAATGTTTGGGGTGTGGTGTTTTAGCATTCAATGTCAAAGTTAAGTACCTTGAAAAGAATAATAATCCCGACAAGCACAAGCCATGAAAATCCATACACCTGCACAAGTATATATATTATTAGTGCACTCTGTTGATAATATATATATATATATAGGGTTGGGATCATTGCAAAACCTTAATTTAATGCAGAACTATAGATTCAATCTACACCATAGGATTATAACATAACACTAAGGATAAGATGATAAATATGCAATTAACATTAAATTAAGAGTAGCCCACCAAGTTTGACTACTAATTTTACAGTGTTACGTATATGATATATATATAGTATTACTTCAACATTGAATATATGATTAAACTATTACTTCGACATTAGTCGATCTCGATATGATATATTGAATGGTCGTCTGGGTAAAAAAAAATTACACAAAATAAACACGTAAAATTTTTTCGAAAAAATTATATCATGACCGGTATTATTTTAAAAAGTATAAAATTCTCATTTTTATGGTATAATTTTTGAATTTAAAAATTAATCATATTAATGTTATTTTAATTTAAAAAACTAGGATATTTTATTTTGCTAATGTCATCTTTATGCTATTGCCAATCTTTTCCATTTTTACCCTTCAATAAATTAAAATATCACTAATGCTAATCTTTTTCTTACTAACTTCACACTTAATCCTTTTAATCAAGACCATTAAATTAATCTAATATATGGACGATATTGGTTCTACAAATCTACACTAAATTTAGGTTTCGCAATGATTCCATCTATGTGTGTGTGTGTATATGTGTGTGTGTAAGAAAAACAAGGGTATTGAAACTTGTGAATGTAAGCACTACAAGACGCAAACAGACGATAAAACAACATTTAAATATTTAATAGCAAATAAGACATGCATGAACTGATGTTGACCCAATGATAAACTTGCTTATATTATAAGTGACGTTCTTACCGATAGTGACGTATTGGATCCTTGCACGTCCAATTTGTAAATAACGCCATACTGGAAAATGAAAAACCGTAGGCTCAAAATGGTCTCCATAACCCTTCCTCCAAATGTCCGGATATGAGACTGCAATTTGAATTTCATGATAATCAGTCAACCTATCAACATTAAAACATCCCATTTGTGAATCCCATCTAGTGGCAGGCAAATTCGGGATCCCATGAGTACCCCGCAAACCTATGGACGAGACAAACCACCTACTGAAGAATAGAGGCAGGCGGCTCCAAAAGCCTCTCAACCACCCATCACCCCCATGGAGGCTCATGCAAGATGTATAAATACAAGATAAGAGAAATAGCAAGAACACTTTTATTCAACACAACAGCCATATATAGTAACACAATTTCCATTCACGAGATTGGTTTTAAGATTCCATTTGTTGATATTGTTTCCTGCATACACTATTTGTGGATCCCATATTTTGTCTCGAAGCATGTAAACAGGATCCACAACCACATTTGCATTACTCACATCTTATGGATACGTACCAATTCTTCATCCCACCATGCTTCCCAGCTTTCTTCTCCTTTAACACCGATTCCACCCCTGTAAAAGAGCCAATTTGTCCAATCTCGGAAGTCCTCAACCGTCCTAACAAATCAAACAAAAAGGTAATGCACCAAAGAAGACAACATAAACTGACGTATAATTCCAAACTGCATAACTTACTTCTGCCATTCAAAACCCGATGGATTGAACAAATATGGAGCAAAAAGCCATGAAATTGCCATGAACCAACTGCTAACACTAAGAAGAATGTAGCTGACTGCACCTTCATTGTACCCATATGTAAGGTACACGACCAACAATAGAACTACTTCCATTCTGTTTCAATATATCTTATCAATTGTCAGAAGAATGAGAGCAAAACAACTTCCGTGTGTGTGTGTGTGTGTGTGAGAGAGAGAGAGAGAGAGAGAGAGACCCTTTGACAAAGTGACTGCGTGAATAAAGCCTGTAATTCTCAGAAAATTTGATATGGCGCACAACAAAGCCCCGACCAGTTGCATGATACTGTATTCAAATCAGTATTTTTGTCAGATTACAGTAACAGAAATGGGAAAGAAAGAACTAAGAAGTAGAAAAGAAAAAAAAAACCTTTGCACCACCATGAAGAATGGTTCGACCAAAGTAATGTGTTCTAGTGCCCAAAGAGAATGTGAAGAAAATTGTACAAAGCTGAAACTGCATGGTGATAAAACTAACAACTGCCTGCAACCGTTCAAGATTTAAAAGGAAAAAAAAAAAAGTTAACTGCACGAAATAACTAGGGTAGGACAACAAGGTAATAGCCATTCACAAAATTGTCAAACAAGTAAATAATGGTGATGTTTAACCAACTTGGCAACTATTTTTTTACATGGACTAAAACAATATATGACTTTATCAAAGTATGTCTCATATTTGTAGGCTAAAAGAATTAAGTAGAGGTTGCTTTACAAAATACATTTTATTTGTCCGGTGGGGCGCCAAATATCTAGGGTATGAAATCTAAAGGGGGCCTAGGGTTGAGGGAGATTACAGGAATACACAGTTCTTCAATCTCACCAACTATTGTCCTTATTTGTCCTACATCACTTGTTTTATCATTAGACATCATTGCATCCCATAAAAAAAGCCGTACCCTTAAGAATCCCTGCTCTAGGATAAAGCCCAAAACCATTGGTATGGCTGTGAAGACACCAATCTGAAACAGAAACTGTGTATTCAAAGCTGCAGTTAGAGCTTTGTTGTCTAGCACTTCAGATCTGTTTTGAATATCTTCACCAACCCCAGACAATGCCTGAAACAAGAGGATTTATCAAGGATACCAAGTACAAAATTCTACTGAAAAGATTTATAAGCAAAACTTAAAACTTACCAAATACGTTTTGCCATACAGAAATATGTATACAGTAATCACTGTCAGCTGCAAACAGATCACAGTAGCAATTAAGGAAGCAATTGAGCCATTTTCATAATTTGCCTCAAATCCAACAGCCTATACTAGTTCAACATATTCACAATATAATTTGTACGGACCAAGCAATTTCGAGTGCCCCGCAATATATGTTATACCACCAAGTAATAACATAATTTTATCAGAAAGGTGCATACCATGGTACAAAAGTAGTATCCAACAGTCGTAAAGTAGAACGAAAGCATTCGAAAGAAATCAAACAGCTGCCCAAGTCTGTATATATCCCTACTAAGAACCTGTTCACCATTTCCACCTGCCACTTTTCCTTCAAACAGAGCAATCTGATTGAGCCCAACATCTCTTCCCTTGCCAACCTTCACAACACATCAACCAAATATATGACAAGCTCAAGTGTGAATTTGACAACTTTAGAACAAAATAAAAGATTGTTGAGCATAATACCTGGATGTATTCATGATGAGTGATGTTTCCTTGCCGCAAAGTTGAATTGAAACCTGCAATTTAAAGTCCAAAATGTAGTATCTAACATGGAACAAACCAGGATTTTGGTAAAAAAAAATGCATAAACAAAGATGATATTCTACAATGTGGGAGATGATAGTAATATTATTACGAAATGGAAAGAACTAAATATAAATAAATATATACCTGCATAAATATCTTCACTAATGTTGATGACACGGGAGGCTTTGCTAATACCACCCCGTGTTATATGGAACACTCTATCAAACACATCAGGATGACCATAATGCATGCGAACCCTAAAAACATTTTAAACATCACAACAACATTAGCTACACGTAACTTCTGGAAACAAGAAGATAATGCTTGCATATAAAGCCCTGAAAAATTATATACGAACTTACTTTAAAGGACTTGCAAGAACACGCTGTCCAAGAGTCACGAAACTAGTTTCTTGGCTGGACATGAAGTATGCTAAAGAAGAGACACTGCATAAACCGATTCAATGCATGATGCTGGTTGTATTAACAAATGTGTGTTAGGAAAACAATAAACTTATACCTTCCAGTAAATACATGCTCCCTTACGCCAAGAATGGTAGCAGGACGGATACCATGATATGCATGAAATTCTTCAAGAAGATTTCTCATCTTTAAAGCTTCCTCAAAGTAATTATCCTGAAGGATAAAGTAACTTATGTCCTATTAGTACATGTGCTATATAGTCGGTATCTCATGAGCAAGATTGATAACTATCAGTGATTGCATTAGCATAAAATTAGGATCAGTAAACTTTTCTTAGTTATCTTGAGGATATTGAACTTTATATCTTAGCTCACTTTTGTTGTGCAAAGACATCGTAAATTTGTAAATATTAATAAATGAGTAACTCTATCCATTTCTTGTAATGTCGCGTGTCATCACCGGCAATTGACACATGGCCCTCATTTTTTAAAATATAATAAATGATATTTAAACCACATTTATCCAAATCTAATATAATCTAATTTAAATTCAATACAAAACAAATCAATCACAATCTGAATATTCTAATAATTAATACTTTAAAACTTTAATATCATTTTACTCTAATAAATATTTGTAAATATTATTTAAGCATACTATTTATGAACAAATTTTTTTTTAAATATTTTATATCTTATTTAGAAGTATTGTAAATGTTAATAAAATATTATAAATATTTATCAATGCAAAAATAAAGTACATTCATTTACTATCTAATAATTAAATATGTATGTATCATGAAATATTATTAAACATGTGATTTATTTTTAAAATACTTTATGAACCAACCTAATGTAAGACATGGGTTTTTAATCTAGTTATTTAATAAAACACACAATAATATTCTCCTAAGATATGATTTATCACATGATTTCAGAGCATTGACTAGATGCCCAGAACTTTGATGAAACCATATGTCCCTAACTGCCACCGACTTCATCGGACTTCTAATCCTCACTGGCAGTGCCATATAGTCATTCCTCAGAAGAAAAAATCTTCTGTCTCCTGCCACCAATCATTCTTCGGTGGACCAGAGGGCCTTCTCATCCTTGTGAGATTCAAAGTTGTTGGTATGAAGTCCTAGCAGCCACAGGCCCACAACTAGCCATCTCATCTGCATAGCAGTCATCTCAGTGGTCATCTATCGACATTTCTCTTTTTTCTTTGAATAAAGACGACAATTAGTCGTTGTCAGCGTTGCTCTGCCATAGCCATCTTCTCATCATGAATTTTCTTCTGTGGTATCCTTATCATGATTTCATTTTAATGGTTCTTGATATGTCGAATCAGGTTGATTCAACTTCTAATCGTCGTTCGGGTTCTGTTTGTGCAATCAAAGAATTAGTCAATGTTCTTCGACTTGATCAACAGTAGGTTCAAGTTTGATTCAGCAACCTTGTGTACACAAACAATTGATCTACTTGGGTTTGTTTTAATCTTTTAGTTGCCAACCTTGATTGGTTCTGCATTCAGCAATCGAAATCCACTTCTTTCTATTAAATCCGCAGTCGATTCAAGATTGTAGCCTTGTAGGAATCTTCTATTTGATACACATGCCAATATCAAGAATTTTGGGTTCTCTATAAGCGTCACTTTTTTGTATTAGGTTCCACATCAGTTTTTCCATATCATCTTCTTTGGGGTCTACAGGCTCCAGATATGAGCACCGTTTCTCCTTTCACGGTTCAACTTTCAAGCTACTGATATCATATCAGTAGCTTGCAGATGAATCTGTCAATGGAATGAGAATCTCCAGAGCCCACTAAGTAGTATTTTGTTGCAATTGGCAACAATGGGAATCAACTCCATCAATCTTCGAATAGTTTAGATCCAAGAGAGCATGATCATATCAGCTTGAGGGAGTGTAGGTGATTGTATTAGCATAAAAATAGGATCAGAATATTTTTCTTATATATGTTGGGAATATTTAGATATTATTACTCTCCTAGTTCACTTTTTTCTTGTATGAATACCTCACGAATTATTTAATAAAAAGACACAATGATATTCACCCTAGATATGATTTCTTACAGTATATACTAGACTTACGTGAAAAGGAAAGAAAAAATCTTACAAAGAGCACATCATAAACAAAGAAGTTCCAGTGGGATCATCAAATAAAGCTACAGAAATACATACCTGATTCATGTCAATTGTCTGGACAGCATTTCCACGAGTAAAGATAATCGCATGATTTTGATTTTCAGGTTTTCCCTCGCCAAGTTTGGGATTCCCAGGCAACTTTATAGAATAGACTTCCTGTGTGACAAACGCAAAGCACATGCTCGATTAATCTAATACACGGATGCAGAACAATAGAAGTGTAGCAGCATGGAAAATAAGAGAGCTTCAGAAGACAGAAAAGACAAAAAATAAATACCAAAATAAAAGGGGGCCCTAGAAATAAATAGAAAAAACCAATAGAAAAAAAAAAAATTAACCTTGTCTTTCCCGCTGATGTCACCCTTCACAAGTTTAGAGAAGAACTCTTTGTGCACTTTACCAGCAGTCAAGGTCTCCACCTCATCAATGAAAGCAACTCGAAGTGCTTCATTTCTAGAAGGTAACCCACAAACACAATTATTGCAGATTAGAATCATATCAGCAATTATACCAGCACATGAAAAGGCTTAAATAAACATATTTGACAAAATAAGGATTAACAGGAAATTTTCTTTATCTAGGGTGCAAGGATTAGCATATGCAGCGACAAAACATACACATCTCACTTTTGCAATAATAGTGCAATATCAGTAGCCTCAGGCTTTTGCTCTTCTTTCTGTTTTCCATATATTTGGCATGTCACTACGTATGTAAATTTTAGGTCAGCATGAGCTCTTGCTTCAGGAGAAAACTCGAATCCTTCGGTCTCTGTTGCTTCGTTAGCAGGAACTGCTGCTTCCATATCTAGCATAGCCATTTAAATATTATTACAACATGCCTGAAGCAAAGGAAATTAAAATGAGAAATGACAAAGATAAAAACACAAACCTCCAACAGTTATTCTTTCCAAATAAGCCTGAAGCATTAGCGCCTTTCGGTAGTACATCATTCCTCGCACTGGATATGGTTGATTAGAAGATAAATGACGCAAGAATCAGCAACAAAAGCAAAAGATAACATTTCACCGGTATGGTTAAGCAGAAGGTAAATGATAAACAGACCAGTTCTTGCTAATGTTTGTCCACGATATGATGCCCAAAACCTAAGTTCAAGATTCTCGTCTTCATTATCAATGAGATCTGACTCTGGTGTATTCTCATCACGGCCTATCCGAGCAAGAAAGTTTTTCCATTCATCTGCAAAATCCAAAAAGGGAGTTCATGCAGACCCCATAAGTTTCACCGTACGACTATCCCATCTTTAAAACAACTAACACGTTTCCAAAAATGATCCCATCTTATTGGAGTTTGAAAGCCTAAATACCTGGATAAATCTTCTGAAGGTAAAACAAAATAGAGATGCCATCTTCATTTTTCTTGAGAAGCTCAGGCATGCTATAAAGAACTGTCTCCGAATAATATGGAGTGAAAACACTGGACAAGTTTAAAACATCAATCAGGATCCAATTGGTATCTTCTATATATTTAGGTTAGATATGTTTTTAAAAATACAAATGAGGATTTACCTGAAAGATAACATTTCACGGACAGGCCTGGTTGTGGGAATAGACATGAAAAGTGAATTCGTGAAGAACTCCAACCTACGTCTAGCCTCCAAGTTCCTAGGGACGTTTACTGCTGAATCCTTGATGGATAAAAGCGAATGTAGCCTCCGAATTTGTGATCTCTTTAAACAAATGAATAATTAAAAGTTTAAGTAGCCACACATAAAAAGGAAAGGTTAACTGACACAAGTTGACTATTTTAGGAGACAACAAACCAACTCAGGATCTCCTGGCCACTTCAAGTTTGAAAACAGCCGACCATCTTTCCTTGCTTTTTTCAGCATATTCCACGTGGCATAATTTTCTCTGAAATATAATTCAATGTTTCATCATGTTACAAACTGAATTAAACCTTGGCAACACATAAGAAAGATTACTTGTTAGACACACACCTCATGTTGCCACTAAAAAAATCAAGCTGGATAACATCATAAAGGTCTAGAGCAGCGTTAACAGCACCACTCTCCAATTCACGTGTTTCATCTTGTCTCTGAGCATGTAGCAGCCAAACCACATTATTATGGCTGGAATGAAGACAGCAAAAAAGAAAGGAAAACAGAAATGTTACACCCATCAGTATGGTTGGAATGAATACAGACCAGAATTCCTGTAAGTGCGATAACTTTTTGAATAACAAGTGCCAGTTTTTTCAGTTGAAAATCGGAGCAGATGCTTCTTTTCACAATACTTCCTCGAATATCTTCATATATTCGTTCAACCCTGCGGAATATAAATATTTGAAAAGATGAATAACGCACTAACATGACAAAACAACCACTGCTTAAACACTACACTGTGCAATTGTGCACGTACCACATATTCCCGTCATTGTCCAGAATTGAAGTCAAAATTAGTTTAATGGTGTAAAAGCACTCCTCGACTGCATATTTCATGTAGTCATCCCTTGAAATTCTATCCCACAGCTCTTCTTGTGAGTCACACTCTCCAGCAATATCTTTGGCTAGGTATATCTATATATTTTGAAGAGGAAAAAGAAAGAAATTAATGAAGAAACCCAAGAACTAAAGAATCAAAATGTGACGAAGTATTTGAACCTTGCTGGCTAGAAGAAAAAGAGGCCACTGAACCATTGGAACATTCCCAGTATTTTTAGGCATTTGAAGCAATTCCATTTCCCTGGAAAAAGATTAATGATAAACACATAACTGTATTTGAAGAAAAGAAGAACCATTCAAAAGTCAAATGCTCACAAATTAGTAATGTAATCTTCTTCACGCAAGTTCCTAACAATCTCATTCCAGAACGGTGAAAATCGAGCTGCGTCAAACTTATCCTTCTCCACAACCTTTGACATAGCATTACAGAGAATACTTACAACTCAGATTTACTGCTAAGACACATCATGATGATTCCAGTGCAACTACAGTAATCCTTAACTTACCTGTCCAGTTACCCTAAGGGAATTCCTGCAACATATAACTAACCATTAACAAACAAAAAATGCTACTGGATTCAATAAGTGGGATTCAAAATTCTGTTACATTGAAAAATCAAGAACACCTGCTAGCAAGAGGAATATGAAGATTATCCATAAATGCCTCTGGAAACCTCTCAAAAAGTTTGTGGACAGCACTCAAAGACCTGATCTGATGGCATTAAGAAACAATAAAACAGTCAAACCTCGAGACAAAGCACAGATACAAAAAAAAAATGAAAAATCTAGGAATTTATATATTTCATCTACGCTTGATATAAAGTGAAAACATCAAGTGAATATATAAATAGCAAGTTAGATCATCAATGCTGCCAACATCAATGCGCAAACACCAAATGTATACAAAAACAAGGGAAATATGAAAATTATTATTACAATTCACTAGAATCAACATATAAACAAATATACGGGAGAAGAGAATACAACCTTTCAAAAATACAAGATATAGGTGAAATATGATTATATGAATCGATTCGGGTGCATGGCTTTCTACCAGGGTTCACACATACACAAGAATGATAGGTTAACTTACTTCACCAAGACGATCTCTAGCTCCAAGCAAGAAACCAACGACAGCAGATATAATGGTGTAAAAGATGTGGATGTCTAAAAGATAGATCTGTAATGTAAGAGAGAACCAATTCAAACATATACAAGAGTACTGTTAGATGACAAAATCTCACAACGTAAGTAACTTGAGAAAGTATAAGAAAGCAAAAAGACAGCAAAATGCCAACTTACACTGAACACCGGAGCCCACAAGCTAGCAATAGTCAAGGCGTTATGGTTGTCTGCATGTGGAATCCAAGGATTAAAAAATATGATGGTAAACCTTTTTCCTGGATTTTATTAATCTTTTTGGAGGGCTCAGGGCGGTGTTCCATTTCCAAATAATAAATTTCATGAATATCAACAAACACGGCTTACTTTTTGATACAAAATCATGCCATGAATAGCGCACATCTTTAATATCAATTATAACCCTTGTTGGTTCCACCAACGGCCTGATCTGCATAACCATTCAATGACACAAATAAACAAACAATTCAAGAGATACTGAACCACATGCAAAAAGACCATAACAAGCTAGTTACCTGGAGAAAATAGGCAAACGAAAACTTGCCCCCCAATACAACAAGCCAGAAAAGCAAATACCTGAATTTCGAAGACATTAGCAGACAACCAACAACTTATTGAAAGAAGAAAAGAATTAGAGAAGTAAAGAGATGTAGTCATTACATGATATAATCAAATGTCGCCTCGTACATGCCACGGCCAACATAATAATGCTCCTTAAATAAAGATCAGACAAAATATTGTCATTGTCAACAAGTAAAAGATTATGAAAAAGAACCGAATGAATATAAAGCTATGTGATATACAAAGCCCACCTGATGAATCCATTTGATTAAACGAACTACAGACGAATTATCACACCGATTGAACAGATGGTGACAGGCTGGTAATCGTGCCATCGAGCTCCAAAAGAATTGAATACCAGCATAGATGCATAGAACAATTATATATACTTTGAAAACAATCGACTCAGAATTTGAACTAGTCTTCTCTTGGAGACCTTTCCTGAAATTGAGATGGCATGACAGAAATCTTGTGATGCTTTTAAAAAAGGTCGCCATGTGAGAAATTTAACAGCATGCAAAACTAAATTAAGAGAAGAACATACACGTAAAGGAAGCATATGAGAATAGTAGTGAAGCTAAACCAAATGAAACGAACAAAAATCCGTGAAACAGCCAAGAGCCTTGTCGTAGAATAGGCACCATACATAAACACAATGTCCAACGCACCTGAATAGAGAAACAATAAGAAACAAAACAAAAAAAAAAAAAAAACCTTAAAGAGCACGTTGTTTATTAAATAAAAATGTAAGTGCGACACCTACTTTGAAAAAGCTTCATAATAAAAAATGTTGGGCCAAGACTTAGAACTTCCCGTATTGTCTTGGAGTCAATATTTCCATTATTGAATGCTATTATCGTAAGTGCCTGTGGGGATGAAAATCTTCAGTACCCGAGAATGTAACAAGTAAAAGAAATTCCGACAATGCGCAAAGAAATAAACTTAAAGAAAACTTTGAGTAGCATTGCAAGCTACTTTTTCCCAATAAACATTAATGGAGACAAGTGGCAAACCTGAAACATCATGAAAAGGAATATCCACAAGCGATGGAAGCTATGGTAAAGGTGAAAAAACGTCCGGTGCTCAACAAAAGAAGTTTTTCCACGACGCTTCGTGACAGTGGGACTCAAAAAATTCTGTTTAAAAAGGTAAATGTAGTTAAAGATAGTTGCATGGAAAAACCCACATGACTTCTACAATAATGCACGTAGAAGAAACAACCATACTTCAGAACCTGCAAAAGCACTCACCAGTGCTATAAGTACCTCTTGTTATTTAATTATGCTTAAAGAAAATTTGCTACTTGATGCAGATATAACAAACTTAAATATAGCAAAAGATGGGTCACTATAACTCGATGGTATGACCACACAGAAAGAAAGATCACAAAATGAAATACCTTATTTGACCTTCGAGATGGCTTCAAAAGGAAAGGTGAATTTCTGTCTAATGGCCAGCCAAGTTTAAGACAACTACGGGACCTAGAAAAAAAAATTGGAGTCAGCATGAAAGATTATAAATATCAATCATCATAAAGAACGTATTTAGAAAAAACAAAGCTCACCAGAAGTACTCGTTAAAATCATCATAATTTCTCCATGTGGAGTGAGGAGCCTTCCCATTTTCGTTGTTATCAGCCTCCTGCAAATTCAAGGGTGCCAGTTAGAATAATTGCAGACTGTAAAACCTTTCTCATACACAACACCACCCAACTAAATTCTTGATATGACAACATTTTAACAGTTAAAATGAAGAATACGTACCGCTGCTATAACATCATAAATAGGGGTTACGACTTGTTCGAGGAATGAAACACCATTCTCGTTAACACAACTGGTGGCAGGCTTTGCAAGCTGTTGCATCAACAGTTCATCCATTTCTTCTCCCATCTGTTGATTGAACTTTGAGTTAAAGCAATCTATAACATTTTACTAAATGTATACATCCAATAAAATGAAGAATCCAAAGACATTTGCTCTTGTTAACAAAAAAGTTCTAACTTCCATGCTATTAATCATGCATGAAGCTACACTAACATTATAAAACATGACCGGATGAAGAAAGATTTCAATAAACAAAATGAATAAGAACACCAGTTTTAATACAAATATCCTTACACGATGAAAAACGTAGCATAAGCATTCCGGAAGGTATCGAATGTTGGCAGCTTCACCCCATATCAAATAGTATAAAGAGATAAAAAGTAGTTTTTTTTCCTTGTTGACCTCCGAACTGCAAAAAAGGGAGACCAAGGAATTTACAAACAGAAACAACATCGTCAAAAAGTTTCCATTTCCCCAGATAATTTGTGTGTGTATGTATATATGTGTATATATATATATATATATATAGTGCTCTAGCAAACCCCTAAGAGATTACAGGCTTAGAAACGTCATACTTGCTCCACATTGGCGGGACACCCAAGTAGTTGCACCATTTGATGTAGTTATCAAGAGACTTCAAAAACACTCTCTCCACAGCAGTCTCGTCTAGTTTCTAAAAAATTAAAGCCCACTTGATTAAACATGCCATTTACAAATACAAATCAAGTTAAAAATTAATTTTCCACATATCCCACAAATACCAAAACAAAAATATTATTTTCATATTCCCCTCCCTCAAAAAGATAAAAAAGTGTGTTCATGAATTGTTGTAATCTTTCTATCTAATTGTATGCCTAGCTAGCACGCCAATTTTTTTTTCAATGGTTATTAATGCTGTCTTGTTGTAAAACACTAAAACATGCATCTTAGAATTAGCTATAAAAACATCATCAAGATGCTGGATAGATATGTGACCTACCGGGTCATGCTCGTCCGGAGTACCATATCGACTTTGCTCATTTGACAGAAGATTGACTATATTCTCCCGTTGATTTGAAACATTACCTTTCTGGCAGACAACAAAGATAATAAAAAAATGCTTAGGGCCAAGTATCAGTTCAAGAAACCACTTCAAATGGTCAATGCCATGTCATTATGAGTCACGGCCTTAAATAATTAATAGATCATCATGAACTATTAAGCAACCAGGTAGACAAATTCTAGCCTTAAATTCATTTTATAGTTCAGTAACTGTAAAAGGTAAGGCTGCATGAAGGAAAACAAGATCTCCAACATGACAGACTCTTGAAGGCCAGACCACTGCAAAGTGAAATATAAATACAAACCCTGTTCTGTACTCACTTGCACAAAATATTGTAAAGAGAACCCTTGTAGATATCATTATCTAATTTTGCAATCACAACAATTACAAACCTGAAATCCAAACACATAATGCAGAAAGTCGAGCATGTCAGCACTCCTAGTAGCAGGTATTTGAAAATTTGCCGGCAACTTTGGAAGACCTCTGAAATACTTCAAAGATGATATCGCAGCACGTACCTGAGCATAGATTCATGGCATCTTCAATACAAACGAATGAAACAAAAGGTAGAGAATTGAAAACTGAAGAGACAGATACATTAAATCTATTCACCTCGGGGAACAATGTGATAGCATTTGTCACAGAAGGAGCATCAAGAGGAATAATATTATAAGCAATCATATCTTCCGTCATAGCAGCATCAGATTCAATCACCCGTTTTAACTGAAAATTTGGAACAATCATTATAATCTGGTTAATATGCGCAAAATTTAACTCATATACACAAAAAAAAAAAAAGATAGATTAACGCAGCTATGTTGCTAAATACGTGCATCAGAGATTTTAAAATAAGATAAACCATGATCCTCGAATTACATACACGAAACTAATGTAATTAGTATGCTGCCACCACCAACCACAGAATAATTATCTCAGATACATTATTTCCAAATAATATCAATAGGAGATAAACCTCTTCAGATATCAATCCTTTTGCTTCCTCTGGCGATACCTCCTTAGAAAGCTGCTCCAATACAGCTCCCAATACTTTGAGAGTTGCAAAAACTCTTTTCCTCTTCAAAGTTTTACGTTCTAACCTATTATCAGAACACAAATGAGTTGAAAACTAGTCAGTATTTGATGTCTAATACAAGAAAGATAAGAAACGGAAAGATGAATCAGAAAATATAAAAGACCATCCGTACTCTTGAAAGTTTCCACTAAAGGCACCTGACTCCCTCAGTTCCATTTCCTCCTCCCGTAGCTTATCTACATTATGTTTCTCTCTGTATAGCTTATAAAAATCTCGTAAGCGAGTTATGTCTTGACTTCTGTCAATGCTTCCACCCTCCCTCTTTGCCAGTTTTTGCTGCCAAATAAATATTAGATGAAAAGGATGCCTATTGTGATTAGAACAGTAGAACAAAAGGCAAACAAGGAATGCACGTAGTATACTTCCATGCATCAATCTCCCCATGAATTGTGACTACACGTTGGAATTAAAAATTAAGACCTATGACAGTCCAAGACCAACAGCACTGTTTGGACTTATAATTTAATGACGTTCAATACAGGTCCCACAACCAACACTGAGGATGTAAAATGCATAACCCACGATCAGGGAGACGCACATAGGTTTGATCCTTGGACCTCCACTATTGATTCCATGTTCCTAACAACTAGGCTACCATCACAAGGACAATTAAAGGTGTCCAAAAAGATCACCATCCCGTGAAAGTAGAATTAACAAATCAAATACCTTAATTACAGACATCAACCCCGTCTTGAACTGCAGTACACCCCTCCCTTCACTATTAGGATCCAGATTTTGAGCCAGTGTATAAGCATGCTCACATACTGCAATGAAGCAACAGAAACACCATCTTTAGCAATGCTTAGTAGATATGAATAGCAACTCACAAAGTTGGTAATTTGGCAGAATACAATTCCTTCGATCGCATGTTATAATTCATGATACATTGTTTTCAAATTGAGGCCTTGAAGGTTCACTTATTTGGATGAGTTTGCTTCAATTGCATTGTGTTTCTCATTGCTGGTAAGCACAAAGGTTATGACCCTTAACATAAACAAATTGTATAACCACTGCTGAATGTACAACATCAATCATTAGACATTGATAAGAAGATGGGATCTATGCCCCTGTTGTTTTTCAGGAACAAGGTAACTACAAAAAAAGTTTAACGAACAAATAAGCATGGAAAGGTAACTGAGAATGAAACACATACGAATTCTAGAGATGTTTGGGTCTTCATCTTGGATTTCATCAGCTGCTCTTAAAATGGGATCTATATCCCTACTGTTTGAAAGTGAAGATGGGACATTTCCAGCAATGCCACCAGTAGGCCGCCCATAAGCATCGATCCCAGTCCTCTCCCTTCGAAGTGCAGCACGGACCAAACGTTCCCACAAAGGCCCCACGTTAGACATTTATAACCCTGCACTGTATGTGGAAGAAATAGAATCTCCGAAGTTAAATTTTCATGTCAGCTCACTCTGGAGCCAAAATTCAATAACAAAGAAAAAAGGGAACATGAAATGAAAACATAAAATCCAATAATTTCAATCTGCATAATTATTCCTCAACTGGATCATGTAATTCAATAAAAAAACACAAATAGATGATAGATCAACAAACAAACGTTTTCTACCAAGAGAAAAATCATCACAAGTAAATCCTAAAACCATTGCTAGCAGGGAGGCGTGACTTATATTCTTTCTAGGGTTTCTTTCTTGAAAGTGAACTGGTTACAAGAAATTTAACCCCACATACTAAAACCCCCATTAAGAGCGTATGGGTTCTGTAAACCACGAACATTGCCAGCAAGAATGTTGAAAATTGAAAAAAGAAATGATTAGAAAGATGAAGTGAAAACTCACCGGATTGGAGATCTTGGGCGTGCGGGAGATCTGGGTAAACAGAAAAAATATCTTTAAAGAAGGTGAGTTTGTGTTAAGTAGAACGACCATATGAAATTATAAAATGAATTCTTGTGTGGAGTGGACGAGAGAGAAAAAGAGTTGAATCAATCATCTGCAGTAGAGAAAGAGTTTGGGGGGGTTTTGAAACTTGGAAGCCCGGGGGGTGGGGAGATAGATAGATTAAGTAAACGGCGGTGTTAGTGGTTTACCGGCTATAGCCGGTATACACGGCGTTGATTTGTATTTTGTGCGTTGAACCGGTTTCAATTGTCACGGTTAAGACCAAAAGCAGCAAGTTTTTATCACTTTTTCTCTCAAAACTCTCTGTTTGAACCTTTTCAGTCGTTTTTTTCTTTTTCTTTTTCTTTCTTTCTTTTTTCCTTTCTTTCTTAAAAACAGTTTGAAAGACTTGAACCTTCGTTGCCAAGGAAAAAAGAACGTGACAAGGATTTTCTTCAAGTATCGTGTTTTGCCAAATATAACGTTGTGGGATCGCTTTGTCAATTGTAGGTAAGTGTCAAAATCGGAGTTAGTCGTATCATCCATCCATGGATGTTCAGTATTTGGTTTGGAATCGAATAAACCGAAGTTTAAATCAAATCAAATTCGTTTTAGATTAAACCAAATATAAATTTTGGTTTAAGTTGGGATTTTCTTTTTACTGCTTTAAATTTATTGGACTAAATAAATAAACCAAATTAGACTCAAACTATCTATATCTATAATCTATAAATTCTAATAAAAGACAAAATAAGTGCATATTTGTCAATTAATTAAGCCGGCACTTGCCAGTTGGCACCTCCGATTATTGAACATATTTTTATTTTTCAAATTGACGGACATACTATTAATATAACATATAACAAATGATTTTTTTTAGCAAAACCGTGTAATGCACTGGACTATAAACTAGTAACAGAATAAACCAAGTTTGAACTTGGATGGTTGGTTACTTGGTTTTGAAAGTAAATATGCTCATGTGTTGAACTTAAATGGTTATCTTTGAATGTTTAAACTATGGTTGTTTTTTATGTAAAGGTTGTTTTTTTTAAATTCGGTGTTCCAACCATGAAGATGAAGTGATGAACGACGAACAAGATGCATTGATGATGAATAAACGATGAACATGATGAATTGACGGTTTGAAAAATCGATAAACGATAAACACGATGGTGATGAACATGAACCATGAATACAGTGAAGATAAAAAAGTGATAAACGATGAACATGATGAATTGACGGCTTGAAGGTTTGAATGGTGGTTTGAAAATAATGGTGATGAACGATGATGTGTCTCGGTTTTAATACGGTAAACGATTGCATATGTGTTTTAAATACGATGAAGGATGATAATGATGATAAACTATGACAATGTACAACAAATGTTTAGCAATTTTTTTTTTTTCAAATGAATTTGTTTTAATTTTGGAAGTAATTTGTATAACTGTATCTAAAATTAATGTGTGTCATTTATTGTATGAAAAAAACCTATTAATATAAATTTAAAATTTATTTGACTGGATATATTGTTTTCCCAAACAATCATTCGTCAGATGCATATGATATGTAAAATCACGAGATTCATGAGGTGTATTGCATCACAAGATGCATAGTGAGATAAAGTTAATCCAACAGCTATATTGTGGTTTTTTGGTTCCCTGATACATAAACGGTTTCATTGAACCCAACTCTATACACACACATGTGTGTGTATGTATAGGGGTGAGCAACGATTCGGTTTACGGTTTCTTCGAATTGTTTTCCTCGAATTGAAAATTTTTTAAAGCCAAACCGAATTCATAGCAGCCAAACCAATTCGAAAACCGAATTTTAATTCGGTTTGGTTCGGTTTGAAAACCGAATTACCAAAAATCAAAACAGAAATTTAGAAAACAATGGGTATATTTTTGTTTTGGGTAATGGGTAATTGGATATGAGTATTATGTTTAGGTTTTGACATTGGTTTTGGGTATTATGTTAGCCTATTAACATACTAAATAAATAAATGATTAAAAACCCAATTCTAATTCTTATAAATTTATACATACATACATACATATATATCTATATATATACACATATATTATATATATAATATTTAATAAATACTAAAAAAATTTGGTAATTCGATATGGTTTGGTCATACTTAGTAAAACCATAATTCAAACCATAAACCTAATTTAATATTCGATTTGGTCTAAAATCAATTCAAAGACCGAAATTAATATTTGGTTTGGTCTAAATCGAATTCGTTTTGGTTTGATTTTCGGTTTCTTCGACTCCAAACCAAATACTTTTTATAAGTAAGCACTGTGAGCACACTTTTTTTTTTGTTTCATCAGAATAACTTAAAACTTTTGAATGTTACAAATGACTTATTTTGAAAGTTTGAATTTAATCAAATTAATTAATTTTGTGTATATTAAAGCTTGTGAATGCAATCAACCCAATAAAGCTTGTATATATATAAAAATATGATATTGTATAAATCTAATGAATATTGTATAAATTAAAATCTGTGAATACAATTAACCCACTGAAAGTTTATTTCTACAAATTCACAACTTGTATATATAAATAATTATATATATAGAAACTTTATTTTGATAGCTGTTCATGATGCTTAATTAATGAATGATGCTTTTAGGATTCTTAATATATAATAATGATGATGATAATATGGGGTGGGTATTGTTAAACGAACAATGACATGAGAATCTACGTTCGTGGTTATTTGGTAAGTAATTGACTTGGTTCATGTTCGTTATATTTGTTCATTTAACATGCAATCAACCATAAACAAACATAAAATGAACAGTTTAGAAGAAATAGACACACTGAACATAAACTTGCTGATTTAACAGAATACCTACAACACATGATTCATAGTTTTCAGATTTCATTTACACACATGATTATAGTAATAATGTCTCAAGAAACAAGAAGTTTAATTTCAATACTAAATTAACAACTTTAAAATAGATACTTAGGTGGCGTTTGGTTTGGAGGATTTCAACAACTCATTTAGGATTTGGATTTAGAAATACTTACATGTCATGTTTGGATAAAAACTAAAAAGATAGGATTTTGCTTTATTCAGTATTTCCTATTTCCCACTTCTCCTCATTTCATAATCCACTCATCTCCTAGTTATTTTAAAATCCTATCATTTTTAGAATCCATCATTTTAAACTCATGCAATCCAAACGGTACCTTAGAGTTTGAAGCTTAATTATTAAATTATATTGTTAATTAATACATTATTTAAGTATCTATAATCTATCTATTCTATCTATACTATTAAAAGAGTAACTAAACGCCACATGGCATGCTCTCATTTAATTTGCCACATGTCGCTCTCTCATCTTGCCACGTCATATACTGATTTTATTTTAAAATTTTAAAACTAATCAAATCTATGTAAATCTAATAGGATTAATTTAATAACTAACTAACTAAAATTAAGCAAACTTTATTATTTATATAATTGTTATATTATACATGTATATAAATATCAATTTCTAAAATTAACCCATGTAATACATGGGTAATAACCTAGTATCTATTAAACAAGTAAGTAGCATGCCACTTGTCATCTTATTATGTTGAAACTTGTCATCTTTTATTAATGACATGTGTATTTTACTATCCTATTTTTAAATGCAATTTACTTAAAATTAATAATTAAATAAAATTATCTGACTAAATAGCAAGATTTCACCTAAATGTTTTCCATCCTTAGAATAATGATTTCTCATCCTCTTGTATTAATACATTTTAAATTAATAACAAGATTTCACATGAAAATATATTATTAAACTATTTATTTAATAATTAACATCACAAATTCTCAATAACTTTTATTATATAATTTTAAATCTAAAATGTCATTTTCACTAACTTATTATACATACAATTTGATCAAATTTATTATTTTTTCTAATAAAACTCGAGTAATAATCTCTATTTATTTTATGTTTTTTCCGCGTTTTGAAACTTAAAATATTATAATGTTTTAAATAATCCATATAACCTTACAAAATAATTTTAACTATGTTATTTTTTTAATAACTTATCAATCATACAATTTTATCCCTTAAACACTTAATTACTATAACTTTTCCTTTATCCTCGAATACCCCCTCCCCCACCCCACACATGTATATTAGTCCATACTTTTTTTATGTGTCTATAAATATACAAGATAAATAAATAAATTATTAAATGTTAGTTTCTCATTTAATATAACACATGTTACAACATCTTTTTACCTATCATATTAAAATTCAAATCAAATAAATTAAGAATTAAACTACATATTTTAATATTAAATTAAATAAAACTTAATAAACATTAATTTTTATAATTATTTTAAATGCTTTTAAAAATGTTATTTAATTTTTCTTAAATTAACCCATGTATTTACATGAGTATTAATCAAGTAATATATGATAATAATCCTATCTATTCTAATAGAAAAAGAAATAGATGCCATATGTCGTTTAACTTAGCTAACACTTACCTAGTTATATAAATAGTATATATGTTTTACTTGTTTAGTAATATTGTAAAGGGCAAATTACCAAGAAAGGTAATATAAAATCTAAAAATTGCCAATAAAGGTAATGTAAAATTTTTTAGGCCAAGAAAGATAACATAAAATTCAAATTTGACAAAAAAGGGTATTGATGACAAATTAAGAAGGTAAATTTTTTATTTTACGCTCCCTTTTTCGGTAAGCGAATAATATTTGATTATCTTTCTTGGCCTAAAATTCGAATTTCATAATCTTTCTCGGCCAAAATAGAATTTTATATTATCTTTCTTGGCAAAAAAATTTTTACAATACCTTTATTGTCAAATTTTGTATTTTATATTACCTTTCTTGGTAATTTTTCCTATTGTAAACAAACTATATATGTAGAATACTATGTTAAAATAAAAGAGTAAACAAACATTTAAATACAAAATATTATATTACAATAAAGATTATTTAAAATAACATCTAACTTTATTTTTAGAATTTTGAATGGATGACATTTTAATTTTAAACTTAAATTTAAAATGTTATAAAATAATAGTTTATGATAAACAAATATACTATTTTGCATTTATTTAAAAGAATTAATATTTATATTTTTTAGGTTTTTATTAGTATAAATATAAATAATTATATACTAGGTTAATAACCATGTAATACATGGATAAATTTAAGAACAAGTATTTTTAAATATGTATAATATAAGAATTATTAATAGAATTTATTTAATTTTAGTTACTTAGTTATTAAATTAATCATATTATGTTTAGATAAATTTAATTTGCTTTAAAATTTAAAGTAAATTTAGTACATGAAGTGGTAAAAGGAAAGGAAAAATGTAACAAATTAAAGAAAAGCACGACACGTGATATATTAGTTACTCATTTAATAGTATACACAATGCGTCACATGGACAGATGATTATAAACTAGTGTCTACTGAAAGTTATTAAGGAAGAATGCAACCGAATGTTTGCGAACGTAGTAGAGATAAATGAATAAAATCCATATTAACGTTTGTTAAACACCAACTAAACAAACTTTCTTTCAAACGTTTGCAGCCCTGCCTGTTCCCTTTGGCTGCTTTTACTGGCTTCACTCTCCACACCACGTTTCTCCACCGCCTACCGCCATCGGTTCCTCTCTCCCCATCTACCTTCTTCATACTCCGTTTATTTCGACTAAGATGTCGTCGGAATCACCATCGCCCCCGTCGGCTGCCGTTGTATCGGTTGATTCGGTCCCCGATGGAGTGGAGAAGCAGAAGTCAAGTGAAGATGTAAGGGTTAAGTTGAAGCTCGAAGATCTGAATTGGGATCATTCATTTGTTCGGGAGTTGCCGGGCGATCCCCGAACCGATATCATTTCTCGCGAGGTGAACTTTCAACATTTTGGCGATAAAAACTTGCAAAGAACGTTTTTTCCCCAAAGTGTTCACTTTTTATCTGTTGCTAGCCGCTAGCGTGATTGAAAATATACAAGTGTGTGAAGTTGCATCTGATTTTAGATCCCAAATTGAGGACTTCATGTGCTTAAATATTGTTATGTTGTAAAGTTGTTAATTATGTATAAGTTTTCAGTTATCTTAAGAGAGCCGCAATTTCAAGAACTAGATGATGAGCAATCCTTTACCTTTTAGGTTGAAGGTAGTAACATGCGTTTATATCAGGGCTTGATTTGATGAATTCAACTGGAGTTAATCTGATAACACTGACAGATCATCATGATTTTGACGATTGGTGGCCTTTTGACCGTATTACTGTTTCCATGAAGCATTCGCACAGGGCTTACTAAGTATGGACGCCAACAGAGTGAACTGTTCTCAGATCAGCCTAGAAATAATAGCAGAACGACAACTGCAGTTATATTTGTGTGATTTTAGTACGCTTGAATGCTTGATGTGCAATGAATATGTGTCCTCCGCATGTTACACGCCTGATGCCATGTGGCACTGGTCGTGCACAAGTGTGCATGTTGTTCTCTGGATTAGATATCAAGATTTGCTGACTATGTTGGTATATAAATGCAACAGAAGACGCTTTAATGATATCTTCAAATCAGTTATTTCTTTTGAGATGACAGATTAAAAAAATGTGGCAGAAGCTCCCACAGAATATCATTTTCTGTTGGGGTGCCGATGTTGCAACTTTGATTAACTATAATTAGCTAACGACTGTCACTAGTCTTATTTAGTCTTTGATTTAAGTCGGTCAAGAGTCAAGACTCAAGAATGCATAAGTCAGTTTCAAATCAAGTAGTGGTATTCTTTGATGTGCTATAAGCTTTGAGCTGGTTGGTACCAAGTATCTGGCTTAAAAATCTGATATCATGCTGATGAATTTTGTTTCAGGTGCTTCATTATTGTTATTCAAAAGTATCTCCATCTGCTGAAGTAGAGAATCCTCAGCTTGTAGTTTGGTCAGAATCCGTTGCTGATATTCTTGATTTAGATCCTAAAGAGTGAGTTCTTGGCATATATTGAGAGTGCATCTGTCAAGTTAAGATTGGATATGAACTGATCATTCTATATTTATGTATTGTTATAAGATGTTTTGATGCCCACATCACCACCATGACGAGGCTCGTTTATGGAGCTAACAATTGATTATTTGTCTATGAAAAAACAATTTTTTTTTTGTTATTATCTGTATCTTGTAACAGCTCACTAGATGACTAGAAGATTGGTTTTGCTTATCACAGTATTAGTTCCTGATCCTTACCGTTTCTTATAATAACTGTGGTATCTAATTGTATTTTTCGCCCTCCCAGTTCATAAGGTTATGTCCTTTTCACATGATGAGACAAATTTTAGGCCTTCTGACCAATGGGTGTGACCGTCAAAGGAACTGAGAGCATCTAGTGTGAATCGAACTTTAGAGCTCATGTCACATTGGACTCAAGGCTCCATTGGGTTAGCCAATAGGCTAGCCCCTTTATGTTAACTTTTCTCATTTTAATAACCTCTTTAGTTGCTATCTTAACATGATTACATATTAATGGACAATTCTACCAACCACCACCTTTTGGATGGTGATTGGCAAGTTGGACACCTTTTATCTTATCATCGGACGAGTTATATATAGAATCCAAAACAATCATGTTTGTTATGTAGTCACTGTGCTATATCACCTCTTAATTTTGCCGTAGATTTTTCTTTTTTATGTTTTCAACTCCTGCATTCTCCAGCCTAGCTGGGATATGTCATACACACACACATATGCGTATCATATCTAGAAGATTTTATTCCAGTTCTGTCGATAATTATCTTTTAGGATTAGCTATTTGCTCTCTTCCCTCTAGTTGGCTGGCTTGATCCATATAACCATTCCTGTTTGAGAAGATACCATAATCTTGAAACTTGTTATGGTTATCGCAGATTTGAAAGACCTGATTTTCCGTTTCTATTCTCTGGGGCATCTCCTTTAAAAGGAGGGTGAGTGACTTGTTCTTCGTTGACATTCCTCAATAGTTTTTTATTCAACTATATAAATACTGATGACATCAGTTCCTAATCACTCAGGCTCTCTTATGCTCAATGTTACGGGGGGCATCAATTTGGAATGTGGGCTGGTCAGTTGGGTGATGGTCGGGCAATTACACTTGGGGAGATTGTGAATTCCAAGTCCGAAAGATGGGAGCTTCAGCTGAAGGGTGCTGGGAAGACTCCATATAGCCGGTTTGCTGATGGTTTAGCAGTTTTACGTAGCAGCATCCGAGAATTTCTTTGCAGCGAAGCAATTCACAGTCTAGGAATACCAACTACTCGTGCACTTAGCCTTGTAACTACTGGAAAATACGTGAGCCGTGACATGTTCTACGAGTAAGCTTTATGAAGTAGAGAATTGTTTCCATTTTATATGGCTTACAACATCCCGTTATTGTTGTCCTGTTTATTCCGGCTTTAAACTTTTTCCAGTCGTAAGTTATGTCTTTTACCATAATAAAAGTAAAAAGAGATGCGCTTCAAACGAAATAAGGTTGAGCTTCCAGATATCAAATTAGAAATTTTGGTATGATTTCTTTAGCTTTGATTTTTTTTTTCATGATTACATATGACAACTTTGTAACAGAACTGTATGGATTGAAAACTTTGGTACGTAGATTAGTAGCAAGATCCGTAGCAGTCTGAAATAGTAAATATTAAGTTTGACCTCAACAGTCAAAAGTGCACATTTCATTGGGGATCACGAGTATGTTTTCTGTTATACTTTAAGGAGCCAGTAGCATATTAATTTGATTGCATGAGTATCTGCTGATAGCCTCATCTTCTGTCTAAATGCAGTGGCAATCCAAAAGACGAACCTGGTGCGATTGTGTGCCGAGTTGCCCAATCCTTTCTGCGTTTTGGCTCATTCCAGATACATGCTTTGAGAGGAAACGAGGACCTTGGCCTTGTTCGATCTCTGGCTGATTACACCATCAAGCATCACTTTCCTCATATAGACAGTATGAGCAAAAGTGATGCTTTATCTTTCTCCACCGGGGAAGGAAACAATGCTGTTGTGGATTTAACTTCAAACAAGTATGCAGGTGAATGATTTAACCTAGAGAGATGATTGAGTTCCAATTTTCTTTTGTAACACTCTCCATTCCACAGGAGTCGTTCAGAATGTTACATTTTTTTCGAACATCATTCAGAATGTTACCTGCTTATATTTTCGATTTACTTATGCGTGAGGTTATGGCATTGCTTTTTCATATGTAGACAGAATGTCATTTTAGTAACGTGACAGTTATTTTAATCGGCTATGCATTATAGTCAATCTTGATCTTCTCCTTATTGGGCTTTCAACTGATGGATTATGGCTTTTATCAGCTTGGCTGGTGGAAGTTGCTGAGCGTACTGCTTCGCTAATTGCAAGATGGCAAGGTGTTGGCTTCACACATGGCGTGCTAAATACAGATAACATGAGCGTATTAGGGCTCACAATTGATTATGGCCCTTTTGGATTTCTTGATGCCTTTGATCCAAGTTTCACTCCGAACACCACAGATATTCCAGGGAGAAGGTATTGCTTTGCAAATCAACCCGATATTGGCTCATGGAATATTGGCCAGTTTGCAAAAGCTCTCTTGTCTGCTCAGCTGATAAACAAGAAAGAATTTGAATACGCAATGGAGAGGTACAGAAACATAACATCATTTCTCATTATTCTTGCTGCCATTACACTTTGTTAGAATATCATTGATTAGTTGGTATGATTTTTTTTTTTTCCTGTTTTAACGCAATATAGTTTATGTGTGGAGCTCCCAAGCAGTGATGGATATCCGTTATCTTAAAGTTGAAAGATACTAGTGTAGTTTGAACTACTAGCGTGCATGGGTTGCTCAGAGCAAGCTGATTTCGAAGCATTGTATTTTCTTGTTTACTGCAGATATGGTACTAAATTTATGGATGACTATCAGGCCATAATGACCAAAAAGCTTGGCCTGCTAAAGTATAATAAAGAGCTCATTGGTGAATTGCTCAATAACATGGCTGTTGACAAAGTTGATTACACAAACTTCTTTAGATTACTCTCCAACATCAGGTCTGATTTCAACGTTCCCGATGAAAACTTGCTGGTTCCGCTCAAGGCTGCTTTGCTAGACATTGGCAGAGAGCGAAGGGAGGCTTGGACCAGCTGGGTAAAACGTTATAGAGCGGAGGTAGTACGACTCTTAAATTTGTATTAGTATCGACATGTGGTTTGTTTTCGAGGTTCTTTGTAGTCTAATTGATGGTTAATTCCTTTAAATACACAGTTATCTGCTAGCAGTGTTCCGGATGAGGAAAGGAAGGCTTCAATGAATTCTGTGAATCCAAAGTACATTCTGAGGAACTATCTATGCCAGAGTGCTATAGATATGGCTGAACAAGGCGACTTTGAAGAGGTGAGACGACTGCTGAAGGTCATGGAAAGGCCATATGATGAGCAACCCGGTATGGAAAAATATGCTCGGTTACCTCCTGCCTGGGCTTATCGTCCAGGTGTGTGCATGCTCTCTTGTTCCTCCTGAGGGTTTTCACACTAAAAGAAAGAACCAAACAAAAGAGAGTAATATGTGCATAACAGTTGAATTATGTACTATATATATGGCATAGTGTTTTAGGACTTCTCATTTGTCATTGTTACAAATGGTAATATGAGTCAAAAGGACAAAGGAACGTGCAGTGAAATTGATACATTGTTTGATCTCAGTTCTGCAGAAAGCTATATCTTTTATCTTAGAGTAACTTACAAAAATGGTCCCTGTTGTTTATAGCAAATTTAAGTTTCATCCCTAACTTAAAAAAGTTATACCGGCAGTCCATATTTTAGAACCTTGTCACGTTTTCAATACCATAGCAACTTAACTTTTAAAAAAAATTCTGATTTCGCCCTTACAAAGTAATTTCACTTATGGTTCCTAATCAAGTAATTTAGTTTTTTCTTTACATTGAATAATTTGTATAATTATAAGTGTATAATTAATAAGTGATATTTTCCTTATTATTATAAGAATTTAATTACATTTTATTTATGCATTTTACCTATATATTAGTAAGTTTCATTGTTTTTGTTATCATCATCATTATTAATTTTAAATGCATACTTAGTTATTTCTATATTTATTCATTTTGACGAAAATATTTATCTATTTTATTAAATTTTGTTTTATAATTCCAATCTATCTGGATCCTTAATTAGTTTATCATTCTTATCTTCATATATTGATTTTTTTAAATGCTATTAATGTTGTTTTTGAAATTCTAAAATTGTAAAATATGTACATTCACTTATAAATTTTAAAAATTATTCGTTCTTATTTTATAGATTTTTATTAGTAGACTATTGTACATTCAACATATGAAATAATGTTAGTAAAATTGTATTATTTTCAATATATTTTAACAAGCTTGTAATCTTTTTAGTAATTTTGAATATTTATGAGCGTAACATATAATTTTTCCTAGTATTTGAAGAGTATAAAATACTAGTTCAATTATTAAATTTAAATCCTTCCTTCAAGTTTTTTTCTCTTTTCTTTTAATTTTTATTTCACAAACAAAAAATTGTAAGAAACTTTCTAAATTATTTTTAAAAAGCTATTAATAATTTTAAATAAGATTTCAAAGAACACTTATTACACTATTCTAATAGTGAAAAATAAAACACTATTTTAATATTAAAAAACAAAACACTGTTTTATGACATTAAGTAAATATTAAATCATATTTAAGATTATCAAAGGTTGTTTAGAAATAATTAAAAAAGTTTCTTACTTTTTTATGAAATAAAAATAAAAAAGAAAAGAGAAAGAGTAAATTAGAATTTATATTTAATAATTGAATTGACATCTTATACTATTGAAACATTAAATCATGTGAATTAAGTATTAACGGTTGTAAATTTTCAGAAATTAAAAAAGAAAAACATGTAAAATAGATTTGCTTTTGAAATTAATTTTAATTTACATAATGATTTATTTTTATTAAAAATATATTGTTTTGAAAATTAATATGTTACAATTCATTATTTTTATTTTTATACGTGTGCTTAACATGGTGTGTTATATTTCGTCGTTAACATATTTATTTTTTATTGTCATTCTAACTCTTTGTTATATATTTATCAAACTAGCTAGTTTATTAGTAGCTTTTACTGTGTATATAATTTTAGTTACAAATTAATTAATTAAAAAGTTTTTTTTTTTATATATCAATATAAGAGAATATTAGAAATGATAAGATGTCATGCTCCATATTAAATTATCTTAAAGCTTTTAATAGTTTACATTTAATAGAAGTTAATTAATTTTAATTGCCTGAATACTTTTATACTGAATTATTTTTTTAGGTTGTTATTTTATAATATCATTTTAATCTTTCAAATTCAAAATTCTTATCCAAAAAATATAAGATAAAATAGTATGGTCTAAATTTAAAATTTAAATAAATATAAAGTAATTAAAACACATGTCTATTATCTCAAGATTCATCTCTTAATTTATTGTAACAGTGGGTGAATCTAATTGTTAATATGTTGGCATATGAACAATTTTTTTTATTTTTTTGTCTTGTGGACAATAAATATATATTTTTAATAATTAATACTCAAAAAAAAAAAAAAAAAAAAAAGGAAACCCACGTACCCTTTAAAAGTCTATAAGTTGTCGCTGTCGTAGCGCAGAAAGAATCCACCCAAGAAGTTGAAGGTTGAAAAATTTCTGTATCACAAGTTTATCGGTAAGCGTTTGCTAAACTTTTCTCCGTTTTCAGGCATTCATTTTTCCTTGGAAAGTAGGTGCACGTTAACTGTTTGTTAAAATGCCAAAAAGCATGTCTTTCCATTTCTGTTATCATATACATATAGTATGTGGGTAAACCATAAACGGCTTCAATTCATTTCAGCTAAGTGTTGCTCAACTGAAACTAAACTTAATTTCCCTATTTTAATTATTTGAAAACCAACCAGTAATTCAAGTGAAATAGCTTACATAGGCACACGCTTCATCAAGTCAATTGCGATTGTGTTGGATGTCAATTGCCCAATTTTGTTATCTTGGTTGGTTTTATCTTTGATCCTCCCGTAGTTGCCCAATTTCCTATCGACTCGACCTGTTAGTTAAAATCAACTGTAAAACTGTTAATGACGTCAAACACTTAAACGGGTGGGAATAAACATTGGTTTTAGATTTGCTCCAAATCCATTTCCTTTTGATCAGCAAGCAGGAATTGAATTTCATATTAATAGATTTTAGAAGATATAGGCTGCCTAGTTGTAAAATCATACGGAAGAAGTTCTGTTATTCCCCAACTCCTTATATGGTTATAGAGGTAAAACGGAAGTATGCTTAGAGCACGATGTTTGACGTAGAAAATGTAGTAAGGTTTATTTTAAAGCAAATTACATGAACCATCTCATCGATCATACAACTACACTCGTGATTTTATAACCAGATCAGGCCTACAAGCATGCGTACTTAGTTTTCGAATATTATAGCGAATTCTGTTTATGGAACGTACTGTTAGTTTCTAAAGATGGAGATGCATGTTAAGGCTAATTGCTTGTAATTCTGGTTTAATATGAGATTATATTTGACATATTTTCTTTGAGAACAAATATCAATATGTAAAGGCAATATATCAATTACATAAATGGTGTTATTTGTTTCAGAATGAGGGTTCCACGTAAGCTTGAGGTTTGGAGACTAGGCACAGTGAGTTACTCAGAAGCACTTAAATTGCAAGAAAATCTAGCATCAGATAGGAAAACCAGTATACACTTTTGTCGTTACAACACCCACCTACATACACCCTTGGAAAACGCCGAACTGATCACAACTTGCTAGTTCCTGAATCTGAACTTAAAAACATGGGTGGCACTTCAAACCCAACGTACAAATGATTTTTCTTTTGGGAAGAGAGAGAGAGAGAGAGAGAGAGAGAGAGAGAGAGAGAGAGAGAGAGAGAGAGATATTAACCCACACGGCCACATGTAATGTTTGCGCTCATATGCCAATATCTAGGTACGATTTGTGCTCATCCACTTTTGTACCCTTAGATGAAGTTCAATGACTTCAAACATGTAATCACACAAATAACAGACCACTCTTATATAAAACTATGTGTTGATATTCTAGATGAAGTCTTGGAGGATGGTAAGAAGTCACGATGCTGGTGTGCGAGCGAGGAGTATGTAGTCTTAAAGGAGGCTCGCACGTTGGGGGTGTTTAAAATATTTCAAAACTGAAAAAACCAACAGACCATTCTGCTTTCTAGGTTAATTGAACTAGGAAAAAACTTTGGTTTCGGTTCATGGTTGCATTATTATTATTATTTTTGGTCTGCTTGCTGCAAAGCCTTTATTTCTCGTCCTAACACTCCATATATTATCAACATTTAACTCAACAACACTGTAATATTTAAACCTTCTGGCCCACATTAATCTGTTCACCTAAAACAAGCAAACACATATTTTTATATTTATTCAATTTGTCAAGAATATAAGTTATCATTCACTTTTATAATTAGATTTATTTGAAGAATAAGTCATCCTTACTTTATACTCCTAGCTAGTTTCTATATTTTGTTTGGGCCTAGAAGTTATTAATCGGGTTCTTTAATTGAAAATCTAATTTAATAAAAAAATTGTTAAGTGGCTAACGTAGAGAACCAAAATAACTGGCTGGTAACCTAAATCAAAAGTTCAAAACAAAAAGAATCGTCGTTTATGTTTATGTTATATCATCATCATACAAATTAAATATGTATGGTTAACCTATTTGCAAGTCCATGATGGTTAATTGGTCCAAGAGACGATGACTTAATAGATCGAGATGATACATCTTAAAAACAATTAGATATAAAAATGATAGTAGCATAACATTCATATGAATATAATGGTGAACCATCATTAAGTGAAAGAGGTGACAGCAAACAACAAAGAGAAAGAATGCCCCTAGTTTGTGCATTTTCTTACGGGTATAATATGCAAGCCCTCGCATCCATAAAAAAGCAAGTCCAGTAACAACGGACCTAGTACACTCTGGGGGTTCAAAAGCTTGGCACTGCAGTTGTTCCCTTGCCAGAAAACTGCTATTTAAATCTGTAATCCGCACAGGGGAAAAAGAAACACAAGGACAACAGTCAATAGAACAATAATGTCAACATTATTCTTTATAAATATGATATTTCCAGATAAATTGTCCATTGGATACATGAAGAAGGTTGATAGATGACTCGGACGAGCTCCATCCAAAGGCATTTTCAATCTATGAGGGTGGTACTCAAGAATCTTCTTATAGATTCTGATGCAGGCCAAGTGTAAGTGTGGATGATCAGGCCTTATTGTTTCTGGAGGCCCAAGACAGGATTCGTAACAAAAGGGGATAAACAGAAAGAGCCATATCTTTTGACTCGGGTCTCCGTTTGGGGCCCGCCAGGTGTCCAGATGACCATTAGACGGCGGTTTGCCCAAATTCGATACGGATCGAATGTTATGGGCTTTTTTCTTTTGGATCACTGGGTCGACCCGTTGGGTTTTTTGACCCGTTTTCAGTTTAAATAGAAAATGTTGAAGTATTGTAAGAACAGATTATCAATCAAGAATTTTTTTTTTATTTTCCAAATTTCCGAATTCAAGTCGGTTGTTTGAAGCCTAATTGTTTGGCATTCTACGGAATCAACAAACTATTAGCATGATTTAATCTGGAATTCTTAGAATCAACAGATTAATCTATTGTCCATTTGCTACGCTGCATCAGATTCGGTCAAGTTTATCTTCTGTCGTCATTCTTCTTTTTTTCAAACTCAAATACCCTCGTTGTGAGGAGTTAGCAGAAGGCTCCCTCTCAACCTTAGCCAAATTCCTGAAATATGGATCGGAAAGAGCCTGGTACTGTTTCCGGGAGCAAAATATGCTTTTACGCATGAAGAAGTAAGGAAACACACAAGATATTACCTCCTCAGCAATAGGACGATTTATAGGCTCAAAAGCAAGAATTCTTTCTAATAAACGGAGATCTGCGTTTGGGAACTTTCGAGAGAATGGAATAGGCTGTTTCTTCCTCATCCTGCTTAAGTAATTCCCGGGCTTCTCATGTTGTATCTGTGCTTTGTGTTATATCGAAATTATATAATATGCAATACATTGAAAGAAAATGAACTCCTTCATATACTTATTATGTAAACAGGCTTTTGTAGAAATTACGGAGGATTGCAAATATTTGGAAATATGAGAGTCGTGACGATCACTTTCAGATTGAAGTACTTCGATGGTACAATCGAAATCCCAATCGGATAAAACTCAGAAAATCGAACAGAATTTTAACCGCCAAATTAACAGAATTTTATATGTGTCACAAAGCCGGGTATAAATCGGATTTTAGAATTTCGTATCAAATTTCTAAAGCAACATTAGTCAAAAATTAAAAATTTCCAAGCTAAAGCCACCGGCTCTGCCCCTTGGATCCCGCCAACACGGATTGCTGCCCCTGGAACCCCCGCTATAGGGACGCTGCCCCCAAACCACCGGTAATTAATCTCAAACAATCTTGAACAAGTCTGCCTTCAATGATACACCTACTACAATATGTCTTCAACTCGCTTGTTACAATAATATAGTTGATCAACGTATTTTGGCCGATTGCATGCATCTTATGTCTTGCAGGATTATGTTGCAACAAGATGGTATAGGGCTCCTGAATTGCGTGGATCTTTTTTTTCTCTAATGTGCCCTTAAATGCTGTGAATTTATAAGATTAGTCTTACTGTAATACCAATCTAGCTAAAATCATGAAATACACTTTAAAAGTAGAGCTTTTTTTTTTATTGAAATTATTTCAAAACGTAATGTGGAATTCTTGTATTTACTTTAGTTTTTTTATGCGGTACACATGCTAGAAACATGGACTAGTGGTTGTATATTTACTGAACCTTTAACAAAAAAGCCTCTTTTTCCTAGAAAAAGTTCGTTGCATCAGTTGGACCTCGTGACTGATCTTTTGGGAACATCATCACTCGAATCTATGGCCAGAGAGTTTGTTTACATGCCACTATAAACATATGATGTAGTTCATTTTCTTTCATTTATTAATTTTGATATAACAATCTAATCTAATATATTCAAACCCATACATAAATTAGATTCCAATCTACATCTTTAACCAATACTAATAACTATCTTTTATTTATAGTCATCACCAACAAACATTTTATAACCAAAATTTGAATTCCAATTCCTTCGTATTCAATTCCACCAACCAAAGGCCGGCATCTTAGAGAAAATAGATCCACACAATTCAGGAGCCCTATAGCATCTAGCTGCAACATAATCCTGCAAACACACAACATGCAAGCAGTCGGCCAAAATATGTTATTCGATCATCTAATTACTGTAACAGGTGAGTTGAAGACATGACGTCCAACATATTATAGTAGGTGTATCGTTGAAGACACCTCTTGCAAGGCCAAAGTCACGGATCTTGTGACTTTGGTCTTGCAAGAGTTGCCTTCAATGATACACCTACTGCAAAATAGGTCTTTAACTCGCTTGATACAATAATATAGGTGATCAACGTATTTTTCCGATTGCATGCATCTTATGTCTTGCAGGATTATGTTGCAACAAGATGGTATAGGGCTCCTGAATTGTGTGGATCTTTTTTTTCTCTAATGTGCCCTTAAATGCTGTGAATTTATAAGATTAGTCTTACTGTAATACCAATCTAGCTAAAATCATGAAATACACTTTAGAAGTAGGGCTTTTTTTATTGAAATTATTTCAAAACGTAATGTGGAATTCTTGTATTTACTTTAGTTTTTTTATGCTGTACACATGCTAGAAACATGGACTAGTGGTTGTATATTTACTGAACCTTTAACAAAAAAGCCTCTTTTTCCTAGAAAAAGTTCGTTGCATCAGTTGGACCTCGTGACTGATCTTTTGGGAACATCAACACTCGAATCTATGGCCAGAGTTTGTTTACATGTCACTATAAACATATGATGTAGTTCATTTTCTTTCATTTATTAATTTTGATATAACAATGTAATCTAATATATTCAAACTCATACATAAATTAGATTCCAATCTACATCTTTAACAAATACTAATAATTATCTTTTATTTATCAGTCATCACCAACAAACGTTTTACAACCTAAATTTGAATTCCAATTCCTTCGTATTCAATTCCACCAACCAAAGGCCGGCATCTTAGAGAAAATAGATCCACACAATTCAGGAGCCCTATAGCATCTAGCTGCAACATAATCCTGCAAACACACAACATGCAAGCAGTCGGCCAAAATATGTTATTCGATCATCTAAATTACTGTAACAGGTGAGTTGAAGACATTGTGTCCAAATATTGTAGTAGGTGTATCATTGAAGACACCTAAAGACCAAAGTCACGGATCTTGTGACTTTGGTCTTGCAAGAGTTGCCTTCAATGATACACCTACTACAAAATATGTCTTCAACTCGCTTGATACAATAATATAGGTGATCAACGTATTTTGCCGATTGCATGCATCTTATGTCTTGCAGGATTATGTTGCAACAAGATGGTATAGGGCTCCTGAATTGTGTGGATCTTTTTTTTTTCTCTAATGTGCCCTTAAATGCTGTGAATTTATAAGATTAGTCTTACTGTAATAGCAATCTAGCTAAAATCATGAAATACACTTTAAAAGTAGGGCTTTTTTTTTATTGAAATTATTTCAAAACGTAATGTGGAATTCTTGTATTTACTTTAGTTTTTTTATGCGGTACACATGCTAGAAACATGGACTACTGGTTGTATATTTACTGAACCTTTAACAAAAAAGCCTCTTTTTCCTAGAAAAAGTTCGTTGCATCAGTTGGACCTCGTGACTGATCTTTTGGGAACATCATCACTCGAATCTATGGCCAGAGTTTGTTTACATGTCACTATAAACATATGATGTAGTTCATTTTCTTTCATTTATTAATTTTGATATAACAATGTAATCTAATATATTCAAATCCATACATAAATTAGATTCCAATCTACATTTTTAACAAATACTAATAATTATCTTTTATTGATCAGTCATCACCAACAAACGTTTTATAACCAAAATTTGAATTCCAATTCCTTCGTATTCAATTCCACCAACCAAAGACCGGCATCTTAGAGAAAATAGATCCACACAATTCAGGAGCCCTATAGCATCTAGCTGCAACATAATCCTGCAAACACACAACATGCAAGCAGTCGGCCAAAATATGTTATTCGATCATCTAAATTACTGTAACAGGTGAGTTGAAGACATGGTGTCCAACATATTGTAGTAGGTGTATCGTTGAAGACACCTCTTGTAAGACCAAAGTCACGGATCTTGTGACTTTGGTCTTGCAAGAGTTGCCTTCAATGATACACCTACTACAAAATATGTCTTTAACTCGCTCTTTACAATAATATAGTTGATCAACGTATTTTGCCGATTGCATGCATCTCATGTCTTGCAGGATTATGTTGCAACAAGATGGTATAGGGCTCCTGAACTGTGTGGATCTTTTTTTTTTTCTCTAGTGTGCCCTTAAATGCTATGAATTTATAAGATTAGTCTTACTGTAATACCAATTTAACTAAAATCATGAAATACACTTTAAAAGTAGGGCTTTTTTTTATTGAAATTAATTCAAAACAATGTGGAATTCTTGTATTTACTTTAGCTTTTTTATGCGGTACATATGCTAGAAACATGGACTATTGGTTGTATATTTACTGAACTTTTAACAAAAAATCTCTATTTCCTAGAAAAAGTTCGTTGCATAAGTTGGACGATCTTTTGGGAACATCATCACTCGAATCTATGGCCAGAGTTTGTTTACATGCCACTATAAACATATGATGTAGTTCATTTTCTTTCATTTATTAATTTTGATATAACAATCTAATCTAATATACATAAATTAGATTCCAATCTACATCTTTAACCGATACTAATAACTATCTTTTATTTATCAGTCATCACCAACAAACGTTTTATAACCAAAATTTGAATTCCAATTCCTTCGTATTCAATTCCACCAACCAAAGACCGGCATCTTAGAGAAAATTGATCCACACAATTCAGGAGCACTATAGCATCTAGCTGCAACATAATCCTGCAAACACACAACATGCAAGCAGTCGGTAAAATATGTTATTCGATCATCTAAATTACTGTAACAGGTGAGTTGAAGACATGGTGTCCAACATATTGTAGTAGGTGTATCGTTGAAGACACCTCTTGGAAGACCAAAGTCACGGATCTTGTGACTTTGGTCTTGCAAGAGTTGCTTTCAATGATACATCTACTACAAAATATGTCTTTAACTCGCTCTTTACAATAATATAGTTGATCAACGTATTTTGCCGATTGCATGCATCTCATGTCTTGCAGGATTATGTTGCAACAAGATGGTATAGGGCTCCTGAATTGTGTGGATCTTTTTTTTCTCTAATGTGCCCTTAAATGCTGTGAATTTAAGCTAAAATCATGAAATACACTTTAAAAGTAGGGCTTTTTTTATTGAAATTAATTCAAAACGTAATGTGGAATTCTTGTATTTACTTTAGCTTTTTTATGTGGAATTCTTGTATTTACTACATGCATCATCCTTGACATTCAAGATTAAGGTTAGGGAGAGTGAGTCTAGTGGTTACGTGAAAATGAAGTAGATTGATTGGCTGCCAACACGGCCGACTGTATGCATTGGCTATTCACACAAGATGTGTGGTTTGGGCCCATCAGACACGGGCTGTATCTTCATGATTAAAAATCACACGTCACCCAATATTTTTGTTTAACGAAGAAGCATTACAAAAAAAGACACGTTTAATGAAGACGGAGGACGTGTTTAACTAACTACACTATCAACTAATCTTGAAGCTTTATACATTTGGATGAACTTCAATATATGGTTTCAAACATGTATTCACTCAACATAACCAGATCTATCTCATATTTACCTTCTAGAGGAATTAGTCTTTGGCGAACGACTGGAAAATGAAGTTTGACTAACTAAATTACCATTGAGGGGAAAGTTATGGCTGTCCAAAAGGAAATTGCCATTTAAATTTAACTAGGAGGTTAAGTGATTTGGTTGTGTGAGCTACTCAAGTTTGACTAACTAAATCTTGAGTTAAATGACAAAGCTTCAAATATTAAGCTCATTAAGGCTCGCTCATATATTATGTAATAATAATAAATATATTAAGCTTCAAATATTAAGCTTGTTTACAACCCTAGATTTAACAAACCAAGTACCTTGATTACAGACATCAAACCCGTCCTGAACTGTAGTACACCTCTCCTTTCACTGCTTGGATCAAGAGTTTGAGCCAGCGAATAAGCATGCTCACATACTGCAATAAAGCAAAAGAAAAACCATCTTTAGCTATGGTTAGTAGATATGAATTGCAGGTCACAAATTAGGTTGGCAACTGGGCAGAATAGAATATCTTCATTCATTTCGGGAGTTTATGTATTTGGATGAACTTGTTTTGGATTGCGATTCTTGTTGTTCTTGTTGGTAAGCCTAATGGCTACAACCCTTAACATGCACAAAACACATATTTATACAGTCAAGCTTTACCTTCCAATTATGCTTACAGACCTTATTATGCTAGCGGCACTAATGATTCCTCCAATACAAAAAATTCTGGTGAACAACTGGTCTTTGAGACTTTGACGCAAGAGGGAACATGTATATATCGAGAAGAAATGGCCAAACATTTGACATTACTTCAATACAGACACTTGCATCTGGGGATTATTTTCACAGAGCTACTCTAGGTGTTGATGGGGTTTTTACTCAATACTATCACCCCAAGACTCCCACAGGCAATACAAGTTGGGAAGTTTTATGGTTTGAGACGCAAAACATATGTAAAAGCAGTGATATTGAAGGTAGCACACAAGTCATCCACTGTGACATAAAGCCTCAGAATATACTTCTTGACGACTACTACAATGCTAAGATTTCTGACTTTGGATTGGCAAAGCTTTTGATGATGGATCAAAGTCGAACAAGTACTGGAATAAGAGGAACGAAAGGATATGTTGCTCCAGAATGGTTTAGGAACAATCCTGTCACGGTGAAGGTTGATGTGTATAGCTTTGGAGTCTTACTACTAGAGATCATTTCATGCCGAAAGAGTTTGAATTTTGAGAGTGGTAATGAAGACAGGGCTGTTTTAAGTGATTGGGCATGGGATTGCTATCAAGAAGGTAGAGTGGATGCGTTTGTTGCGGATGATCTCGAGGCCTTAGATGACGACAAGAGACTAACAAGGTTTTTGATGGTTGGACTTTGGTGTGTACAAGAAAACGTGTCTTTGAGGCCGACCATGAGGATGGTCACCCAGATGCTTGAGGGAGTTGTTCAAGTCACCAAACCTTCGTGTCCATACCGTTGGTATACTCCTGGGCCTGGTGACTCGTGAGATATATATTCAAGATTTAATCCAGATGCTGTTTACTTACTGCTGCCGTGGTCCATTTATACTTTATCTGGTAATTTAACTTTTTACAACAAGCTCAATTGATATATTACAATAACCTTCGACCTGAATTACGTGGCTTCCCACATGTTTAGAAAACCTGACCTGTGGACTTTCCCAATTAAGTCACTAGTTTTCAATTAAGTCTAGACAAGTCCTTAAACATTTGATGTTATTCAAATGTATATAAATATATCTGACTAGTTTGGGAGGTTCCATTCATGTGGAACGGGTTGTGTTATTGTTATTGTTATCATAATCTTATATTGTTCGGCAACAAGTCCATACTCGGATGACCCAGGGCTAGCTGGACGACCGCCCAGTGCCCATAAAACCTCTAATTTCATAAGCTCTATGTTCGTACATGTGTATATACATACATATATATACATGTACACACACGTGTGTATATGGTCGAGCGACGGAGCCGATTTCCCAAAATCGAGCCCGGTACCGACCGATACCGAAATAATATATTCGGTTCGGTCCTCGGGTTTTGAATTACCTAAAAATCGGTTTTCGGTGCTCACGGTTTTGGTACCATATTAATCCCGAATATTCGGATCCCGAACCGAATATATATGTTCAATTGGATATTTGGTACCGCATTACCTTGGGTACGGCCTTAGCCCTTACCAGTAAAGACGAATATGTAGCGGCAATGACTAAGGCCACGATTAAATTCGGTATATAATTTGTTTAACATTTTTTATTCGGTATCGGGTGCAATATTTGGTAATTTATGATTGGTATTTCGTACATTTTCTTAAACTTAGTTGGTTCGGTATTCGGTTTGACAAATTAAATGAACAAACACAAACAATCGGCAACCAAAGAATGAATAAACCCTAACAAGGAGCCGACGATTTGTTTAAAGAACAGCAAATAACACACTAAAATCGGTAAGCAAACCTAGAAAGTCGGTGATGGAGGCGTGGAGGGAGGCTGACGAGAGTCGAGAGTCCGACGTGAAAGGAGCGAGGAGCAGGGAGAAGAGTTGAGAGGCCGACGGGAGAGGGGAGAGGAGCACAGGGCTTCATCGCCGGAGATACGAGAGGGGTTCGACTTTCGAGGGTTCTTCATCGCCGGAGAGAACAAACTTGATGCGCACGCCAAGAAATCATCAAATAATTTACCCCTTTCGTTTAGCCCAACTCTGTATTTATAATTTATAATATCTGAAAAAAATTTAATACTTTAAATTAATTGTTGGGTAATTGGATAATTTCGTCCCTTGATTTATTAGAAATTATGGTTTGACATTTAACTTTAAAAATTACGTTAAAATTTTATTACGAATATGATCTTTTTACCATTTAAAATTTTCCGTTTACCATTACTTGTTTAATAATTATTATTAATGTTATTTTTATTAATATTTTTTTTATTATTAAATAATAAACTAATTTAAAAAATTAAAAATACCAGAAAATTAATTTAATATAAAAGACATAAACAAATGTTTAACATTTTGATTATATATTTTTTACTTACAAAAAAATAAACCTTTTTTAAATCAAAAAAATAAATATAAATATTGTCAAAAAGTATTAAAAACTTTTTTGAGTTTTAAAACTTTTACATAAACAAATGTATAACACTTTCAATAAACGTTTAAAAACATTTTTATACTTTACACATTTTAAAAACTTTAATTGTCTTTAAAAGTTTAAAATTTTTAAACATTTTTTAAAATGTTTTTAGAAAAGTTATAGAAAAGTATCAAAAAACTTCGAAAACATCAAGTTTATTATTATTGTTCATCAGAATGTTTAACTTTTTTGTTTTATTATTCATGAAAACGTTTTCATTTTTTCAACAAAAAATCAAAAAGGAAACCTAATGTTAAAAGACTATTTTATCTTTTGTTTTTAATTATCAAAATGATGAAATAACAATATATATGTTTTTATAGATATTTTAATCATATTAAAAACCATTTAACGTAAAAAAGATAAAAAAAAATGATTACTTAATAAAAATACTTTATTTTATGATTTTCAAAAGGTTTACATTTTATTTTAAAAAATCTACACTCAAAACGTTAATTTTTAGTTTTTAATTGATAAAAAATAATTATTCGTAGGATTTTCAAAAATAATTTATTATTTATTTTCATGTGTTCTACAATAAATTAATTTTACTAGTTTCTAAAATTATTTTGTTATTTTATTATAATAAAAATAATAATAATAACAACATTAATTTAATTTTGTTAAAAATAAATTATAGTGAGGTTTCTATCAGAGAAACTCGCACATACTTTTAAAATTTCTGCATCTTAGTTGTTAAAAAAACTTACATGATTATGTCCTTAAATTCTTTTAATTAAAAATTCCATAAACTTTATTTACAAGAGTTTCTCAAATATTCATTTTGAAGTGAATAATACTTTAAATCTTAAATTAATAAACACAATATAACTTTAGTTTAGGACTCTCTCATCATAAAAGCTAGGGGAAATTTGCCAGCAACTTTATAAAACCATCAAAATACTTATCAAGGCATGTACCTCAGCAAATAGATTCATTGCACTTGAATAATAATAGGAATAAACCAATTTAGTAGAGGATTGAAAGACAGTTATATTAAATCATATTCACCTCGGGGAATGATATGATAAAATCTGTTACGCCAGGAGCATCAAGAGGAATAATATTATCATCAATCAGATCTTCTGTCATAGCTGCATCGGATTCAATCACCCGTTTTAACTGTGTAAATCCGGAGCAACCATTAGAATCCGGTATATGTGTAATGTTTAACTCATATACGAAAAAGAAAAAAAGATCTCAAAACTTATAGGAAGCTAGACATTTAAAAAATAAGGTCACTCATGACCCTCCAATCACATACAGACAACTAATGCCCATTGTATGTTGCCACCACAAACCACAAGTATAGTCCAAAAGAATATATCAATAGGAGACAGACCTCTTCGGGCATCAATCGTTTTGCTTCCTCAGGAGATACCTCTTCAGAAAGCTGCTCTAATACAGTTCCCAATACTTTAAGAGTTGCAAAAACCCTTTTTCTCTTCAAAGTTTCCTGTTCTAACCTATTCTCAGCACATAAAAGAGTTGAAAACTGGTCAAAATTTAGAATCTAACACAAGGGAAGATAAGAGACTGAAAGATGAAATGGAGAAGATAAAGATCCATACTCTTGAATGTTTCCATGCAAGGCACCTGACTCCCTCTGTTCCATTTCCTCCTCCCATAGCTTATACACATTATGTTTCTCTCTGTATAGATTATAAAAGTCCCGCAAGCAAGTTCTATCTTTACTTCTGTCAATGCGTCCAGCCTGCCTTGCTAGTTTTTGCTGCCAAATAAATATCAGGTGAAAAGGATGCCTATTGTGAGTTAGTGAGTAGAATTTTAGAACAAAAAAGTAAATCAGTATCGTACAAAGAATACTACCATAATCAAGCTCCCTAAGAATACTAGACATTGGAGTTAAAAACTAAAACCTAAGGTGCCGTTTGCATTGCATGAATTTAAAATGATAGGATTTTAAAAAATCTAGGGGGATGAGTGGATTATGAAAGGTGGAGAAGTGAGGAATATGAAATCCTAAATGAGGTAAATCTTTTCTTTTAATTTTTTATCCAAACATGACAATGAAGTATTTCTAAATCCAAATGGAAGCAAGTCACATAACACACAATCAAGGGGCATGTGCCTTGGTTTGATATCTGATCCTCCACTACTGATTCCATATTTCCATGCAACAGCTAGATTACCATTGAGGGGACAGTTATGGCTGTCCAAAAAGGAAATTGCCAAACAAATTTATCTAGGAGGTTAAGTGATTTGAGTTATTTGCGAGCTACTCAAGTTTGACTCATTAAATCTCAAGTTAAATGACTAAGCTTCAAATATTAAGCTCATTAAGGCTCGCTCATATATTGTTATATGAAAATAATAAATATGTTATAAATAAAAATACTTATTTATATTTAAATTGTGTAATAAAATTAATTAGAAATCACATATACAATAAACAAGCCTAGCCAAACCAAGCTCAAGCCTATAAAACCAGTCGTGAGCCAAGCTCGAGCTCACAACATTAAACAATTTGAGCTCGAACCTCACAGCTTAGCCCGGCTTGTTTACAACCCTAGATTTAACAAACCAAGTACCTTGATTACAGACATCAAACCCGTCCTGAACTGTAGTAAACCTCTCCCTTCACTGCTAGGATCAAGAGTTTGAGCCAGCGAATAAGCATGCTCACGTACTGCAATAAAGAAACAGAAAAACCATCTTTAGCTATGGTTAGTAGATATGAATGGCAGCTCACAGATTAGGTTGGCAACTGGGCAGAATAGAATTTCTTCGATTCACATTGGTACATAGTTTTCAATCCAGGAGTTTATGTATTTAAATGAACTTGTTTTGGATTGCGTTTCTTGTTGTTCTTGTTGGTAAGCCTAATGGCTACAACCCTAAACATGCACAAAACAAATATTTATATAGTCATTCTTGAAAGTACTTCAGAATATCATTAGACATTGATAAGCATATGGGATAACTACAAATAAGTAAAAAAAAAACAAAGAGGCAGATGGAAAGGTAATTGAGAATGAAATACATACAAATTCTAGAAATGTTGGGGTCTTCATTCAGGATTTCATCAGCTGCTCTTAAAATGGGATCTATGTCCCTGATGTCTGAAAATGAAGATGGGACATTCCCAGTAGGCTGCCCATAAACATCAATCCCCGTCCTCTCCCTTCGAAGTACAGCACGGACCAAACGTTTCCACAAAGGCCCCACATTAGACATTTATAACTCTGTTTGTGTAAGAAACACAGATTCCAAAGTTACAATTTCATCTCGACTCACTCCAGAGCAAAATTTAAAGAAAACAGAAGAAAGGGCATAAATTTAGAACATAATTGTATACTGTCTGACCATCCATCTCCAGTCTTCCTAGTTCCTACTTTAAAGAAAGTCCATGATTTTCATTTCACAATCAAAGTCGGCTGCCATTTTACTTTAAATGACAGGAATCTGTTTGGTTATTAGAGAAGTTCATAACCACAATAAATTATATGTAGATATTTACAATCGAAAAAGCTGGTGCAAAAAATTGTAAGATCATTTGTACTGATTTTGGTAGAGTTAGCTGCTTTAATGTTAAAAAAATGACTGTTGACTCCTCTTTTCTAGAAAGAGTGGGTGGCATACAGATATATTGAAATCAAGAGAAAAGGAGTACTGCTAATAAGAAACTGAACCTCTGATCTTTAAAGTTCATATTAAAATGGACATCATTATGTTTCTATGTCTAGATTCTACTAATCTGACTAGGTGAAATTTGATGCATGCCCCAAACACAGAGCAAATTAATCATCCAACTGAGAAGATCTAAGAAAACTTAAAAAAAAATAAAAAAATTCAAACGTTCAACTAAAAATAAATATCAAATTTGAGCATATGTATTAAATCACATGATCAGTAACTGTTAGAAACTAATTTTCTTAATTAATAAAAAAAAAAAACAAATCGAGACCCACAAATAAAAATCATAATTTGAGCAAATGGGGGTCTTCATAATCTGCAAAGAGCTAGCAAGCATATTAATATACCATCTACTACAAACATGTACATAGGAATATACACTTTTGGAGTAAATACTAAATAGTATTAGTACAGGACTCCAGTAACACAGTGACGAAAGTTATAAGTAATCTACAGGACCTTACGTTTGTATTTGTTTTTGGTTTTGTAAATTGCAGTTCAAGAATACAGATACAGTTAGCATAAATGTTAGAACTTAAAATATATTGAAACAATCGAGGTCTACTTTACAACCCACCGAACCAATTAAGGGGATGTTAGGGACAAATATCGTGGCAGTGAAGAAGTTGGATAGGGTGGTTCAAGATGGCGAGAAGGAATTCAAAACGGAGGTCAACGCTATTGCAAAGACTCATCACAAGAATTTGGTGCGGCTTCTTGGCTATTGTGATGATGGTGAACATCGGCTACTAATTTATGAGTACATGAGTAATGGTACCTTGGCAGACTTCCTTTTTGTTGCGGACGATCTCGAGGCCTTAGATGACGACAAGAGACTAACAAGGTTTGTGATGGTTGGACTTTGGTGTGTACAAGAAATCGTGTCTTTGAGGCCGACCATGAGGATGGTCATCCAGATGCTTGAGGGAGTTGTTCAAGTCACCAAACCTTCGTGTCCATACCGTTGGTATACTCCTGGGCCTGGTGACTCGTGAGATATATATTCAAGATTTAATCCAGATGCTGTTTACTTACTGCAGCCCATAGAACAGCAACCAAAGAATGAATAAACCCTAACAAGGAGCCGACGATTTGTTTAAAGAACAGCAAATAACACACTAAAATCGGTAAGCAAACCAAGAAGGCGTGGAGAGAGGCTGACGAGAGTCGAGAGTCCGACGTGAAAGGAGCGAGGAGCAGGGAGAAGAGTTGAGAGGCCGACGGGAGAGGGGAGAGGAGCAGAGGGCTTCATCGCCGGAGATACGAGAGGGGTTCGACTTTCGAGGGTTCTTCATCGCCGGAGGGAACAAACTTGATGCGCACGCCAAGAAATCATCAAATAATTTACCCCTTTCCTTTAGCCCAACTCTGTATTTATAATTTATAATATCTGATTTTAAATTAATTGTTGGGTAATTGGATAAATGACAAGTTTCGTCCCTTGATTTAAAATAGAGAAACAGCCTTGCTTTTTAAGTATATTTCACGAGTTTTGGTTGGTATTACAGCGATACTAATCTAATATATTCAAAGCAACTAATGGCACCTTAGATGGCATTTGGTTCGTGAAGTAGAATTCGAAGGAATTACAATTTAAATTTAACTTGTTTTGAAACAAAGACGAGAAGTTAAATTTTAGTTATTTGCCATCAAATTATTTGTTTATTGGAATTTGACATTCCTACCAATTTATATACAAATCACATTCAAACCCATACATAAATTAGATTCCACCAACCAAACGTCATCTTAAAGAAAATAGATCCACACAATTCAGGATCCCTATAGCATCTTGCTGTAACATAATCCTGCAAACACACAACATGCAAGCAGTCGGCCAAAATATGTTATTCGATCATCTAAATTACTGTAACAGGTGAGTTGAAGACATATTGTCCAACATATTGCAGTAGGTGTATCGTTGAAGACACCTCTTGCAAGATCAAAGTCAGGGATCTAGTGACTTTGGTCTTGCAAGAGTTGCCTTCAATGATACACCTACTACAATATGTCTTCAACTCGCATGTTACAATAATATAGTTGATCAACGTATTTTGGCCGATTGCATGCATCTTTTGTCTTGCAGGATTATGTTGCAACAAGATGGTATAGGGCTTCTGAATTGTGTGGATCTTTTTTTCTCTAACGTGCCTTTAAATGTTGTGAATTTATAAGATTAGTCATACTGTAATACCAATCTAGCTAAAATCATGAAATACACTTTAAAAGTAGCGCTTTTTTTTATTGAAATTAATTCAAAACGTAATGTGGAATTCTTGTATTTACTTTAGCTTTTTTATGCGCTACACAGGCTAGAAATATGGACTATTGGTTGTATATTTACTGAACCTTTAACAAAAAAGCCTCTTTTCCCTAGAAAAAGTTTGTTGCATCAGTTGGACCTCATGACTAATCTTTTGGGAACATCATCACTCGAATCTATGGCCAGAGTTTGTTTACATGCCACTATAGACATATGATGTAGTTCATTTTCTTTCATTTAGTAAGTTTGATATAACAATCTAATCTAATATATTCAAACCCATACATAACTTAGATTCAATCTACATCTTTAACCAATACTAATAACTATCTTTTATTCATCAGTCATCACCAACAAACATTTTATAACCAAAATTTGAATTCCAATTCCTTCGTATTCAATTCCACCAACCAAAGGCCGGCATCTTAGAGAAAATAGATCCACACAATTCAGGAGCCCTATAGCATCTAGCTGCAACATAATCCTGCAAACACACAACATGCAAGCAGTCGGCCAAAATATGTTATTCGATCATCTAAATTACTGTAACAGGCGAGTTGAAGACATGCTGTCCAACATATTGCAGTAGGTGTATCGTTGAAGACACCTTTTGCAAGACCAAAGTCACGGATCTTGTGACTTTGGTCTTGCAAGAGTTGCCTTCAATGATACACCTACTACAATATGTCTTTAACTCGCTTGTTACAATAATATAGTTGATCAACGTATTTTGGCCGATTGCATGCATCTTTTGTCTTGCAGGATTATGTTGCAACAAGATGGTATAGGGCTCTTGAATTGTGTGGATCTTTTTTTTTTCTCTAATGTGCCCTTAAATGTTGTGAATTTATAAGATTAGTCTTACTGTAATACCAATCTAGCTAAAATCATGAAATACACTTTAAAAGTAGGGCTTTTTTTATTGAAATTAATTCAAAACGTAATGTGGAATTCTTGTATTTACTTTAGCTTTTTTATGCGGTACACAGGCTAGAAATATGGAGTATTGGATGTATATTTACTGAACCTTTAACAAAAAAGCCTCTTTTCTCTAGAAAAAGTTCGTCGCATTAGTTGGACCTCATGACTGATCTTTTGGGAACATCATCACTCTAATCTATGGCCAGAGTTTGTTTACATGCCACTTTAAACATATGATGTAGTTCATTTTCTTTCATTTATTAATTTTGATATAACAAGTATACAGAACATGAGAAACCCAGAAATTACTTAAGAGGATTAGGAAGAAATTAATAACCTATTTGGCTATACCCTTCTCTTGCAAGTTTCCAAATGCAGATCACTTGCTCTCCATCTATTTGAATGAAAGATTGCTTTTCAGCCTATGCATTGTCCTCTTGCTGAGGATGTAATATCTTAATTATGTGTTTCTTGACACGTTCACGGTGTCTGGAGCAAATCATGCGATTATCTGATAGATGTTGGGATTCTTACACTCAAATACACAGGATTTACTTACAAAATATAAACTTTATTAACAATCTTTCTGAAATCACACTTACAAATGATTATATTAGACCTATATATAATAATCTAAAGGGTGCATTGAATAGTCACAACCCTTCGTGGTACCCTTTCAGAAAAGTCACAACCTTTATGAAAAGGTGCAACCATTCATGTATTCCTAAATACTAAATAGGTCCTTCTACTTACTATAATTTACAATTCATACATCATACTTTATATAATTACATAATTATCATACTAATATAAGATTTGATCGGGATTAATCCATCATTCACCCCCTTAATCACGATCTTCTTGTCTTACAGCAATGTAGGTTCGTCTTCGCTTAGATAGACGAGATGTGCTTCTTGCTTCTTGCCTTTCTCTTTCCATTTTGAACATTCATATGCAAAATGACCAAATTCTCCACATTCATAACATCTCATTTTGGTTTTGCTTCGTTCTTGATTCGTACCTCTTTCACGTTCTTTTCTTTCTTTATTGAAGTTTCTTCCTCGACCTTTTCTTTGGTGTTGAACTCTTGTAGTTGCCATTAGAAGGTTTCCTTGGTGATATTCTTGTGGTTCGTCTTGACTTTTGAGGCGTTCTTCAAAAGTTATTATTCTTCCTGTTGCTTCTTCAAATGACATGCTATTAACATCCGAGTATTGTTCAATTGATGCTACGATCGGTAGAAACTTCTTTGGGACTGAGTTCAGTAGCTTTCTTACAAGTACTTTGTCTTTAATATTTGAACCAAGACTTTTGATCTTGCCTCTTATGCTTCCTAATCTTCCTGCAAAGTTGCTCACTGTCTCGTTATTCTTCATTTTTAAAGTCTCCAATTCGCTCCTTAAAGTTTGTAGGCGTGCTTGTTGAACTCGGTTTTCTCCCATGTATCGTACTTTGATAGACTCCCATACTTCTTTCGCACTTACATACTGTGAAACTTGCATTAAAATATCTTGTGGCAAAGTTGTTAGTATCATTGCTTTTGTTGTGTGCATCTTTCTTTCATCTATATCTTCTGTGGCATCTAAAGTCTCCCAAAGATCATATGCCTTAAGTATTGTTTCCATTATGATTGCCCAGGTAGTATAATTTGTTTCATCTAGTTTCGGGCATTGAAGTGTTACATTTTGCTCACGTATTTGTGTAGATGCTTCTCCTCTTGCCATAGTTTTGAAATTTAAGATTTTAATGCTTACTTACTTTCTTTCTTGTGATCACTGAATGTGACCAACCTTACTTCTTACTTTCGTACTTTTGATCGTATGATCAGTTTCTTACTTGCTTTGAAACACGATGGTTTCTCTTACTGTGAAACACGAAGGTTTCTGAAAATACTATGATTTTCACGTACTTGCTTACTGGGAAAACTCTAGGGTTTCTGAAAAACACAACGGCTTTTCTCTTACTTACTTACTTACCGGGAAACTCTAGGTTTGTGAAAACACGGTGGTTTTCTCTTACTTGTTACTGGGAAACGCTAGGTTTCTGAAAACACTGTGGTTTTCTCTTACTTCTTACTGAGAAATTGCTAGGTTTCTTGAAAAAACATTATGATTTTTTCGTTACTTACTTGGAAACACTAGGATTTCTTTGAAAAACACTAAGGTCTTTCACTTACTTACTTACTGTGAAACTAGGTTGTTTTCTTACTTACTTAGAAACACTGATGTTTCTTACAACACTAAGTTTCGGGTTTTAGACAAAACTGGCCGGTCACGGTTTTTTAACGTACTCGTACTGAACTTACTCCAATTTTTTTGGTGTTACACGGATTTTAGTAACTCCTTGGTTTCTTACTTTCTTGCTTACTTTCTTATTATTATTATTTTTATACTAACCACAATTATTATTTTAAACAATTCAACAATTCTACGTTTTTAACGAAAAATTATAACATACTAATATTAAATTTTTAATCTATTATCTTAAATAAATTAAAAATCTATTGTCTAAAATAATAATGAAAATAATAATAATAATAACAACAATGATAATATATATGAAATTGAAAAGAAAAAAAACCTGATGGGCTTTCTTTTCTTTTTTTTACTCTTCCTGATGGGCTTTATTAATTTCCTCCAACCGGTTTGGGTTTGGGCTGAATTGTTTGCCTCTATCCCTTCCTTTTGAAACTTTTGTCTCTGAAACGTTTGGTGTTCCCTTTGAACTGATGCGATGCCCCTTTCACTTACTGTCCCTTTTTTGTGAAACGTTGCTCTGGTTTTCTGCTTTTGTGAACCGGTGCGACGCCTGCTACTTACTCTCTCTTTCTCCCTTGAATCGGTGCAATCTCCTTTCTGTGAATCTTTCAATCGGTGCACTCTGTTGCCTCTGTTCAATCTAATCGATGAATCGATGCCTTCGATTGCTTACTATTGTAACCCTATTTATGATACGGTTGCCTACGGTTTCCTTATGGTCTATCGCTATGGCGACGGTTGGTGGTGGTGGTCGACGATGGTTGGTTGCGATGGTTCGATTTCTGGAATTTCTGGAACCCTAAATGTTGCCTCTAATGATGGTGACGTTCGATGGTGGTTCTGGACTCCTAACCGTGGGGTTTCTTACGGTTGGCTTCAAAATCAGGTTTATTCTCTCTGATTTTGGCTTTACTATCTATGCTATCCGATTTTCTAGGGTTTACTTTCTGAAATTGCGATGGGGCTTACTGCTTGTTTGTTTGCGTCGGTTCTGTGTGGGATTTTTCTTACTGTGCCGTTCTTACTTGCTGGTCTTCGAATTTGACTTACTGTGATGACCACTTACTGGGAAAATGATTTCACGTTGATGTTGGTTTGGTGGTAGAACTCTGTGTTCGGCCGCCCCGTATCAATTGCTTACTCTTACTGACGATGTTTCTGAACAACAATCGTCCTGGTGAATTTCTTAGACTGTTGCGTACTGTTCCTGATGGTATATGATGAGGATCGAAATAACCTTCGCTCTGATACCAATTGTTGGGATTCTTACACTCAAATACACAGGATTTACTTACAAAATATAAACTTTATTAACAATCTTTCTGAAATCACACTTACAAATGATTATATTAGACCTATATATAATAATCTAAAGGGTGCATTGAATAGTCACAACCCTTCGTGGTACCCTTTCAGAAAAGTCACAACCTTTATGAAAAGGTGCAACCATTCATGTATTCCTAAATACTAAATAGGTCCTTCTACTTACTATAATTTACAATTCATACATCATACTTTATATAATTACATAATTATCATACTAATATAAGATTTGATCGGGATTAATCCATCAATAGATGCAGACGGAAATGACTATATGCATCATCCTTGACATTCAAGATTAAGGTTAGGGAGAGTGAGTCTAGTGGTTACGTGAAAATGAAGTAGATTGATTGGTTGCCAACACGGCCGGCTGTATGCATTGCCTATTCACATAAGATGTGTGGTTTGGGCTCATCAGACACGGGCTGTATCTTCATGATTAAAAATCACACGTCACCCAATAATTTTGTTTAACGAAGAAGCATTACAAAAAAGACACGTTTAATGAAGACGAAAGACGTTTTTAACTACACTATCAACTAATCTCGAAGCTTTATACATTTGGATGAACTTCAATATATGGTTTCAAACATGTATTCACTCAACGTAACCAGATCTATCTCATATTTACCTTCTAGAGGAACTAGTCTTTAGCGAACGACTGAAAATCATGATGCCGATCCAGGAGGAGGATGTAGTCTCAGAGGATGCTCACAGGTTCCGATGATGGTTGGTTCAAACTGACCATGACATAAAATAAATGACGCATTTTAAAACCAAATATCTACATATATATATACATATATACATATACATATACATATATATATATATATATATATATATATATATATATATATATATATATATATATATATATATATATATATATATATATATATATATATAGGAGTGGGTTCAATGGAAAACCACTATGTACCTGAAAACTATGGAAACCTACGCCTACCGTCCGATTTGGTGCATTTCATGAAAAACGCGGTGGCATGATCGTAAATAAGGTGATGCATCACGCGAGATTTTGATGCATCACGCGGGAAATTTAATGCATCACGCGGGATTTTGATGCATCACGCGGGGAATTTGATGCATTTGTGGTGGTGCAGTGTGGTTTTCACAAGTTTTCAGGTGCATGGTGGTTTTCCATTGAACCTCCCTCTATATATATATATATACATACATAAAAACAATATACAAACTTACTTGAATTTCCCTGGCCCTCTTCAGGTGGAGTGCAACCTCAGCAATCGTGGGTCGTTGTTCTCGAGTTTTTTGCAAACATTGATAAGCGACAGCTGAGAACTTGTTCAACGTTCTTGGTTTGATGTGTTCAATTATTTTATGATCAACCATCTTGTCTAGCTCTCCAAATCTGTAGCATGACCGGACCATATGATGTAGAAACCGTCTCTCGTCGTGGTACTTGACAACACACGCTAACCTTCCACATAAAACTTCAAACAAAACCACACCAAACGAATATACATCTGATTCTTTTGTCAAAATACCTGTCTTTTCGTATTGTGGGTCACAATAACCGTGTGTGCCAGCAACATTAGTGATCAAAAATGTGTTCTGTTGATTTGTGAGACCTATCTTAGACAACCCGAAATCTGAAAGCTTTGCGATCCAGTTCTCATCCAACAGAATATTTGCGCTTTTGATATCCCGATGTATGACTCTATATTCTGCTGCCACATGATTATGAAGGTAATCCAACGCAGAGGCAACACCTATACATATCTCGAGACGATTAAACCAGGACAGTTCACCCATCATAGCCTCATTAGTCAAATATGTGTCGAGGCTACCGCGGCTCGCATATTCATACACAAGGATCATCTCCTTGTTATCGTCACAAAACCCTAAAAGGGCGATAATGTTGTCGTGCCGATACTGTGTAAGCATTGCGATTTCTGTATAGAACTCCTTGTTGCCTTGAAACCCAGTGACATCTAGTCGTTTGATGGCAACATACTGGTTTTTATGATATGCCCAGGAAAGGGTTCCCTTGTAGACCCTTCCATATCCACCCTTTCCAATGAAGTTTGCTTCGTTGAAGTCTTGGGTACAACTTTTTATGGCTTTGAGGGGGATTCTGAGGTGGTGTAGATGCTTCAATAAGATTGAGGTCTGAAACAACAAACCAACATGGTGAGATGGTAGTATTCTGTTATTTATAGAAATTAAAAATGGCTATTCTAATGGTCTGTTAAAAGCAACTATGCTGACTGTTCTAAAATGTTATTTCTGTTAAAAATAAACTATAGTGAGGTTTCTATCTGAGAAACTCGCACATACTTTCAAAATTTCTGCATCTTAGTTGTCAAAAAAAAAAAATTTACATGATTATGTCCTTAAATTCTTTTAATTAAAAAAATCCATAAACTTTATTTATAAGAGTTTCTCAAATATTCATTTTGAAGTGAATAATACTTTAAAAAAATTATCTTAAACTAATAAACACATTATAACTTTATTAAGACTTGATCCATAGTTTAGGACTCTCTCATTATAAAAGCTAGGGGAAATTTGCCAGCAACTTTATAAAACCTTCCAAATACTTCAAAGATGATACCGCAGCATGTACCTCAGCAAATAGATTCATTGCACTTGAACAATAATAGGAATAAACCAAAAAGTAGAGAATTGAAAGACAGTTATATGATATCATATTCACCTCGGGGAATGATGTGATAAAATCTGTTACGCCAGGAGCGTCAAGAGGAATAATATTATCATCAATCAGATCTTCTGTCATATCTGCATCGGATTCAATCACCCGTTTCAACTGTGTAAAACAGGAGCAACCATTGGAATCCGGTATATGTGTAATGTTTAACTCATATACGGAAAATAAAACGGAGCTCAAAACTTATAGGAAGCTAGACATTAAAAAAACAAGGTCACTCATGACCCTCCAATCACATACATGCAACTAATGCCATTTGTATTGACACCACAAACCACAAGTATAGTGATAAAGATCCACTAAAGGTGTACTCAAGGAAAAAGTATCGGTTCACAGATTCTAATACGGGGCAACTGAATTCTATTTTTGGGAAATGGCTGAATCCATTAGGCCAAATCAAATAAAAGGCAGCTGGCTGATTTGATCAAATCAAGAGTGGTTAACAAAGGAATTAGGGAGCAATTACCATACTTAATTCTAGCAATTACCATAGTTAGTTATAAGCATAGAGTAGTATAAAATAGCAGGCTTGCTTATCATTAGAATCATCTCATTTTTACTCATATTTACTTTTCCTTGTAATCGGAGACCTTGCCCCTCTCGAATCGGGCCACTATCAAATAAGAGTCAGCCTATCCTTGTTCTTGTGAATTCAGTATTTATCATTTGGTTCCATTGCCGGGAATCGAAATGGTGCAAACCCGGAATAATGACAGCAACACCCCACCCGATACCATTGCCACCCAATTGGCTGCCATAGCGACAAAATTAGAATCAATTGAAACGATGAAGACATAGCAGCACTCAAGAAACGAGAGAAATCCAGTGGAGGTAAGAATGACGAAGGAGAAAGCAGTTGGAAGAATCGGATGCCATATAAACCTTTCAAAAAAAATTGATTTTCCGATTTTTAGCGGCGGGGACCCTCGTGGGTGGCTGCTGAAAGCTGAAAAATATTTCAGATATTACCGGATACCGGATGACGAAAAGGTGGAGATAGCTTCAATGCACCTAGAAGGAGATGCCTTGGACCTCTATTCATGGCTTTGAGATGATCACGCACTCACTTTCACTTTCTGGGAAGAATTGGTCTAGGTATTCACTAGAAATTTTGGCCAAGCTGAGTTTCAAAATATAGATGAGTTTCTTTGTAGCATCAAACAAACTGGTACGATACAAGAATATCGGCAGGAGTTTGCTAAGAGATCCTCTCGGGTTTCAAATTGGCCAGATCATTGTCTTTTAGGGGTATTCCTAAACGGCCTAAAAATGAGTTAAAATCAGATGTACGAATCCACAAACCCCGAACAGTATATAGTGCCATGAGTCTTGCTTTGGAATTTGAGTCTAAACTCACTTCTCACCATTCTGGAAAAAATGCTTCTTGGGCCCCAATTTCGAAACCCTCACAGACAGAATCCAAACCAACAACTTTCACCCTAACCCTAACATCAACCCAACCAAAAACCATGTCCCGAATTTCCGAAACAGAGAAACAAAACCGATTCCTAAAAGGGGAATGTTTCAGATGCAGTGATAAATATGGACCGGGTCATCGTTGCAAAACCGGTACTTTCAAGGTTCTAGAAGCTGACGAGGATGTTGAAGAATCACCTACAGCAGATCTAGCAATCCTTGACTCTGACGAGGAAGAGACTGCTGAAATCAGTTTACACGCTATCCTGGGAAAGCCGCATCCTACCACAATGAAGATCCATGGTATGCTTCATTCTACTGAAGTTTTAATTTTAGTTGACGGTGGCTCTACACACAACTTTATTTCAGAGATTTTGGTGAATGAACTTAAGTTGGCTTCTCATCCGGTAGCACCTTTTGGTGTTCAAATCGGTAACGGGGATATAATACGATGTGGGAAAATTTGCAAAAATCTTTGTGCATGTTAATGATCTCAAGATCATTCAAGATTTCCATCCGTTTTCTCTTGGTGGGGCTGATCTAGTTTTGGGTATCCAATGGTTAGCCACGTTAAACACGGTTCAAGCTAATTGGAAGGAGTTGTTCATGATCTTTTCAATAGATGGAAAGCGGTACAAATTGCAAGGTATTTCATCCGGCCCCCAAAAATCTTCCAGTTTCCAACACTTAGCCATTGAACCAGAACTTATCCCTTGTATACCCACCCCACTACAACCTATTGTTAACCAACACACCGTTGTATTTGAGGAACCTAAACACCTACCCCCGGTTAGATCACAAACCCACTCAATTCCACTTTTGCCAAACTCCACTCCACCTAACATCCGCCCTTACCGTTATCCCCACTCACAAAAAAACGAGATAGAGAAACAGGTGGAACAATTGTTGACCGCTGGTTTTATTCAACCAAGCACCAACCCTTTTTCAAGTCCTGTGCTGCTAGTAAGAAAGAAGGATGATTCTTGGCGAATGTGTATCGACTACCGAGCCCTTAACAAGATAACGGTAGCCGATAAATACCCCATCCCCAATATTGACGAATTACTTGATGAATTGTATGGTGCTACTGTATTCTCAAAACTCGATTTGCGATCGGGTTATTACCAAATCAGAGTTGCAGCCTCAGATATCGAAAAAACAGCCTTTCGCACTCACTCGGGCCATTACGAGTTCAAGGTCATGCCTTTTGGCTTAACGAATGCTCCCTCCACATTTCAAGCTATCATGAACGATTTATTCCGTCCTTACTTACGTCGGTTCATACTTGTGTTCTTTGATGACATTTTGATCTATACCTCAAGTATGGAACAACACAAGGTTCATTTGGAACAGGCCTTAAAATTGCTTCACGATAATCAATTTTTTGCTAAATTCTCAAAATGTTGTTTTGGGCAAGTACAGGTGGTGTTTCTTGGTCATGTGGTCAGCTCGAAAGGAGTTAGTGTCGAAGAAGAAAAGATCGTAGCAGTGAAATCATGGCCAGTACCATTAACAGTCAAGGAGGTGAGAGGTTTCCTCGGGTTAACCGGGTACTACCGACGCTTTGTTCGTAATTACGGTCTTATAGCATGCCCCCTTACTGCATTGACCAAGAAAGACGAATTTATTTGGTCAAAAGAGGCCCTTAAAGCCTTTAACGACTTGAAACAGGCTTTACTTTCTACACCAGTTTTAAGGTTACCTGATTTTTCAAAACCTTTTGTCATAGAGGGTGATGCTTCATCAGATGGCGTGGGAGCGATACTATCACAAGAGGACCATCCTGTGGCCTATTTCAGCAAGGGATTCTCCCCCTCCAACCGATTTAAATCAGCTTATGATAGGGAGCTGTTGGCATTAGTTTTGGCGGTACAAAAGTGGAGTCATTACCTGCTTGGTCGGCATTTTCTAATCCGGACAGACCATTATACCTTGAAGTTCTTATTGGAGCAGCGCATTACCACTACCGAGCAGCAAAGGTTACTACTTAAACTAATGCCCTATGATTTTTCGATTATCCACAAAGCAGGAAAAGAGAACAAGGGGGCAGATGCCTTATCTCGACGACCCCAGTCAGGAGAATTATTGACACTACTCGTTCCTCATTGTGTCGAAGTGGAGGATATCAAAGCAGGGTTGCAAACCGACCCATTTACAAGAGACCTCATTGGTAAATTAAATGAAGACCCGTCATTCGTCACTGATTTCTCTCTTGCAAATCAGTTGTTGTTCTATCAAGGGCATTTGGTAATACCAGAGGTATCTTCTCTCCGGCTTAAGTTGTTACAAGAAGCACACGACACTCCAATCGGTGGCCACGGGGGATTCTTAAAAACCTATAAACGGCTTTCCTCAATATTATTGGCCAAAAATGAAACACGATGTGAGGCTTTTTGTACAACAATGTGTGATATGTCAACAGTAGAAGTACCAAACCTTGTCCCCTGCCGGTTTGCTTCAGCCTTTACCCATTCCAAACAAAATTTGGGAGGATATTTCGATGGACTTTATTGTGGGTTTACCTCCATCAAGCCGTTTCGATACTATCTTAGTCGTGGTGGATCGCCTAAGCAAATACGCTCACTTCCTTTGTTTGTATCATCCATTCACAGCCAAAGGGGTAGCAGCAGTATTTTGCAGAGAGATTATCAGATTACATGGGTTTCCGAGTTCTATCGTTTCTGACCGAGATGTTGTCTTTCTTAGTAACTTTTGGCAAGAATTGTTCCGATTAAGTCAAACCAGACTGAAATCGTTGCCTAGAAGCTTACCTGCGCTGTTTTGCTAGTGAGCAACCATCAAAATGGAGTAATTTCTTACCATGGGCTGAATATTCATATAACACCGGGTATCATACTTCGACTGGTACAACCCCATTCACGGTTGTTTATGGCAGGACACCCCCCTCTCTGTTTCCTTATGTTGCAGGTGAAACAAAAAATGCAGCGCTGGAACAACAACTACTTGATAGGGATGATATGTTGAAGCTCTTGTGACAAAATCTCCAGAAGGCCCAAGATCGGATGAAAAACCAAGCAGATTCGAAGCGACGGGAACTCACGTTTCAAGTTGGTGACTATGTCTTCTTGAAGATTCAACCTTATCGCCAAAAGAGCTTGGCTAAACGTCGGTACGAGAAGCTGTCCCCAAGGTTTTTTGGTCCATATTGTATTAAACGAAAGGTAGGTCCAGTGGCTTATGAGTTGGAACTACCACCCGAAGCTAGAATTCATCCGGTTTTCCATGTCTCGATGCTTAAACCTGCCCATGGCTCTTTTCCTCAAATACCAGCTGCACCATTACCCATCACCAAAGACCGGAAGTGGACTGGCAACCAAGTTCTGTCATCACTCATCGTTGGGTTCATGAAGCTGGCCGTCCAACCTTAGAACTGTTGATCTCTTGGTGTGATCGTCCAATTGAAGAGGCTACATGGGAAACTTACGATCTGTTAGCTGAGCAATTTCCTGCTTTCCGCCTTGAGGACAAGGCGTTTTACCGAGTGGGAAGCAATGATAAAGATCCACTAAAGGTGTACTCAAGGAAAAAGTATCGGTTCACAGAATCTAATACGAGGCAACTGAATTCTATTTTTGGGAAATGGCAGAATCCATTAGGCCAAATCAAATAAAAGGCAGCTGGCTGATTTGATCAAATCAAGGGTGGTTAACAAAGGAATTAGGGAGCAATTACCATACTTAATTCTAGCAATTACCATAGTTAGTTATAAGCATAGAGTAGTATAAAATAGCAGGCTTGCTTATCATTAGAATCATCTCATTTTTACTCATATTTACTTTTCCTTGTAATCGGAGACCTTGCACCTCTCGAATCGGGCCACTATCAAATAAGAGTCAGCCTATCCTTGTTCTTGTGAATTCAGTATTTATCATATAGTCCAAAAGAATATATCAATAGGAGACAAACCTCTTCGGGCATCAATCGTTTTGCTTCCTCAGGAGATACCTCTTCAGAAAGCTGCTCTAATACAGTTCCCAATACTTTAAGAGTTGCAAAAACCCTTTTTCTCTTCAAAGTTTCCTGTTCTAACCTATTCTCAGCACATAAAAGAGTTGAAAACTGGTCAAAATTTAGAATCTAATACAAGGGAAGATAAGAGACTCAAAGACGAAATGGAGAAGATAAAGATCCATACTCTTGAATGTTTCCATGCAAGGCACCTGACTCCCTCTGTTCCATTTCCTCCTCCCATAGCTTATCCACATTATGTTTCTCTCTGTATAGATTATAAAAGTCCCGCAAGCAAGTTCTATCTTTACTTCTGTCAATGCGTCTGCCAATGCGTCCAGCCTGCCTTGCTAGATTTTGCTGCCAAATAAATATCAGGTGAAAAGGATGCCTATTGTGAGTTAGTGAGTAGAATTTTAGAACAAAAAAGTAAATCAGTATCGTACAAAGAATACTTCCATAATCAAGCTCCCTAAGAATCTGTTGACTACACATAGGAGTTAAAAATTAAAACCTAAGGTGCCGTTTGGATTGCATGAATTTAAAACGATAGATTCTAAAATGATAGGATATTAAAATATTTAAGGGGGTGAGTGGAAGGTGGAGAAGTGAGGAATATGAAATCCTAAATGAGCTAAATCTTTTTTTTTTTTAATTTCTTTTATCCACAATGAAGTATTTCTAAATCCAAATGGAGCAAGTCACATAACACACAATCAAGGGGCATGTGCGTTGGTTTGATATCTGATCCTCCACTATTGATTCCATATTTCCATGCAATAGCTAGATTACCATTGAGGGGACAGTTATGGCTGTCCAAAAGGAAACTGCCAAACAAATTCAACTAGGAGGTTAAGTGATTTGAGTTATGTGTGAGGCTGTGAGCTACTCAAGTTTGACTAATTAAATCTTGAGTTAAATGACTAAGCTTCAAATATTGAGCTCATTAAGGCTCGCTCATATATTATGTAATAACAATAAATATATTATATATAAAAATACTTATTTATATTTAAATTGTGTAATAAAATTAATTAGAAATCAAACATATACAATAAACAATCCTAGCCAAACCAAGCTCAAGACTGTAGACCAGTCTTGAGCCAAGCTCGAGCTCGCAACATTAAACAATTTGACCTCGAACCTCACAACTTAGCCCGGCTTGTTTACAACCCTAGATTTAACAAACCAAGTACCTTGATTACAGACATCAAACCCGTCCTGAACTGTAGTACACCTCTCCCTTCACTGCTAGGATCAAGAGTTTGAGCCAGCGAATAAGCATGCTCACATACTGCAATAAAGCAACAGAAAAACCATCTTTAGCTATGGTTAGTAGATATGAATGGCAGCTCACAAATTAGGTTGGCAACTGGGCAGAATAGAATTTCTTCAATTCACATTGATACATAGTTTTCAATTCAGGAGTTTATGTATTTGGATGAACTTGTTTTGGATTGCGTTTCTTGTTGTTCTTGTTGTTAAGCCTAATGGCTACAACCCTAAACATGCACAAAACACATATTTATATTGTCATTCTTGAAAGTACCTCGGAATATCATTAGACATTGATGAGCAGATGGGATAACTACAAAAAAGTAAAACAAACAAAGAGGCAAATGGAAAGGTAATTGAGAATGAAATACATACAAATTCTAGAAATGTTGGGGTCTTCATCTTGGATTTCATCAGCTGCTCTTAAAATGGGATCTATGTCCCTGATGTCTGAAAATGAAGATGGGACATTCCCAGTAGGCTGCCCATAAACATCAATCCCCGTCCTCTCCCTTCGAAGTACGGCACGGACCAAACGTTCCCACAAAGGCCCCGCATTAGACATTTATAACTCTGTATGTGTAAGAAACACAGACTCCAAAGTTACAATTTCATCTCGACTCACTCCAGAGCAAAAATTCAAGAAAACAGAAGAAAGGGCATAAATTTAGAACATAACTGTATACTGTCTAACCATCCATCTCCAGTCTTCCTAGTTCCTACTTTAAAGAAAGTTCATGATTTTCATTTCACAATCAAAGTCGGCTGCCATTTTACTTTAAATGACAGGAATCTGTTTGGTTATTAGAGAAGTTCATAACCACAATAAATTATATGTAGATATTTACAATCGAAAAAGCTGGTGCAAAAAATTGTAAGATCATTTGTACTGATTTTGGTAGAGTTAGCTGCTTTAATGTTAAAAAAATGAGTGTTGACTCCTCTTTTCTAGAAAGAGTAGGTGGCATACAGATATATTGAAATCAAGAGAAAAGGAGTACTGCTAATTAGAAACTGAACCTCTGATCTTTGAAGTTCATATTAAAATGGACATCATTATGTTTCTAGGGTTCATCAAAAATAGGATGTCTAATGTCTTCTACTCTTCTGTCTTTTGGAAATCAAAGCACCACTACTGCTAGGGTAAAGCCCTAAATCGCCTCATTCAATGGCTGCGCCTGCGACGATAATCAAGTATCGAAAGCTTCGATTCCTTCGAAGATTGAAGAGGGACGGTGGAATTCTAAGCGTTTTTGTGACACCCTTGCCACATTAACCACCAATTACAATTCACCCAGGATTAATCACCAACAAACAGATAACATAATGATCTGATAGCTTAATAATAGTGCGGAAGCAAAATACATAAATAAAAGTATTACAACAGAGTCTAACACCCTACGGTGCTACAAAGGTTACACGTCTAAGTCTACCAACTCAAATTAATACATTATCCCAAATTCATTACAACAAAATTTTCATAAACCAAATACCAAAGTAAACGGTAGAAATCTTCAAATACTTCAATAGATTTCCTAGCTAGATGGTCCAGCTGTAGACTTCCCTTTTCCTGTAAAAATTCAACAACTAAAAGGTAAGCGAATGCTTAGTGAATACCAGATGATTTTCACACATTCTACAAATCTTTATGATGCCCCCAGAGTATCCGCGGTAACACATACCGTATACTCCACACGTATCCAAGATACGCAAACCTGAGCCGCAGCTCCTTCGAGCTGACACTCGGCATAAGAAAAACCAACCATCTGAGGCAGATATTACATCGGGGATGACTTACTGTCTATCCTGACCACAGAGGTGTCAAACTCTTGGTCATATAGCACAGTAACATCAGAGTACAGATGCGACCACGCAGGTCCATCGAAAGGATGCACAACAAATGAACGGACATGCAACAAATATGAATGTGCATCAACATAAACGCATGTTAGTAGAATGCCAAACGAACATGAAACAACAGGCCTCAGCAGGCAATGCAAACATAAAGCAGATGCAGACATGTTAAAAATCAAAGGTACTCACAGTGGGTGCGTTATTAATCTTTTAGCAATATTATTTCTCCTCGGAATTTCAACCGGATCCACAAAGTACCCTACTGTGGGTTAAACAACACCACAAGGGACCTGTTAATTCAGTTGTAACAGCACATCGTGTCAATAACTTGTTTAATCTCATAAAATTTAATTTTATAATTATTGCAAAATTTGGTCCCAGTTTCGGATCTATGTCCGAATTCGGACCCCACCCGAATTCGGACCCCAGTTCGGATCCCACATATTTCTCAATTCTGTTCACGTATATATGTAAGTCCCAATTCGGACCCTTTGTAAATTCGAACCATTTATTAGATTCGAACCACATGCTAACTTCGGACCATATCCGAATTCGGTCCCCAACCGAATTCGGACCACATCCGAAATTCAAACACTTAGAATATTTTTGCCATTTTTGATTGTTTCCATTTCGGATCATAAGCCATTTCGGATTATATTACAAGTTCGGGCTCATCCGAATTCGGACCCCCATCCAAGTTCCAATACTTAGAAATATTTTGATATATTAATTTTTCCAGAAATCCGGGCCTCATCCGAATTCGGACCAGATCCGAGTTCATCTCGGATCCGAATTCGGATCCCACCCCATTCGAATTTGTTCTAAGTCTGTATCCTTCGAGTTTGTTCTTGCAGTTTATAAAATTTCCAGATTTAATTCTAAGTCATTTCCATACTTATTCAATACATGAAATAAATTATACCAACTAAAATACACTTAATTTCAACCACTTTAACACTAACATTATCATACTTTCATACCAATTTACATCCTTTTTAACCCTTTTCATCTTGTTCCATTCCGTCAAACACACGCACACTAAAACACACACAAAATCCTCAAATCCATACTTTTAGTGCGAATCAGGAGCTGAAATTTTGTACATAGCATCTTATATACTAGATTTAAACTAATCCACAATAACATCATACATGCATCCATGTTTGAATCTCCAAATCTAACTAGTTGAATACCCGTGCGTTGCTCGGGTGACGTGTTTTAAAATTAATATATATTAATAAAAGAACGACACCAATAAAAATATATTTTATTTAGAAAAACTATACATTATTTGTGAAGAAAAAAATACATATTTTCATCGTGAATATTACTACACACATTATATTTGAGGTTTAGACATATATTGTTTAAGATACACGTGTGCAAATATTGAAACTAATTTTTAATTAGAAAACATATATTAGAATGAAATCTATAGGGAAAAAAAAACGAATTTCTATAAACGATAAAATGAAAATATATCATTTTCTCATAGAATAGTATGCAAACACATATTTGTAAAGTATTAATTACAATATCGGCTAACACAATTTTATAATAACAGTTTATTTAAACTAATAAATATGCTATCAAACAAATAAAAATCATCATAAAACAATTTAATAAACTTTAAAAAATAATAAGGAACACATTTAAACGTCAAATGTCAATCTCATTAGTTACACATTTTATTTAAAGCATTGTGCATTTATTCTTTTTTATCGGTTCATTATTACTGGAGATGTCATTTTTCGTCATGATATATTTAAAAAATATTATAATATGTGTTAATATGTACCAACACGACATATATTTCTGATGGTTGAATAACGTTTTCCTCTATGTATCTATCATTTTTTGTTTAGACTTTATTGATTAGAATACACATATGTCATGATGATCTTAGTTATACCTCAAAATGAGATTAGTAATTTGACGAACCATTATGATTTTTTAATAAGCAAGATTTGAAAAAGATTGAATCTTCTGTCCATTCATGATTCTACTTCGTTCTTGAATTGTGTTTAAACCTGAAAAATCTTAAACCTTTTTTACTACACTTATGCTTTTCTTTAAGTAATTTCATAATGTAGAAATATAATAATAATGTTTATACCAGTTAATTAGCATTCTCTATTTTACATATAATTAATGGTTAATATTGAAAAAACCCTATAAAGTTTTATCATTTTCACGATTAAGTCCCTAAACTTTTTTTCCGATTGTTTAAGTTTCTAAACTATTTTTGTATTATTCAAAAGTATATAATTTTGATCGGCTACCAGATGATTAGGTAAAACACAACCAATAAAACAAAAAGTTTAGGAACTTAATTGCTAAAACATGTAAAGATAGTGAGTTTTTTGAATAAGACAAAAATAGTTAAGAGACTTAAACAATCAGAAAAAAAATTTAGGGACTTAATCACAAAACTAAGAAAAGTTTATGGGGTTTTTTCAATATTAACCCTATAATTAAAATAAACATAACTATTAACAATATCAATTACTTAGTATTTTAACATCATAAATATCAATTATATATACAATTGAAAATTGTTTTCTGTAATATAGGAGTAGTACATAACATTAAATACAACTGAAAGTAGAAATAACTTAATAAATATATAAAATATTTATAAAAATTAGTTTAATTTAAAAAATCGGTTCAGTTTGGTTTTAAGTGGGAATCCGAAACCAAACCATTTACCTCTGTTTTTTCGGTTTCGGCTTTTTGGTCTCCTTATTTTTTGGTTTGGTTTTTCTGATTTTTTGGGTTTATTAGTTTTCGCTCACCCCAGAGACCATAGCTCCATTTACTTTTTACAATTTTATGGCATAAATGTAAAATGACTAAATAGAAAAGTCCAATGCTTTATTTGCTTTCTTCCTCTTACCCACCTTGGGTCATCTTTCATTTTCCTTACTCCTTACCAGACATATCGAAACCCTAGCCCCTTCTCCACCGCTCCTCCCCGTATGCTGCATGCACCGTCTCGCCACCGCTGTCCCCAACAACTCCTCGCAAACACTTGATCTGTCTCTCTCATTCAGACCTACCCACGCATCGGCACCATCGCACAAGCATCCATACCCCTTTATCAAACTCAATCGATTTTGAGGTATTATTTGTTCTTGATTTGATCTTCGGTTTCGTTTCGATTTCCTGCACAAAAATACATTCTGATGTGGTTACAAATCTATTGTTAAATTCGTTGTTTGAACTCACCTATCCGTCGGTAAATCTGTGTTATGGATTTCTGAGTTTGATATGTTTTACAATCAGTTGTGAGTTATGACTTCCTTTTTCTGATTTTTTTGAAATCCTTTGGATTTGGTTTAAGTTTGCAAAAAAGAAAAAGATCTGGATATATTGAAAGTTGATCTTTGTTTTCTTTTATAAAATTTTAGAGCTATATTTTTTAGAAAAGTTTGAGTATGTATAAAAATATTACAAATCTGTTTATATTAATGTGTTGTTTCTAAGACACTTTATAAGAAAGAAGATTTAATATTATATATAGAAAATTTGAAGGTATGATGTATGTATCTCACTGCTAATACTTTGTAAAAAATATTAATCTTCATATTTACGGTTGCTTTCTTTCTTGGCTTGTATGATTTGTTTGATAATGATTGAACTTAAAAATTATTATAGGCGTTGAGATGGGAAGGAATTGAGTTGTTTTGCTTGATGAAATTAGTTGTATTATTTGTTTTCGCTTGTCAAAAACATTGTTATTTGTGTGAATATTTTATTCTTAAGGTGTACAATAGATAGTAACATATGTTAGGGGGTAAGCGGTCGCTAGGAAATGTCATGGTCCGTATTGGTTTATTTGAACCCATTACTCTTTTTCACCAAGATTAACACTACAAAGGTCGAGTTTCTTTATGTTGCAGTCATGTATGAAGAAAGTAGCCCAATAATTATCATGAGATAGTTATCGACAAAGTATCAAATTCCATCACTGGTTTCCCCGTGTTGTATGTATAGACAAAGTATATACTTTTACGTGCACATTTCTTTTTCTCTTTTCCAAATACCCTAGCCCCCATTTCATCTTCTCTCTTCCTTGGTCAACTGTGCACACCACCGCCACATCGTCGCTAACACCACGGCTAACACATTAGGAGCATTGTTTGATTTGGTTTTGGGTTTGATCTTTGTTGGTTTTAGCATTTTAGTTCAACAGTTTAGGTTTATTTTTAGCTGTGTATCAACTTTTGTTTTAGCTATTTTGCTTCATGGTTAAAACATATATATATACTGCTTTCTTTTGTGGCTTTGTAAGTAGATCCTGCAGGGGTTTTAAAGAGGTATTTTGTGTAGTTTCGATGTATAAATTTAGGCTTTTTACTTATAACTCATTTACGGGGCTTTTATAAGACTATCAATATAATTGTTTTCTTCTTTTGTTATTACAAATTGGTTTGTAGGAAATTTGTTGGCCTATACAAATTTTTTTAACGGAATATAAAATCATCTTGCCATTTTGAAGGGTCAGTTTATCCATGCAAGTGCTTTAAAAAACCATCCATTTAATTCTTTATTTGAGGTGGGTTGACACGTAATACATTTTTATATGCAGTTTTATTAAATTCTGTTGAAAGTTCAGCAATTTGACATCACATGTTTTGTTTCATTTTTATATTACAATAAAATGATAGTATCTTTTCACTTTTGATTGATTGCTGATATAAAAGCATATTTGAATTACATTGTTTGGCTGGAAAAATTGGATGCATGGTGAATGGTGCAACATTGACAATTATAAAAATATTTAAGTTAGTTTTCTTATTCACCATGCAATTATAAATATTTCGTGAAATAATAAGTTGAGAAATGGATTGCGTGATTGTAAAGAAAATTAGTCATCTATAATCACAAGTCTTATGTTCAATTGTCATTACCTCATTGTCTTTGTACTTCATGTTTGGGAAAGTCATTGTATTTCCCTGCAAAATGGTTGAAACTTTCAGTTAGTAATGCTACAGATCCATAAAACCATTTGAATGAAAAAAAAAGTTGAGATTCATCAAGTAAATGCAATATAAAAAGATCCTGTTTTTTCTTATTTGTTGGTTAGGATTTGTAGATAACTCATTTGTTTGAATCTAGATCACATGTTCAAATTTTTAATTTTTTTGGTTTGCTTTTGTATTTTCAGCAACTATTGTATTAAAAGGTATTATTAAGTACTAATGTTATTCAAAAATTTCATGCAGGTAATTAATCTATTTCAATAATTCCAGCAACTTCGTTTGTAGATAACATGGTATTTTCTATTTCTTCTCAGTATTTTGTTAGGCGGACGATAGTATTCAGCAGGTTTTATTAAGTTTGATAAAAACTCAAGTAGATGCAGTATAAACTGATCCTATTTGTTTATCTGTTAGTTAGGAGTTACAATCTTATCCTGATTTTTTATGAATTTAAATGGCTAGGATTCTACCATATCAAAAATGAGCCGAATAAAGTTGATTTTTAATGGATGTGATTAAGCCATGTCAACATACTTTTTTGTAAATAACATGACGTTTTTACCCATCATCAAAGAAAATAACGACGACTTTGTTTTCTTCATGGTTTGCAACATTCTGTAATAAATGAAATGAAAATAAGTAAGTAATATTAATGTATCTAAGTTGATATAACTTAAATGTGTATAAAATGATTTTTACCTCATCATGTGAAGAAAGAATGATTACTTCAATTGTGTTTTCATCGAACTCTGGTTCGTACTGAAATGATTTAAATTGACAATATTTGGATAATAATTTCTAGAAAATGTTTGTAAAATATATGGTTGATAATGGTTGAAATTTCATTTAATGTTCATGTTTCACAAACTTCAGGAAGTATATATTTTTATATGGAAATGAGTGAAATTGGATAAAAATTTAAACCTTTATCTTGGATTTGCTTGCTTGGTAGACAGGGGATGAAAGAGGAGTTGGTCCGCTTGCATTTTCTGCAGCCAGGGTGAAAGCGAGGTTGAGTTCATATTCAATCAGCTGGAAGCATTTGAGAAAGAAACAGGTAGGTTAATTTCTGCATTAAATTAGTCCATTTGTAGGTGATTTATATGAATAAATCCAGCATTCTTAACCTCCTTTATTTCAGTTGGTCAATCTTATCCCATTTTTTCTACTTTTTAGTTGACATTAGTTTATATGAATATTATCTGAGTTATAGATTTATTCTATAGGTTTTTGTATTTTCTAACAATATCTTTTAATATTAAAAATTTTAGTTTATGTTTTTTTGCTTTAATATTATCCTTATTTTGAATTTTTTTTCAGCATCAGTTGAAAGACAAGCAGATGTAGGTTTTATTAATTAAAATTTTTTAATAGATGTATTATCGTTAGTTTCATGTTTTGTTTTCTCTGATGTGTTGGTTTAACAACATGATATTTAGGTTTAATAAGTATAAACAATTATTTTTTGTTTTTTAGTATATATATATATATATATATATATATATATATATATATATATATATATATATTTTAAATCTAAAGAATCACAAAAATTATATACATGTTTACATAATATTTACATATACCATATATAATCAACCGTCTGACGCTATTCTTTAGAAAACTTACAACCCGTTCTTTTTATTGAAAATGATGTCACTTTAGGCAATTTTTTTGAGAAGTTGTCAAAAGAGAGATCAACAAAACTTGAAATATGTTAAAATATATATATTTTGATACATTCATACATTGTCTTGATGTAGTTTCATCTTTAAGCCTTTAGGCATTGTAGCATCAGCACCACCTTCGTTTGTTGTTGTGCTCGTTTTCAATTTGCAAACGGGTTCATTCCCTGCAACAATTGAAATTAAAAATTTCGATTCATCAATAGTTTGTGAAAGTAACCTTACCGAAAGCTTGAGTGTTAGTTTTATATACTAATAGAGCATAATAATTGCTGGTGTTATTGTTCACAAAGTCAATTCAATTAAATATTGTGTTTGTAATTAAAATGCATTAAACATGAAATGGAAATCTGAATGAAATACTGACTAAATTAATCAATAAAAAGTTAGAAACATCAAGAGATCACGTAAGTTGCTTATAATCAAAAAAATTAACCAAAACAGAATGAACACCATAGATAACTAATCAAAACAGAAGCAATTGTACTAAAAAGCACATTGTTTTTTTCTTGGACAGCACCTTTAAATTTGATATGCATGGATGTTGTGGAGACGAAGTGAAATAGAAGTCGAATTCTTTGTTAATGAGAATTATGTCGTTTGAGAAGCTCGTGGAGGGACGCTCATACTTGCAGGTAGATTTTTTTTTCCACAGGAATACATAGTTTTTCTGCATTTATATAAATTATTGAAATACAAGTCGCACACTTGTATTCTGTCATTATCTTTCTTTTTTGTTGCTTTCTTGTTAGGTAGTTGTTGATTTAGTCAATGTTATCCCATTTTATCTGAAGTTGTTGGGTTTTTCATGTTTTATTCTACGAATAAAGATGCTTTTTATTGATTTAATTAAATTTGTGTCATATCAGTTGGTCAACCTTATTCCATTTTTTCTACTTTTTAGTTTGACATTAATTTATACTGATATTATCTGAGATATAGAAAGTTTAAGGCATCTATTTATTATAACTACGTTTCTAAATGATTTATATAATTTAATAATATGATATTATACCTTATATTTTACAAGTTTGATGGTAAAGGTAATAATGTTTTTGTGCAGTATGTGTGTTGTGATGTATATAAATGCATGGTGTGTGTGTGTTGTGTATGTGGGTGCTGTCGTAGGTGACCGAAATAGCCTAGCATATATGTATGTATGTGTCGATGTATAGAATAAAAACAGCAGTCCATTTCTATCCTTTTTCTTTTGCATAAAACCCAATACCAAAACCTTTCCTTTTGTATGTATAAAACTGATATGTGCAGTGTGTAAAAGCAACAATTCCAGCACCTTATACACACACACACACACACACATATATATATATATAGATATATATATACACACACACACACATTTGCAGCATGTCTTTGTGTGTGCAGAGAAAATAAAAGAGCCCAGCAGCCTTGTTCCTTTAATACACATAGTATATATATACTCTATATGTGCAGTGCATATTTGTGTGTATAAATGTGATGTATGTGCAACGTGATATACATACACACACATATATATATATATATTTATATACATATATATATACACATACATACATACATATATATATACACATATATTAGCATAACAGCACCCCTTTTAGTTTGTGAAGTCTTGTGCAGTCCTAATACTCGACAGAAACACCAATATATATATATATATATATATATATATATATATATATATATATATGTGTGTGTGTGTGTGTGTGTGTGTGTGTGTGTGTGTGTGTGTGTGTGTGTGTGTGTCGACTTTATAGAACAAAAAGATAAACAAAATCAGTCTAGCATGGAAAAGTGTAACCTTCTTAGCAGTGTCAAATTGAGATAAATCATTGTTAGTCGAATGCGTCTTTTCTTCTTCATCCGATTGTTGGAATTAAATAGGCGTCGGCTTCATCTTGACTTCAAATCATTTACACAACACGATTTAGTTTCAAATCATTTATAAAAGATGAAGAATATTAGATTCAATAAGATACTTACAATGTTTCTTTCTGCAGACGCGGTTGAATCACCAGTGGAAAGTTAGCAGAGTTTTTAGCAGAAAGCAAGTACTAATGTAGCTAGAAAACGATGGATATATATAGGTAAATATTAGTAAAAGTTTAAAATTATATATGACATTTAATTATCAGATTTTTCTGAATTTTAGTTGTACCCGATAACTCCAGAAATATTTATCTAGATATCCAACAGATCCAGCAATATTTCTGAATAAATATTGCAGAAATATTTATCCAGATATCCCCTTTTCTTGCAGTTTTTTTCTGGATTGATTTCAAAAAAATAAAATAAAATTTTAACATTCTGCTCCACTGTTTGTATAGGACAGCGAGTGAATCTGGACCAAAAAAGTTATGTAACACTGGAAATATGTTTGCTTAATGCTAATAAACTAAAAAAAAGTAGCTGCACGTATTTATGATGTTAGATATTAATTTTTTTTGCCTGTTTACCTCGAAATTAGTTTTTGTGTAATATATCACTTGAAAAAACAGTTTGAAATTGTCAAATATCATCCCTATTAATTCTGCAATGTTTGTTATGCAGGATTTTCGTTGATTATGAGTTCACTTTTGCTGGAATCCAGGATGGTATCCCACTAATTTTGCACATCTTTGATTCCAGATTTTTTTCTACACTTATCCGATATTTTTTGTTCCAGATTTTTTTCTGCACATAATTAATCTACTTTTTTGTTCCAGATTTTTTTCCAGGTTTTTTTCTGCATAATTATCTTCTACATCAACCTTGCAGTTTTTTTCTGCATTTTTTTTTTCAGTTTTTTTGAAGTTTAAATCTACTTTTGTTTTCTTGACTGTCTCAAATGTGTTATAGTAGCTCACTCGTTTTTTATGGTTTTTACAGATGACACTGACTTTGGCTGCAGGGATTGGCTCTGCATGAGTAAGAGACCATGATCCAAATTATTTACAACTCTGGCAATACACTGACCTCGTGGGCAGCAGCTAGGAAAATTTCAAATTAGCTTTGCTGACATACTATACATATTTAGTTTTAGCTGTGTTGACATACTATAAAAATGTTTAGCTTTAGCTTTGCTGACATACTATACATATTTACTCTTCAACAACAACGATGAATTAAGATGAGGTGAGGCATGGTGCACTAAATATATAGTTTTGCTGACATGTATTTTGGAGACCTACGTGCTGGCTACTATGTAAACTTCTGGATTGTATTTTAATCAAATATTCTAGTTTTATCCCATTGTTTTCTGAATTATAGCCAATCCCAAACCAACCTTTAAAATCTGAATTATACCCAATGAGATGCTGCCAAATCAGCATTAAAAGTAGGAATTATAACCAATAATATTGCGCCACGTCAGCTTTTTTCTCTCTGCTCCGTCGGCAATATATATATATAATTTTCGGTTCATATAAAAACCGAACCAAATGTTCCCAAAAATCGAATTTTAAAGAGATATTTACCTTAATTCGATGATTGCAGATGTTATAATTCCTTCCTAGCAATCTTGTTTCAGATTTTCAGCTTCCAATTCCAAGTTTTGATGTTCTTCGATTGTAGAGAGAGAGAGAGAGAGATAGAGCTTAGTGAGAGAGTGGGAAGATGGTGAAATGAAATGAAATAAGGATTTTTCTCCTTTTTATTTCCTTCTTTCAAATCTTGGCACATCACACCCCTCTTCTTATCCAGTTCCATTAAATACTGATTTTTATAAAATAAAAGAGTTCTATCTTTTATTCATCATCACTAACATTTTTAATAATCATACTAAATAACTAGAAGTTGAAATTCTTAAATTTCTTAATTTCCTAAAATAGCAATCAACTTTAATCATCCAGATACATAATCATATTTCGTAATCCAACTTAATTATCTTTAATTACAAAATATCCAACCAATTAATCTAAATTACAATAATTTAGAATTTAGGATGTTACAGTTTTCATCATCAACGTTCACATCTTACATCAATGTCGAAATCATCATCAACGTTCACATCTTAATCACTTCACGAATTCATCTAATCATCTTCTATCCAAACAACCGGACCTCTGTCCACGAAATCACAAATTCATTTAATCCTCTTGGCTCTTGCAGTCTTGCTCTTCGGTCTTCACGAAATCAGAAACAGAATGTCAAGAATCAGAAAGTCATAAACTCTTGGTTGTTGGCTCTCTCTTTTGCTCTCCACGAAACAGAAACAGAAATCACTCAAATCAGTATTCAGAAACAGAATTATTTCAGCCTTTCAGGTCATGTAACATACTTTTCCTTGCTCCCTTTCTCCTTGACTCCTTTAATACTGTTAATCTGTTATCCTTTTGATGAATTATGGCTCCTAAACGAAAATATGATTTTGGATGTGAAAAACGTAAAAAGAAAAAGCGAATTGAAGAATTTAGTAGGTCTCAAAAGTGGAGTTTTAGTTGAGTTTTTTGGAAAAGGGTCACAAGTTTCCGCTCATAATCAATATAACATGTATTGCTTTTTTTAATTTTTAATGTAATCTATTGGATACTTATAATCTATTCTATCGTATTGGTGAAATTATATATATCTATTTAAAAAAATTAAAAGGGCCACTTTTATGAATTTCGTACAGGGCCTCCAAAATCAACGAGACGGCCCTGGTAGTTGGGTGTTACTTTGCTTATGTGGACATACTTTTTATAATTCTAAATTAAAAAAAAAAACCTAAGATGATTTATTTTTTCTGTAAAACTATAAAAAGATTCATAAACAAAATATGTATCAAATTGATAAAATATGCTTTCATTTTATAACAATATAATAGAGCGTTAATTTACAACTCCTAAACATGATATCTATCAAATGGAAATGATATGTTTTGAATTTGATGAGCATCGTGTTTAAGAGTCTTTAATTCTAGATGGAATTTCATATATATCCTTACAAACATTCTACTACAAACATGTAAATAGGAATATACACTTTTGGAGCAAATAGTACAGGACTCCAGTAACACGGTGATGAAAGTTATAAGTAATCTACAGGACTTAACGTTTGGATTTGTTTTGGGTTTTGTAAATTGCAGTTCAAGAATACAGATACAGTTAGCATAAAAGTGAGAACTTAAAATATAATGAAACAATCGAGGTTTACTTTACAACCCTCGGAGACGAAATGAACACACAGATCTGCAATATGGGATGGCACACAAAGTTACCTGATTTGATGGAGAAGCAGCAGATCAACGAAGGAGCTATGAATGAGAGGAAAAGCTACAATCATGGTGGGGTGCTGCCGTGCTAAACAATAATGGCCCGGTCATTGACTCATTGTCATTGGTCAAACACTAAAACAGAAAAAAATAATTAAAAAAACTAAAATTTTACATTCCACACCCTCAAGTTTAAGTAACTTTCAGTTTAAATCTTTTCTATATTAAAAAAGAAGTTTAATTAATTACCCCTTGTATCCTAAAACTAACAAGTGTTCACATCCCTTATTTAATTTATCTCAAAATAAACACTGACCATCCTAAAATGATAGTCAAAAGTCTTTTACATAAAAACATATGTTTTAACTTGTATTATTTAAATATCAAATGGTCATCCATGAAAGTTATAATCATTACAAAATTTTAAAAACATGTATTTTAAAATGAATATTTATTTTGAACTAAGGAGTATTAACTAAAGTATGCTATGATAATTAAAATAAATCAAATATTTATGTATATATTGTTATGATAGTACAAAACAATTTCTTTCATGTAACGCTTTCTCAACACACCACATTTTTTTAATCACTTTATCATTATTCTAATATATATTAAATTAAATATTTTATTTAAATTTCATTCTACATCTACATCTTGCATTATTCATACTTATCTATACATTTAAATAAATTTTTTTTATGTGTTTATTTGTTACAACATGAAACTCA